>OY987243.1:26897562-27267153 GCA_963920765.1 Ulota crispa | reverse complement strand
CACGTTCGCGCGCGACTTCGCGCAGCGCGGGATGCTGGCGTACGTGCAGGACATCCAGCGCCAGGAGCGGACGCACGGCGTGGAGACGCTGGCGCACCAGACGTGGTCGGGGCGCCAACTACTACGACCAGCTGCTCAAGACCGTCACGGGCGGCGTGTCGTCCACGGCCGCCATGGGCCACGGTACGCCACTGGTTTCCATCCTTCACGTCGATGTGTCATTAATGTCACCGTATTATAACGGGAAATCATTCAAAATGACTCAGCCTCCTGTAATGAAGTGTTGGCCCAGTCAAATTTCTTGACTCCAAGTGCCTCGTTGCTAGGATCAGACTCGAGCAGTGTCGTCGTGACTAGATTGAAGAGGATGCGTACTGAAATGGTGCATGGATTGTGAACTGATGTGAGCAGGTGTGACGGAGACTCAGTTCAGCGAAGACTCCATGGGTGCCGAAGTGTTCGCCAAGTCGAAGTTGTACGATAGTTTTCTGAAGATACGACTAGCAAGCAACAAACGATCCTTTATGCCCTCTTTAATACGAGTAGCTTTCTAATCTTTGTGGTAAATAACAGCAACAGAGCTACCTTATTACACTTCTTTGAGAACAGAGGCTTGCCCATACCGCAAACTTCATACGGCATGTGGTAGTATAGTTTCATAATACATGCATATATCCATGTCAGGCATTTCCAAGGATAATTTGGCTCGTACAAGCCGGTGGCTTATATCGGTGACGCTAAACATTCTTTCATTATCGCAATTAAGATGGCAGAATCATTAGTTCGTGCTATCATTTCGTCAAAAGGTTGAATATCGTTAGGTTGACGTTCGTTGAAGTGACCCTCATTCCAGGATTTGCAGAACTGTTCAACTGAATATATTTGAGAAAATGTTGAACTTCGTTACATGGGCTCTACCAAAGGGTATTTTTAACAGGATTATATGAATGTTCATTCGGCATTTTACCTGTGCAAGCTTGGTTTTGGATTGGTAATTGTGACGGTGGGTGGTTGTGTGCATATTGCGTAGTTCTGAAATTTCGTGTACATCGTGATGCTGGTTATGAATCGTTAGTGACGCATTCCTTGCGCTATTGCACATATGATTGGTAGTTAGGCTTAGGACCACAAGGTTAACTGTTTCATGTTCCTTTGATTCCGATAAATAAAAGAGGAAACTCAAAGGGTTTGAAGACAAGTAAGAAAGAGCTGTGGGACCAGATGTGGCGGTCCCAACTGCGGAAACATACAGGTGTCATCATATCCAGCATGCCTGTGTGGATGTGGGATCTTTAAATATATCTGTAATGGATTGTTTCTGAAACCACCGCCACTTTTGCCGTGGTGCTTTATCACGTGTGAGTTGGCAGTATGGTACAGTAGGATAACTAAAAAGCGGGGTGTTTTTGTAGCTGGACGTAACGCTCTTTTACAGGCCTATGCCATTCCCACTGAACGCACTAGTTTTTCACCACGGAACCTATGATCAGAACCTGTGACCGGATAGTCAAACTTCAAAGTCCTTCAGTTTAACCCCGAAAGGACCCTTGTCCCTTTGGTGACAGGTTGGACTTTGGGCATGTACCTATGATTAAACTACTTTGAGTGATTTTCTGAAATTTTTATTGAAGGTGGAGGATTCAAAAATCTATGCGGGCATCTAATTTTTTCTTCATTTTGACATTTGATGAAGAAGTTATGCATGAATTTCTGAAAACTTGGGGAGGAGTGCCCATTTGGGAAGCCCAGAAACTTTTTTTAAAATTACATTTTTTTAAGATATATTTTTGAAATTGGCTCTTTAGATTTTTTTTTATACATGAGAAGCTTTGAATCATTCAATTTCAATTAATGAGATGAAAGTTATGAGGAGTAGTTATGGATTCTCTACTCTAAAATAAACTTTGAAGTCCTATATTTTACTCAATTTCCAATATTTTGGAAAAAAATTAAATCTAAGGAAGTAGATTGTTTATCACAACATTATAATGGTTGGGAATTGCATTTTTCATTTCAATAACTAAATTCTTAACAATTTAGTGTTTTAACTCATTCTCTACTTCTTTTTACTTACCACTTTTTCCCATGTGTTGCATAGTTCCAATTGATTTGAAAATTCTCCCACATATACCTAACTTGGTCTCCTACTTGGAAAAAATAAAGTGCAACTTTGGGTAGAGCAATTTTTTTGTTACAAAAGTGGTCAAAGGCTTCTAGAATTTTTGGGCAACATGGAATAAAACTTTTTTTTCACTTTAGGTGTAAATGTCTCACTCCCCTCCACCTGCAATGAGCCAATTCTTCCCACAAGTACCTCTTCTAATTTGGGGCAAGATCCTACGGCTGGATTTCCTAAAATCATAACATAAAATCCCTTTTTATTAAATCTCCTAAAAGTGGTAGTTTTTAGTGATTTTGGCAAGAAAAAAAAGGCTTGGTTCCTTAGGGGTTAAAATTCCATAGGCCAACCTCCATGGATTGTCGGAATTGGCCATGGTCTGGAAAATGGGATTCCCTAAATTTGTGTGCTTCTAGCTACATGAAACAATGCAATTAGGTTGCACCACACTCATTTCTCAACTTTGTATGCTATATAAATACTTATTGATACAACAATACTCTTCACCAATAATTACTACAATAACATAATATTTAACAACAATGAGAGCTTGGCAACAACAAAAGCATTGCAAAAAATCAACCTAGTGTTGTCCAAGCCGTAAACCATGAGACATTCTAGCATTTGGAAATTCACATGTGCCTCCAAGTGACCAAGCAATGAGTCATGAGGTAACTTTCTAGGGTAAGGCAACCTAATTGCACTATTTAATGCAAAAAGTTGCCAAAACACTATATCTTATTTACAATTTTATTGCTTTCCATCACACTTCCATACAAAGTTTTTAAATTGATTTATCACTTCCTAGATTTTCCAATTTTCAATCGTTCATGGAAGTTGACGCTAAGTTGTTATTGTGCAAGGCTGAAATGTTTCAATGGACACCATTGAGGGCATGGCAATTATGTTTGAGTGTTTTGAGTGGTAACAATTAACAAAGTTATTTATTTTGTGATGACTTCATGTGTTGCATTACGACTCATAAAATTTGCAAGCTTTTTTTGGGTGAAGATTTGAGATTATAGTGAACTTGTGAAGAAAAGTCTTCTCAAATACAAAGTATATTCAAAATATTTGAAATTTCTCACAAGTCTTACATTCTAATGTAACACATCATGGTCTAAATTAAATTTCCACTTCATTCTAACTTTTGAATCTTAGCAATAGGCTCTCAACTTCAAAGTGAACAAAATACTCATTCTTTAGAGTATTTTCAAGTTTTCAATTTCAATCCAACTAGAAGCAACAAAATTGTTATTTATCATCATTCAAAAATGTGTAGAAATCGCTTATAAATCATAACTTGGCTTTTGCGACATTACAAATTCAACCAAGTCTCCAACCATCAATAGCAATTTGTTTGCAACAAACACCATTCTAGAGATACAGAAATTGAATTAGTCACTTACAAGACTAGGCTCTAGATTTAGTTTAAAAAACAACACCACAACAACCCTAGAACACTTAGCCTCATAAAATACTCCAGTGTGAAAAAGATCCATCAAGATGCTAACTCTCAAGACTGATAATACAAGGAACTATTACTTCGGAGCTAAACAACAATGGAATTTCTTTAAATGGCTTCATACATAGCAAAACTTAGACAAATTTCAGCAGAACCATGCTGTCACTCTAGCAAAGCAACATCAAATTGCAATTTACACAAGAACAAAGTAAGAGAGCAACAAATTATTATCAAACAATATAACATTAAAATCAAACAAGAAACCGACAGTCCACTCCCAACAATAGGAATTTGCTTACATGATTGCCATCAGCTACGTTTAAACACCACGTCGAGCTCTAAACTCCCAAAGTTCCATGCAGTTCACAAGTACTTCACCAACCTTGAATCAAAACGTCACATCGACTATGCCAGAAAGGTATGTTTTGGCATCAAGTACCATATCTATCGTCATACGATACCAAAACCAAAGCTCTCCAAGGAACTATGTGCACTAGCAAATACAATGGAAAATATACAACTTCGTCTGATGGCTCTAACTTCAGTGTTCTCACGAGAAACAGGAAATCGATGCTACTGTAATAAAAGCCCATTTGTTATCAAACTGCAGGTTTCCAGATCATTAGATCAACTGCACATTTTACAGAGGAAAAAGTCAAAGAGATATCGACAAATTCTGATGAGATGAGATGAGGGAGTGAGTGAGTCAGTCATTCATCAGCCCAGCGCACGCCGTGCTTGGCGCCCAGGTAGTAAGCGCCGACGGGGCCACGCCCTCCGAAGGTGTACATTTCGGGCGCCACCTTGTGGTCGCGGATCTCGTGCAGCAGCGGCGTGAGCAGGTCCCACGTGGCTTGCAGCTCGTCGCTCCGGATGAAGAGGTGGTTGTCGCCCTTGATCACGTCCAGGATGAGGCGCTCGTACGAGTCCGGAATCGCTTCTCCGTCGTACCTGCCAACACCGGACAAGTCACAACAGTAGATTTCAGTTGCATTCTAAGCTTACTTCATTTCCATTTCTCTTTGCACCAACAAAAAAAGGAGGATCAGACAAAATTCAAGCACTGCATACTTCTCGTCGTTGCACGCCTTGGCTCTGTTGGAAGCGTTAACCATCTAAAGACTGTGAGGAAGACACACACCCCATTCATCTAGCACTACCGTAGGTACAGCCAAATCCAAGCGGCTCCCAATGGCGCACTCTACATTTGAGGTGTTCACCATACACTCTTGAACCCAAAGTGGTGGAGCAGTGCACTCTACTTGCACAAGTGAATCCTACCACATGTCGATTGCTAAGCTGATTTGGGAGGGTTGGGATTAGAACCACCAAGTGCCGTTATAGGAACACATCCAAGCAGTTGCTTTTAGGGTCGTAGGAGCTGTAACTTTGCCTTTTAATATAAAATATTCTACAATACATTTTTCCACAAAAGTGATGTTCCATGATAGCTTGTTGAAAGGCTAACCCTACGGATTTTTTTCTTTCCGAGACCTTGCGGTACCCCCAAACCCTTAAAATCTCCGGTATGGGTGTACCTACCTTACTAGATTTCACACCTTCTACAACACCAGAAACGCTGCTAGTAAAAGAAATCATTCGCTCTAAAGTTAGAGAGCTCAATGATTTGTCTGTTTTGAAAAAAAAAACAAGTGATATTGAGAGGACTGTACACTTGATTTGACATGTATTGACTTTGAATGTCTTTTGAAATTATTCCATTGTGTGTTCTAAAAAGCTGAGACCAACGTTGTTGTTGCATGTTCCAAAACCTTGCTTCAACCGTTGTTTTACCCCTTAAAGTCTAGTAATGAAGATGGGAGAATAATCGAGAGAGTAGCACTGTGATGGTGAGCATGGCTATATGCTTAATAATCGTGTTCTCGTTTTGTGTTATAGTGTCCTAGACTCTTGATTGAACACAGATTCAGTTATTGAGGTTGTGTTTTAGTAGTGTAAAGGTAAAAACGCCATATTCGTTAATTTGGGAAGAAACCCTGATTTTAGGAATGAACTAGGTTTAAGGTAAGCACCTTAAACCGAGTTAAATGGTTAAGGTGAAGTACTACTTGGGAATCTGATTTTCCCAATTTAATGAATATGGCGTTTAAAGTTTAAAAACAGCCTTGTCGTGGATATAACATCCTTGCCACTTTGTGGTGTATGGCCTGGCATGTTAGTTCTCAAAACAAGGCTCTGCTTTTCATGTTGTCTAGTCCATATTTTTCTCTCAGAAGCAATTGGTGTGACTTACTTCTGGCTGTACAAGAGGTTGAGTTCGGAGGAGTCCAATTGCGTGCCCAGACCGGGCACCTTGTTGTTGATCTTGAGGTAAATGGCCTCCTCGGGTTGCACGGCGATGATCAGCTCGTTGCTGGCCAAGGCCATGTTGAACCCGATTAGTTCCCGGTACAGGTTTCCAGGGACGTTATGAAACTGGATGCGAATCTCCACTCTGAAAATAGGGAGTGATCAGTCAGTAACATCACTGCCAAAACCAAGACTTTCAGTAAAACTAGACTACTTTATTCAAACATTGTTACAAGAATCTCTCTGATTATTCAACTCTAGATTGTTAAGATTCTCTTCAAAATGTTGTCTGGAAACTCCTGAAACAGTACAAGTATGTACTATGAACGACGTTCAGAAAAAAATATAAGACCTTTGCGTAAGAAGGTATAGTAATATAAGTACTTGTGTTTGATGAGTCCGTAGCCGGCCTTGATGAGGATAGGAACCCCGTCCCACCGAGCATTATCGATGTACAAAACCCCTGCAACAAATGTTGGGGTGAGGCTGTTGCAGTCCACTCCGGGCTCCTCTAAATAGCCACGAAGTCTGGACTTGCCGTCTTTAGAAATGCTGGCCTTGTATTGCCCCAAGCAAAAGTCTTGTAGACATGGCGTCCGCATCGATCTCAACACCTTGACCTACACGCCAGGAGCCACAACCAACATGTTCAACACTTATCTAGTTTGATATTGCATATATAGTTCCTTTGAGTTTGCACCAGAGTTTGCACAAGTCAAAGCTTGGTGATAAGAAATCCTTCGCCTTGATTAGCGCAAAATCAGTTCGTACTAGAAGTGCCCACACCAAACACTCTCTGAAATGAATTATGTTCAAATTCTAAGCAAGCTTGTTGCTCTGACCTGTGCAATCTACAGAGGCTCTAACTTAAAGCAAAATCCACCGACGTGCATTGGCATACGCACCTTCTCATTGCGGATGTCTTCACCGTCCAAACTAACGGGCGGCTCCATGGCGAACAGAGCTATCGTTTGCAGCAAGTGACTCTGAACAATATCGCGTATAATTCCATGCTGATCAAAATACCTGAATCCCCACAAAAAAAAATATTTTAATTGCGTGTCAGAGTATTAACCAGCTGCAGCATACTAGTGCATCAGTAACTGTACAGTGCAAATTCATTACCCTCCTCTGCCTTCCATGCCCCAGTCTTCAGCCAGAATCACCTGCCAGGAACCGAAAATAAGCCCAAAGGACGTGTCAAAACGCAGCCTCAAGGACACAATTCCATTTATTTTGTAAAACAGGACCCAAAAAGTTGAAGAGCTTTTGTAGATGAAGACCCCAGCTTCAAGGTACTCTACAATACGCACATGAGAGTAATCAACGAGGGTTATGCATATGTACTACTAACCTGGACACTTTTGATGTAAGTTCTGCACCACAGAGGCTCAAAAACCAAGTTGGAGAAACGTAAAACCGTGAGATTCTCGATGAGCTCCTTTCCCAAGTGGTGATCAATCCTGCAACGTAAGGAATGCAAGAACAGGTTATAATCCGACGTGGCAGTTGGCTACAAAGCTGCACAAGGAAACTCATGCATTCGTAGTACGGCACCTGTAAATCTGGCTTTCGTCCAGATGATTCAAGAGACTGTCGGCCAGCTTGGCGGACGAGTCCGAGTCCGATCCAAAGGGCTTCTCGACAATGAGACGAGTCCAGCCAGATTGGCTTTGCGCATCTCTACTTAAGCACGTGCTGACATCTGGGACCACCTCATGCGGGACTGACAAGTAGAAGATACGATTGGCCTCGCCCATGCCCTGGAGAAATCAGTAACAACTGTACTTTAATTCGCTTTCCAAAACTCAAAAACTTGGTAGTAGTAAAGGTTTTAAGGGAAAATTTTATGGATACCCCTGAAGTTTGCAATATTTGCATAGATACCCTTGCTTTTTTAGAAATTGCACAAATACCCTTGGACCAAAAATTTCAGGCGTTTGGTTTGTTGTGAATGCCACTTCTCTTCTAACTTCCTTTGTGCACAAGTTGTTTCTTTTTTGTTTCATTACATTCCCTTCTTCCTTCAACATCGGTCATGAAGGAAGTACGAGCATAACGAATAAATGCCTAAAAACTATGGTTCAAGAGTATTTGTGCAATTTCTGAAAAAGCAGGGGTATTTATGCAAATATCGCAAACTTCAGGGGTATCCATGAAATTTTCCCAAGTTTTAATTGTGAAGGAAGCACAAGCATGGCGTTGAAAGAGAGAACAGTCAAACCTCGAGCTCCTGCAACCGGTGGTGCAGCTTTGACATGCCGTCACAAGTGGAGTATCCACCTGACTCATAATACACACTCTGCAGAAACGTTTCCATGGCGTCCCCGCATTTTTCACTGCAGATTGAAAAAACACCAACAGAGCCAATATACACTCTTCCCCGTCAGCTCAGAAAATCTCCACATTCTTTCGCCTTTTGCATTTACAGATACTGCTCTAATAAAGTACTCCCTCTGTTGCTCTAAAAACGTTTAAAAAGCTTCCTTGCAAAGGATAAACTATGTTTTTAGTCTTGGTGATAGTGATACATGCATTCTAGAATCAATACACCATCTACCAAATGTATGCAAAAAATCTCTAACTTTGACGTCGTTATTTGGGCACCCAAATTTCATGCAAACAATACCATATTTGTGCATGTTGCTCAGCTCTTCATTATTGATGATTTAAAGATTAGTAGCAACAATGGTACCTCATATGGGCAAGGCCAAGCTTGTTAAGAGAGGAATACTCTCTAATCACTTAACTTGCCCCCATGAGATCATTGAACAATGGTAAACGCTTTCTCAGCGTTTGAAATCAGCAAAAGGGTGCTTTTTAGTGGTACAAGAAATGGGTCTGATTGGACGTTTTCAGAGGGACAGAGGGAGTATTGTTTTTCTTGCTTGGTTCTTCTACCAGAGAGCTGTCAGTATATATCCATTAAAGTCAGTGAATTAGGTCAAGAATACGTACTGGTCTCCATCAACTCGACATGTCGCGCTTTCACTGATCAAATCTCGGAACTCTTCATCTGAATGCTCACTTCGCGAGTATCCAAAAATGGCCACATTCTGCACAATCCAATAAACACACAGACTCCCAGAGTATAAACAGCTTGATCCAGCCCCTGCAGTTCATAAGGAAAAAAAGATTCGAGAAACGGCGAAAGAATGGGGATTACGTTGTACAAGTTGCCGCTGTAGTAAAGCGCAAACAAAGCTGGAAAGATTTTGTTCCTAGCCAGCTCGCCAGTAGCGCCCAGCACCGTAATGCTTAAGAAGGGGCTCGTGTTAGGCTTGTTCCATCCGTGGTAACCATCCAGAGACGACGCCAGCTTCTTCTCCGAGGCACCAATGCCCGTGTCCGCGGCAACTGGCACAGCTTGACCATTAAGTTTCACCACATCTGCAAACCAACCACAGAATCAATCACCAAACACCGAATTCTTCCGAATCAAAGTTCGAAGGCACAACCACAATTTCGACGATTTGAAACGCGCCGTTTTACTAACAAATACTCCCCCTGAAAACGTCCAAATCAGACACATTTCTAGTACCACTAAAAAGCTCCCTTTTGCTGATTTCAAATGGCTGAGAAAGCGTTTGTCATGTTCAGTGATCTCATGGGGGCAAGTTAAGTGATTAGGGAGCATTTCTTTCTTAGCAAGTTTTGCCTTGCCCATATGAGGTACCATTGTTGCCACTAATCTTTAAATCATCAATAATGAGGAGCTGAGCAACATGCACAAATATGGCACTTTTGGCATGGAATTTGGGTGCCCAAACAATAACATCAGATTTGGAATGTTTTTGCATACATTTGGTAGATGGTGTATTGATTCTAGAATACATGTATCACTAACACAAAGACTAAAATAATGAGGAGCTAGCAACATTCACAAACTATGCACAAATATGGTATTTTTTGCATGGAATTTGGGTGCCCAAACAACGACATCAAATCAAAGTTGGAGATTTTTTGCATACATTCCATAGATGGTACATTGATTTAGAATGCATGTGTCACTATCACAAAGACTAAAAACACAGTTAATCCTTTGCAAGGAAGCTTTTTGACGTTTTTAGAGAGACAGAGGGAGTATGCTTTTATATGTTAAATGTTTGAAGGAGCAGAATTACATACCTTCCGCTGTCTTGACTTGCACTCCCCGTGAATCAGAGGTCCCCGACTCTGCAACAATCCGCAGGTTTCGACGTTTCACCTCCGAAGATCTGATGTTCTGATCCAAGTATCCATAATCTCTAAGCCGAGTCAGACTAAAAACAAAAGCCTAATCACGAAGAGAAAAATTCAAGCTGTAGTGAGATTTTGAGAGGCCTTACTGAGGGACTACGAAAATATTGCAAACTATCGGTGATGAATTGATGACGCTTCACGTTGCGGTGCACCGGGGATGTGCAGAGAGAAGTGGGTTGATCGTAGCTAGTATGAAGCTCCGGAAGAGATGCCATCGACGCCATCGCCATGGTGCACGCCATAGCTCCAAAACGGAGAAAGCGAGATGCTATTCCAAGCACGGCATTCGCAAGCAAACTTGGAATACAACAGAGCAAAAACCCTAAGTACAAATCGAATTCTCAGTCTCTGTCGCAAGCTCAATTGCAAACACAACAAGCTAGATCGTCTGAAATTGGTAAGTGCTAGCAAAATTTTGATTTAGAGCTCGAGTGCAGCTAGCTAGAGTGCTTCAGCTTGAGTGCGATTCATCGCAGGATTCAATCAGAAAGTGAAGATGCGATTGATGAGTTTGTTTGAGAGATCGTGTCTGGAGCGAGCGAGCGAGCACGCACGCACTTTTTTTGAGCTTTGAATGATGCGATGGTTTGATTGAGGCGATGGAATCACGACATGCGCACTACGATACAAGTGTGTAGTACCAGTGGATGCTTATCCGATGTTTTTTTTTTTTTTCTTGGCTGACTGGAAAGGGCTGGACTACCGATTCGTCCATTGGTCTGGCACTCTGGTACTCTGGTATACGACTGTGAGAGAGACGGATGGATGTGGATGATTTTCATTCATCGTGGGTACTGTGAGGTTTGGCGCGGTTCACACAGCGTCCCAACTCTGCAAGTCCTAGCTCAACCCTTTGTGGGGTTATAAATGACAATAATAACTAGGGGATTGATATATGTATCACCTCTTTTCGACTATTCTACCACACCTATTTTGTATGGTCAAAATTTAGAATATTAAAGTCAATGTGAACCATGGGAAAAACATCATTAATTTGAAAATACAACTTGATATAAAAGTTGCAACTTTAATTTTGTTTTTTAGCTCTTATTCCTTGTTAATAGTATCAATTAAAATAATTAAATTCAACTAAACATAATTGATATTTTTTAATTGATACTATGAATTGCATCTAGAGCTCAAAAACAAAATCAATGTTGTAACTTTTAAATTAAGTTGTATTTTCAAATTAGTGATGTTTTTCCGTGGTCCACACCAATTTTAATATTGCAAATATTGGTTATATATAGTAGGTGTAGTAGAATAGTCAAAAAGGGGTGGTACATACGGGTGATTGCAAGAAACACTTGTACTATTTCTTGTCCCCTTCACCTCCCGCAGGTGCTTTTTGGCTTGTAACTTTTGCGTAGCAAGTTCTTTTGAGTTGAAATTTTAGAGGACGGTACATGTCATAGTTACAAACCTTTCATGATTTTTGTGGGTTTTTTTTAATTATTTTACTATTTTTAAATAGCCCCCAAATAGGTGTCTACCTTGGCCATTTTGGGGGTTTTTAGTACTATTTTGGGTCCAAAAAATCTTTTTTAGGGTTATAAATCAGGGATGTTGTTTATGGAGCATGCTTACACGCATTTGTAAAAGGGTTTTGCAAAATTATAAATTCCATGGCATCTACATTGTCTCAAAGTGGGCATCCTATTGCCCTTCATTGGCAAAATACAAAGAAATTCCTCAGCAAAGCAATTGCACCATGTGAATATGTTTAATGGGTTATCAAATGGCTAGTTTTTATTGTATTTTTTTGAATTATTTTACTATTTTCTAAAAAACAAGAAAGAAATTGGTTTTTTGTTGGTGATTTTGCTTTGTGCATAACTTTTAGAATAAAAAATTTCTAAGTCTGAACTTTCATGAGTAAGTTATTTTAAGTGCTTTACAAATTGTCCATATTTATTTTATTTTTAAAAAAATTATTCCAAAAGCTTGGTAGTACTACTAGTACTACAAGTACTTTTGGTGTTTGAGATAAAACTATCAAGTGTTTCTTGCAATCACCCATATATCAATACCCTAATAAATATTAAAAAAACGTTGAGTTGCTTTACATAAAAGGGGTCAGTGGGATTTGATGTGCAAGTGTGCAATTTATTGGAGTGGGCTCTTGAGCAAGGTTATACTGGCTGTTGGTATCAAAACTTTCAAAATGTGTTATCGTTTAAGCATTTCTAAGTAGGACTTGGAACTTAGGAGTTGTAACATAATGTGAATTGTCCCTAAGCTTCAAATGTCCAACCACCAAATTCATGAATGACTTCAAATCTTTGATACTTACGATAAAAAAACATTTGTGGAGTGTGATTATTATTTTGGAAGTAGCTTGGTATAGAAATTCTACTTTGTAGTTGTTCCATTTGATACTGTTAAAATGAATAGTGCAGTTGAAGTGTGGATATAGAAGTGCCTAAATATTTTTTCTTACAAAATTGATTTTTTGTTCAAAATTTTCCTTGAAGAAACAAGGTCTTGGACCAAAATGATTGAAAATAAAAAGGAAAAGAACAAAATCTTTGAGATTGACATAATGAATAATTTATTTCAACAAATTTAAAATTGTTATGAACGTGCATTGTATTTATAATAAAATTTAGATAAGTTTTTAAATTTTTTTATTTTGAAATTTATTATGTACTATTAATGATAGTCTTGAATACATAAATTTATACAAACACAATCTAAATTTTAAAATCTACAACACATACTCATGCATCAACTCTCAAATATTGTTGTTTTGTGACACATACGAGTAACTAATCTTGGTATCTTTCGAGTATAAACAATATATGACCTTTATGAATTATCGTCATAATCTAAAATTCTTCATGCTTGTGATTAATATATGTAGATTTGTAATATTGTTGCAATCTAAAGTATCGGGACAATCTAGATATTTGTGTCAAAGAATGTAAAGCAAAGAACAAATTGTGGAAAGAAAGTTTAACAAAAAGATCTAACCTATTACAGACAAATTTCTTTCCACATGTTTTGAACATGTTAAATTATTTAAAGCACATGACAAGAAAATTTGACAATTATAGATAAAATATGTGATCTCCATGAGTGTGTAATCTATTGTTCCTTGTAAAAATGAAAATACTTGTTTTAAAGAACATAATCTTAATTCCATAGTAGAATACCTCTTAGAAATGAATTAAAGTGATTGCTTCATGGATGAACTTGTAGATTGTTAACATATATAGAGATTTTTTTTTGGTGTTTGATTTAGTATACTTTCTTGTGTTTTGTTTGCACATTTTTTATTCAAATTTTGAAATTTGAAAATTGAAAAACACCATTCAAAGAATGTATTGGACGTTTTAGTGTAACTAGAAACAATTAGCTTTTATAAGGGCCCACCAAAGCATGAGAGCAAGTTTTGATTGGGATCAACCATTTGACATGACATCTGCTCTTGTCTATAGTATTAGATATAAAAGTCATAATAAGAAATATATGAAGTTGTTCATAATCCAAATGTGGTGTGGGAATACAAGTATACATTGCACACCCTTTGCTCAATCTCTCTTAATTTTTGGTGGTTTTTCAAGAGATTTTTTGCTCTCCCTTTCCATGCCTTTTTTTTTCTCCCTCTCCTCTTGAATATCAATTTTTGGGTGACTAACAAACACTCACTGCTTTATAACAGAGAATTTTGAACTTCTAGTGTTAATAGAGAATTTTGAATAATGTATGAAAAACAAACACTTCAAGCTATAGATGTATGGAACCATTTGACATGCCACTTCAAAGTTCCATATTGGTAATAAACAAAACATTGTTCAAAAATAAAGATTTTAAAAATAACAATTTTGAGACTCTTTTGGACAATAAAGCGTTTAGTTATTACTTTTTAATCATCCAAAGGAGTGTAGAAAAAACGTGAGAAAAAAGTAACCTTTTCTTGGTAGTGCACCAAGAGCTAGTTTTGATCTGAACCTTTCATTTTCTTTGGTTTGGTTTGTTGTGCAAAGGATGTGATATTATCGGACGTAATATTTTGGGGAAATTATAAATAGGGGCATAGGGGTACAATTTCAAATAATGACAAATAGGGGCACAATTTCAAGATACTTTGTGAATTTTTGTAAATTCTTTTGGTTTGGGAACTAGTTGATTTAAGTACATCAAATTAAATGTTAGTTAACTCTCAAAAAACTCAAATGCTGCTCCAAATCAAACTTATTTAAAAAAAATTTAGTAAAGGGGATGACAACTTCTAGAGAGACTTCTAATTTTTTTGGAGGTTAGCTAACACTTGATGTGATGTATCGAAATCAACCAATGTCCAAACCAAAAAATTACAAAAAATTATAAATTATTTTGAAATTGTGCTCCTATTGCTCCTATTTTGTAATTACTTGGAACCGTGCCCCCTATCTGTAATATTTTTCATTTTCATGCTCCTAATGTATATGTAATTTCCCCCAATATTTTAGAACAGTGATATAAAAGGGTGGTACAGTCAGCGTCTGTGCATTCCCGCCATGCGTTTTCCCGCCTTCGTCTCGCTCTGTGTTGAGAACGGCTATGGCCGCTGCAACCCCTCCTCCGCATGCTGTTGGATTGTGGTTTGGTATCGTTTCTGCGTCGCTGCAGCGGAACAATCGTCGTGGAGGTAACGCAATCGTATGATCAATTGATTGCCTTCTCCGCCGTTGAATGCGCTCTTTTTCAGGTACATTTGCAGTGTTTCTTCTTTACAAAACGAAACGGGGCAATGTGATGAGGTTTTGAAAGGCCTTTTTGCTATGGTGCTTGTTTATCTCTTAAGACTTCTGGTTCTCTTTTGAAATAATATTTCTACGAAGTTCTAGTCAGAGATTTTATCTTTCTTGATTTGATTTTAGAGTTTTGGCATTGCTTGGAACAGAAGAGCAGGTGATGCTGTAATTCCGGAGCGCGTGGAACGCCAGCTAGTAACAATGCCTGTTCCAGATTTTAAAGCGGATCGCGGTATGTTACTTCGCATTAAAGGGACGTCACTTGTAAGGGATGTAGACAACCAGAGAGTTGAGATTGAATGGCTGATTGTTTGCGCTTGGCATTTTTCATCACAATGCAAGGAGAAAGATGCCAATGGAAGGGAGAGAAAGAATGATTTAGAGTAAGGTTTGAGAAAGCATCTATAACTTTCTATTTAGGAACTCTGAAGTGTATAATACAATGTACGCGATGTGATAATGTGACTGGCTTTGGGAGATTTTATGTTGAGAAACGGAATTTAACGGGATTTTCGCAGCTAAGTGGTTTTAAAGAGGACAGAAGTGGAGTGAATCTTGGACTGGCGTGAATGGAATTAATGTTGTAAACAAGTTTGTGACTTGAACTGCGGCTGCAGCACAATGCAAGGAGTTTTTAAGGAATTACTTTGATGAGGATGGGAGGCTCAAGTATATGGATATGCTGGTAAGTTCTCAGTCTTTAATAAGTACAGCGAAGTGAACGGGAATGATCTCTAGATTAGTCTTGAATGGTAGTGCTACTAAGTATTGAATTTGCTACTGATAACAGCTTCGCCTGGCATAAGATGAAAGATTTACCATGCCCGTCACCTTGGAAGAACTGAATTATTTTTTCTCCTATTTAGAAATCCCAAGGGGATTTTAACACATCTAACATGCTTTTCGGACACCATGAGAATCAAGTGTGATTGAATATGGTGTACATCCCTGTCCTCGATAGTCATGTACAGAAGAATGTCATTCTGGAAATCCAAGTGTGCCGAGTGCCTTAGATTGGTGCGGTGCGTATGTTTGAATATTGAGGAACAGGTTTTGATGAGATTAGGTTAATTTCTGCACAATGTTTTAGTGTGTATAAATAGACCAGATAAAGCGTTTTTCTTAGTAAGAGGGAAGGGCTCCTGTTCTATTTAGGCAACTGGGAGAGATGTGCGGCAGTAAAGAACTTCTATTGTCTGAGGGTTTGTAATAAACAGAGAGCCTATTGATTATTGTGCATCTTGATTGATTTTCTGCGTATCATTCTGCAGCAACAAGTCTCTAATCGCCAACTGAGGGCCGTCGAAATCAATCTCGGGGACGTCAAAGAATCGGTAATGACTTCTGCGCTGCAGAAATGTTACTGTACTCTTGATTTTCTGTTGACTTGCGGCTTGCTTGCTTTTTTCTGGATGCTTGATTTTTGAAATTTTATCTGTTCTGGTACTAATAGCATCATCCTGCGGGGGTTAACAGAAGGACGCAGACTTGAGTTTTGTCGAGAGAGTGCGTACTAACGCAAGACGATACGTAGGACTTTTTGCCGATGCCATTGATGATCTGCTGCCAGAGCCAAATACACCCCTTGCCAGAGATGACGACTTCGATGTTTTTCTTAGCCAGCGTACAGAAGAGGTTCCAGAGCAGATGGATGTTGTTGACCCTCTGCATAAGCTCCCGGCTGAGATCAAACGATACTTGTAAGTGACCTCGAACTAGCACTGACATTGCTTTGCTTGCCTCTTGCTCGTTTCACCAGTTTTACTCTGTGCTGTAAATGTCGGACGTAGTGTGAGCAGTTCATTTAGGTACTTCCTCCGATTTCAAGTATCCGGAGTGACGTGGAAACTTCAACATTGAAGGAACGTTGGACTCAACTATAGAGAATTTCTATTGTTACTTTACTCTTGATCTTCTGCAGGGTATAAAAATCTTTGCACGAAGGTGTACTATGTCTCAACAATCTAGGCTGCAATCACTAGCCCGAATTTTCCTCTCTTCCCAGTGGCGTCAGATGATGCTCTTTTTGTGTTTTGATTTTCGTTGATTTACCCAGCGATATTTTTAGTAGTTTAATCAAAACTAGATTTTCGTGATTTTTTTGTGGTAACGACTACTAATGTATCCTTTTTGCTCGCTTATAGTGAGGTTTTCATAAAATCCGAGGATAAGTATAAGCCTTTACCCTTACGAGGTGTTAAGGCCAGCCATATTGGCTGGCTCGTCAAAGTGAGAGGTATCATCACCAGATGCACAGACGTGAAGCCTCTGATGCAAGTGGCGACCTACACTTGTGAAACTTGCGGTTATGAGATCTACCAGGTCTGATTACACTCCAGTCTTAGATTTTTGAAGAATCTTGGGTTGCCAGGTCGCAGTGTATGTCACTCATGCGCAGTAACTAATAACACGGAGAGTGTCAGTATGACTTATGGCGACGTTTTTAGGTTAAACAGCATCCAGTGTAACAATCCAATTGATTTGCACAGCGCTGAATGTGGGATTGTCTTTCAGGAAGTAACTTCACGCTCATTCATGCCTATGACAGAATGTCCATCTGCACGTTGCCGCACGAATAATGCGAAGGGCCTTTTGTCCCTTCAAGTCAGAGGGTCCAAGTTCACCAAGTTCCAAGAGGTTGGTTCAATCCCAACTTTGTAATGGTTTTTCCTACTTGCTCTAAGCTCATTAGATTGCAAAGTCATCAATCAAACTTCATTACATTTTCTGCTGGCGGCATTTTAAATAGCAGTTTTGGTGGCATCAAATTCCTTCATGGAACTTTCTTTTTTAATGCAGGCAAAGATTCAAGAGCTTGCCGATCAAGTACCGAAAGGCCACATTCCACGCACTATGACAGTACAGATTCGCGGAGAGCTCACTCGGCAGGTTGGACCTGGAGACCTGGTTGAGATTTCAGGGATCTTCTTGCCTACTCCTTACACTGGGTTTAAGGCCATGCGCGCTGGCCTTGTCGCTGACACATACTTAGAAGCGATGTCAATAACTCAGACCAAGAAGCGTTACGACGAGTAAGATTTCCTAGAAACTATCCTACCTGCTGAGCTTCTTTAGAACATCTCTTTTGCACGCTCTTGTACAGAAATTCTGTTTGTGTTCTCCTCACATACAATCTTTTGAGCCTCTAAGAACTGTACTTCAAAACCGCCGCGTAGGTATGTGTTGAAAGATGTTGAACAAGATCTTGTCCGTGAGCTTTCGGAGGATGGGGATATCTACACCAGACTGGCTTCCTCAATTGCTCCAGAGATTTTTGGACATGAAGATGTCAAGAAAGCTCTGTTGTTGCTTTTGGTGGGAGCTCCTTCACGACAACTCTCAGACGGCATGAAGGTCTTTATGCTTGTGCCTCCTTTGCTTGCTGCTCATTGCAACAGCCTTTCTGTAGATTCTGCAACGTTAGACCTCTAATAAGCAACAGTTGCCTTTTGACCGACCATCACTTACACAATTTTTAATGTGTAGATAAGAGGCGATGTCCATGTTTGTTTGATGGGAGATCCCGGAGTTGCCAAGAGTCAGCTGCTGAAGCATATGGTGAGCGTGGCCCCTAGAGGAGTATATACAACTGGAAGAGGAAGCAGTGGCGTGGGGCTGACCGCTGCTGTTCACAGGGATCCTGTTACCAACGAGATGGTTCTTGAGGGTGGTGCGCTGGTGTGTTCCCTATTCTCTTTTACGTAAAAATATTTACTGTAGCATAAACCTATCATTCCCAAAAATCTGGACACTCAAACACTCTATTTCCGGTTTTTGCATATTGAACGATGTTGTTCAGCAATCTGGCAACATACCCAATAATTTTCTTACAAAACAAGCGTGTGGGAACTTGTATTGCGCAAGCCATTCCCTAACAGTCGTAATTGTTGGCTCAGGTGCTTGCGGATATGGGAATCTGTGCCATTGATGAATTTGACAAGATGGAGGAGTCTGATCGAACAGCTATTCACGAGGTGATGGAGCAGCAGACCGTGAGTATTGCCAAAGCCGGAATCACAACCTCGTTAAATGCTCGTACAGCCATCCTTGCGGCAGCCAATCCTGCCTGGTACATACTGCACATACAGGCTCTCAGAGTGCCATACCGCCTATGCTCTCAGTGCTATTAAAACACTGTATTGAAACAACTGTTGTGTAAAGGCTCTTGTAATGATGTTGTCAGTTACTCAGCGCTGCCCTTTAACTCGTTATACTAATCTACTAGTATCTTGCTGCAGGGGACGTTACGATATGCGAAGAACACCAGCAGAAAATATCAATTTGCCACCTGCGCTTCTTTCTAGGTTCGACATCATGTGGCTGATACTGGATCGTGCAGATATGGACAGTGACATCGCTATGGCGAGGCACGTTCTTTATGTTCATCAACATAGTGCACCTCCTGCACTTGATTTCACACCCTTGGACTCCGTCACGTTGAGGTGAGCGCCTCTGATTTTTGCTCATGTACATGTTATCAGTTTTGAAATTTGTTGCAATTTCCCGTATTTCTGCTTCTTTGACTGGAGTTGGCTTTGCGCTGCAATTACCAATATAAGTCTTAATCCCAGCGGCTTATGTTAACTATCTAGTTCATGTTAACTATCCGTTGAACGAGAGTTGTCTTTCTGATGTTAAATGTCGTCCGAATAACAGTTAACGTTAACTGTCTAGCTAACGGTAACTGTCTGGCTTATGCTAACTGTCTTAATTCCAAGAGCTAATGTTCATTGTCAACTGTTATTCCTCAGGGCATATGTTTCTTCTGCAAGGCAAGTGGTTCCATACGTGCCTCGTGATCTGACTGAGTATATGGCTAGTGCATACTCTGCCCTTCGGCAAGAAGAGGCGCAAAGTGATGCCCCACACTCTTATACAACTGCTCGAACGCTTCTTAGTATCATCCGCCTCTCTGAGGTACGTGAGCCCACACTTTTATGATTACATAAAACTTGTAGGATCATGCTTTCTGCATGAGAGCATCGGACCAGATCAGATGTACATATTTTGAGATTCTTAAACCATTGATTTGAGGTTACGCACCGTCTAATATTTATCACCTGACGAGTATGTTTAGTGAAAACTGTCTTAACTCGGTAATATTGTTGTGCAGTCATTAGCGAGACTCCGGTTTTCGAGTGTGGTGGCCCAAAGTGACATCGACGAAGCCTTGCGGCTTATGCAAATGTCGAAGTTCTCTTTATACACAGATGAGCGCAAGAAAAGTGGATTAGATCCCATTTCCGATATTTACTCCATTATCAGAGACGAAGCTGCCCGGGCACACACGATGGACGTCAGCTATAACTCAGCTCTCAACTGGATTTCAAGAAAGGTAAAATTTTATCTATCAAATAACAATGATATTCCTGTTTGGGTTGCATTTTTTTCTCAGAGAAGCTCCTTCAAGCACTATCTGAAGACAAGAATCCTTGTGAGTTGTGTATGCAGGGTCACTCACAAGCTCAGCTGAAAGAGTGCCTGGAGGAGTATGCAGCCCTGAACGTATGGCAAATTAACCCAACCAATTTTGACATTCACTTCGTGGATGTATAAGCTACGGGGTTGGTATTTTACGCTGTATATATGGAAAGTTCGGAACCTTTTCCTGGCCGCAAAGTCGACCAAATAGTGGGTGAGCTCCTCTATGCATGACATGGTCTACGTGTCAGCTGTTACAATGGAAAAGGCAGGAATAGTTGCCATTTCCATCTAGGAAACATGTATCACAACTAGAGAGATTAATGGAGTAAAAACTCGCTCTTTGCTGAATTTCTGAGTAACTGCTTACTTTCCAATTTTTAAACTCAGATATGTAGTGCTCTCAAGGTAAAGATTCTTCTGTGGATACTTCTAGCAGTACAAGTCAACTGAAACCGGCCTGAGCTACATCGTACAGTATATGGTGTGTCACCCTTCCCACTGCAATCCCTCCTTAACATCCACATCCAATTTTTAAGGGAATTAATATGTGCACACCGGGGGTTGATATTTGCACACCCCCCTGGGAGGTAAATTATACATTTCACCATCAAAAATCTGAACTTGGGAATTTTGAATTCAGATTTGGACTTAAAGACCATGGTTTACTCTAGAACCATAAAAAGAGTTTGCAATTGAATAACACCTAATGAAAATGCTTATCTTTTTTTACAAACAAAAGTAAAAGTAACATTTTCTCTCCTAACTAAACTTTTTCATTGGGTGTTGTTCAATTGCAACCTCTTTTTATGGTTTTAGAGTAAACCATGGCCTCTAAGTCCAAATATGAATTCAAAACTCTCAAATTTAGATTTTTGATGGTAGAAATCTATAATATACCTCCTCGGGGGTGTGCAAATATCAACCCCCCGGTGTGCACATATCAATGCCCATTTATCCTTAAAGGACATTGTCCCTTTTTGGGGACAAATGAGACTTTGGGCATGTACCTATGGCTAAACTACTTTGTGTGATTTTTTTACCTTTTGTGTATGATGGGAATTCAAAGATCTATGTGGGCATATAAATTTTCCTTCATTTTGACATTTATTGAAGAGCTAAAAATGAATTTATGGAAAACAAGGAACTCCAGGTAGCCCAAAATCTTCTTTAAAAATTGCATTTTGTTTGATGAGGCGAAAGTTATGAGAAGTGTTAGTTTGCAGGTAGGTGTGGTTTCTCAAAACCACACCTACCCGCAAACTAACACTTCTCATAACTTTCGTCTCATCAAACAAAATTGAATAACTCAAAGCTCCCCACGTACGTCTATGTAAGTCTAAAGAACCTATTTCAGATTTTTATTTGAAAAAATGCAATTTTTAAAGAAGATTTTGGGCTGCCCGGAGTTCCTTGTTTTCCATAAATTCATTTTTAGCTCTTCAATAAATGTTGGAATGAAGGAAAATTTATATGCCCACATAAATCTTTGAATTCCCCATCATCCATAAAAGGTAAAAAAATCACACAAAGTAGATTTGTAACCCCTAAGTGATAGACCTATGATCACTGCTTTTCATCTTTAGAGCCTATCACTTAATTTGTTGTCATTTGGCAACTAGATTTGAATGAAAAAATTTAAACTTATTTTTTAGGGATGAAACTACATGTTTTCTGTACTTCACAAAAAAATAGATTTAATTTGTGCAATGTTGTTTTTTTTAGAATTTCTGAAGAAGAAAGTGAAGAAAAATCACATCAAATAGAAAATCATTTCAAAAAATCTGAAAATTTCACTATGTGCACGTATAACAATGACAAACATCATGGTTTAAAGTCTATTTCTGTGTCATTTTATAATTAGAAAATAATAGACATTGAAAATACATTTAAAGTTCAAATTGCAATAAAATATTCAATATTAGGAAGTTTTTCAAAATTCAAACTGGAGTAGGAACTAGAGTAGATGTCCTTCATTTTGTTAGTTGGGCTCAAATTCAAAAAATATCATTTTTGTGCAGAAATTTCAGATTTAGAGCAAGGAGCAACAACTTCCCAAAATACACTAAAATATCATATTTTGTGATTCATTTTTTATACTAACTTCTCATTTACATAAAGAGAAACACTAACAAAACTACAAATTCTACTGGATACTCCTCAAACAACTCCTTATAACCCAAACATCACCAAAATATGGATGAAAAATAGTTTAAACTTTCTTTGGTTCACTTTTCATTAGTTCAAGCACCATTGAATGGCACCCGTAGCATTCTTGGGGAGTCATTTCAAGGGCTCCATTTTCACAAGTGCATCAAACTAATTAGTTTAGAAGAGAGGCAACACTTTTAGATTGCAACTAAGGTAGGAGCACGCATGGGCGTCACTAACAAAATTAGGGAGTGATAAATAGAAAAGCAAATGGTTGTGGGTGACTAAATGATAGTTATGGGTGACAAAGTGATGGTTGTGGGTGACTAGCATGACAGTTTTGAGTACCCATCTCAATATTTAAAAACCAACAAGCCTTGTTTTTTAGCATCTCTTACACACGGTTCCTACAATATCAATGATTTTGGACTTTGAAAAATCTTTGTGAACAAATGCTTGCACTTGGAACCTTGAAATTGATACCAATATTTTTGGTTTCCAGTTCCTAACTAACAATATTTTTTCAAAGTTAGTCAATTATTTTACCTACTCCAAAACCCTTATTTCCTAGCTTATAGATGCGCCTACCTTATATACAACAATGTGACAACTTTTCATCTTCCTTTAACCCCTTAGGGCCAGAGGAGGCAGAAATTGCCTTTGTTGGTTTTGAAATGAACTTTAGGGTGTGTTGCCAATTTTGGATCATAGATTGATCAATTACAAATATGTAAGGAATAAAGTCTATTTTCACTTGCACTTGTTTGATCAAAGTTTGGAATTACATCTTGTTGTAGAGAGAGTGATTCATCAAAAGGGGTATTGGAAAATTTGAATGTTTAGTACAACTCACTCACTGAAACATCGACAAGAGGATGATGTCACCTGATGTCTTTAGGGACCAAGTAAATAGTGCCATGACAACAGCCAAACCAATTATTCATTGGCTTTGTACCCCCTAATTGAGCTTTTCAATCCTTTTAGCATTGCACAGTCAAAATTACTTATATATTGTCACACTTCTTTTGAAAAAACACAAGGCTGTAGATTAATACTATTCAAATAACTTGTCCAGTTAAATTTTCTAACTATGCAAATCTCATTTTTCTAAAAAATTAATGATCAAAATTTCATGATCTTTTCCACAATTTCTGCACCCTAACCACCCATGCCTTTCCTTCATTGAATATAGCAAATGGTACAACTTTTTCCCAAAATCTTAAGTTCAAGCCCTTCAACATATCACACATGAGAAAAGTGCACAATTTCAAAATCTAATTCTACTGTAGTTGCTTTTAGGAGCCATTCATTCAACTAGTACAATCCAAACTTAATCCAATGCACCACCTTTCACTCAATCGATGCGGCACATATCATAAGCAAATAGGTCCAAAAAATTTACGTGCTTATCTTCCAAGAGTGCAATTTTACATTGGTACAATTGGATTGTGCTTTTTACATCTGACTGAATTGCTAAAATGCCTCAAGCAATTAGTTTTTCCAAAAGAATGACCAACTCGGAAAGCAGGCGGCTCTAAAGGGTTAATGAACACTAGAGTGGAAATAAACCTACGAAATCGGAGAGAGGTCCAAGATCAAAAGCTGGTATCTCCGAGTCATGTGTATCAATGTTGATGAATCGATCAACATTTTGACTAGTGCCTGGAACTCCTTCATCATGGATCAATGTTCTAATGTCCTCGTTGTTGTTATTGTATCCTTGATTTGTTTCCACAGCTTGGTTAAGTAACCCATCTCTTGGAAAACCTCTTAGAGTTGGCTCTTCTGCACTCGCTCCACTTGGGGGCATGCTCACCAAAAGACAAGGATCATTGTTTGTGACCATGTTGACATATGTATAATTGTTGATTACTTCTAGAGTGTTGGCATTCACGTAATAGGGAAACATTGAGCCAAAATCACCATCACTAAAGTAACGATCTTCTTGCATTTGTGCTTCTCTAGAAATTGGTGGCCGTGGGCAACACTGGTTTCTCCTTGTATTTACTAATTCTATTCTTCCATCATCATATGTCACTTTGTGAGTTTGGAATTGTTTTTTGCAATTTGAATTTAAGCAGTGAAAGCGAGGTTGGAGGCTTGGTTTTTTCTTGTTGTTGTTGTAATACTTGAATAAAGCATTGTTGCACTCTCTACAATAGGGGCATACTCTATCCAAGTCTTGTAACTCCTTTGGGTCCTTACTCCTCTCTTTGGTGTAGATCCTCCCTGTAGGACGATTGTGAGGAACTGGATTAAAGAGCTTTTTACAATCTTTGACTAAACATTGGTACCTAGGTTGATTGGGGTTATGATTGTTATTGTATTTAAACTTACAGTTATTGATAGCCTTGCAATAAGGGCACATCTTTTCTAGGTTTACATGTTCTTGTGGCTCAAGAGCTCTACTATTTCTTAGAGTTCTTATCCCTCTTTTGCTTGACATTGCTTTTTCCATCTTTGCGGAAAACATTCTTTCACTTTCTAATGTCTCACGTTTCAAACTAGCTTTCACTTTCTCACAATCTTGTTCTAATAGTCTTCTTAAAGTAATCACAATTGTCTTGAATCAACAAAGAAAGTCTCAATAATGGAACATAACATGCAATATAACCTTTCTAAATATATTAGAACATAATACTTGTGGATTAAAATGAAAAGTATCACATGATTTTATATACAAAACTCTAAGGATAAAAAAGTAAAACATCAAGGAAAAAAGAAAGTAAAAGAAACATTAAGCAAAATGTAAAAGATGAAATGACAAAAATTAAGAACATTGTAAAAACATCCATATAGAGAGATTAAATATAAATTCAAAATAAAATTTAAAGTAGAAGTAAATTTTTACAAAGAAAATAAATACTTTTAAAATAAAACAATCCAATTTATCACTAAAAAGTACTTATTGTGGAATGTATTGAGTTAACCCTTAAATGTCTACATGGCATAGTGGTTACATTATAATATAGTTGGCATTTACTACCATCAAGAAATATTAATTTGGGATCTTAACCCCTACACGTCCAAGGGGTAATGGCAAAACATAGATGCATTATAAAATGATACTTTTGTAACTTCAATGAAGTTTGTTTTAAAAGAGAAAATAAGAATCATGATGTTTAGTAACTATATGTATGGCCAAACATTCAAAAATGGTTTTGGACTATATTTTACTAAATTTAGAAGCATTTTTCATTTAATATTCACCAAAACTAGTGTGGCCTTATGCTGTTGGCCCAATTTTCATCCTAATTTACCATGTTTTTTTTAAAATAAGGTAAAAATAAAAGTAAAAGTAAAAATAAAAAGTGAAAATAATTTCACCACGTAACCTAGCCTATGCACCCCTCCTTGGCAAGAGCTTTCCGACGGTACCAAGAATACCACCAAAATAAAAGTAAAAATAAATTTCTAAATTTTTAATCCATGATAAACTTTTATATTCAATAACTTTTCCACCGTAGGTCTAAATGCCACAAAACAAAGCCCGTGCACCCCTCCTTACTGAGAGCTTTTTGACGATACCAAGCATGTGACGAGGGACATACGGTTTGGGAGATCTCAATGTGACAAACAAACAAACAAATAGCCTTATTTAAGGTATTGATGCGCCAAATTTATAATAGATTATGGTACAAATTGCATTCACATTGTTGAAAAAGGAAAACAAAAAAGAAACAAAGACACTCTTCAAGAACACCTTCAAAAATATAAACATAGAGTTCTCCAAACTTTGGATGAAATCTCATAATTTTAACCAAAACTTATATAAATAGATAGTAGACTAGTATACAGGCACATGCTTTGCATGAGTTGAACATGTATGGGTAATGCAACATTCAATTTTACAAAAAATCAATATCTTACAAATCCATTGGTCTAGAATCTAATCATCATGTACTTCATAGAAAATCAATATCTTATAATTGGTTCAAAATCTAACCTTGATGCATTATCATTTTGGTCCTTTTTTGAAACCAAAAATAGTGATTGCCTTCATCACAATGCTATTCTTAAATACTTTGTTAGGAGGCGGTTGGTCTTTTGTTGATTATTTGGCACATGGTTGGAGGACATTTGTTGTTTTATATTTGGGGCATCCCTTATTGTTTCAATTTCCACCAAGAAATTCTAAAAGGTTTTGGAGGACATGATTGGAGGGTGCTTGGTGTTCTATATCAAGGGCTTCTTTATTGCTTCAACTTACTCCAAAAAGTTCTAGAAGGTTCTCGAAAAGGGCGGTGAGTCAGTGAAGGTTAGGCTCCCACTTAGTAGTATAGATAGATAGACAAATTATTAATAGAAGGATATTTCAAAACTATTATTCATTTTTATAAAACCAATCAAGTTATAAATAACAAAAGAGACATTTCCACTAGAAGAAAAACAAGGATAAATAATTGCCACAAATCATAATGACTAGGTCACCAGAACTGCCTTGCAACTGCACAAACAACTGCACAACAAATGCACGACTAGATTGTAGTTGTGCACTAGTTGTGCAGTTGTTGTGCAGTTGTTGTGCAGTTGTTGTGCAGTTGTTGTGCAATTGTTTGTGCAGCTGCAAGGTAGTTTTGGTGACCTAGTTGTTGTGATTTGTGGCAATTGTTTATCCTTGTTTTTCTTCTAGTGTTCTTGGACAATTTTTTGTTTTGTTCCCAAGCAAGCTTTATCCCTATAACATTGGCTCACTTTTCAAATGAAATCCAATGAAGTCCTATTCAAACTACTTTATAGTAGGAATAGTCACACTTTCTTCACCCCCTTCTCAATCTTTAGATAATGGGTTGTGGCAATCCCTCTCTAATTTTTAGGAACCTATTTTTTGAAAATTGAGAATTTTCTCTTCACCTTGGGAAGAGAAGCATAGGGTGAAGAAATCTTTGCAAGCTAACTTTTCATCCTCACTTGTCCCCTTTTCACTCTAAATGATTTTTGTTTAATCATCACTTTTTCTTTTTAGCTATCACTCCTACTTTTACGATTGCTCCTCTTCTTTTAATCATTATCCATTTTCCACCATCCACAAAAAGGAAGTCAAGCCTTCTTCATGGAGAAGTGCTCCCATTGGCTCCTACTTCCACTCCTAAACTTCTCATTCTTCACAAAAGTTTCAATCTTGGAGAAGGTGTGACTGCCCTTAATGTAAGTTTTGATAACATCAAACCTCTTGTGGTCAAGCAAAAAAGTGGAAATAAAATAATAAAAGAAAAATTTCATGGATGCTCTTGAAGTATGCAATATTTTTGTAGATACCCTTGCCTTTTCAAAAATTTCACAAATACCCTTCATTACAAGGGAGCAGTGTTGATTTGGACATTTTTTGTCAATTAGGTCACCTTGATTTGGACACTCTTTTGTCAATTTGGACATATTTTTGTCAAATTTTTGTCAATTTGGACATTTTAGTCAATTTGGACGTGTTATTGCGGACAACTTTTCTTGTAGTGCTTGGACCAAAAAAATTTAGGATTTTGTTTTCTTGTGCCATCCACTTCCCTTCTTCTTTTGTGTGCACATGTCTTCTTTTTTTGTTTCATTACATTCCCTTCTTCAACATTGGTCATGAAGGAAGTACGAGCTCAACAAACAAATGCCTAAAAATTATGGTCCAAGGGTATTTGTGTAATTTTTGAAAAAGCAAGGGAATCCATATAAATACTAGGACAAGTCACGCCTTCTCCAAGCCATTCTCTAAGGTCAAAGAATGCAAATGTGGCAATGAGAGCGCGGTTCATGGGGGGCAGATTCTCTAAAGTGGGAGAATTTTTTTTCTTCATGGTTTTGAGCAGAGAATGGGCCGGAGAAGTTTCATGGGAGAAGTTTTCACCCAATGCTCTCTTCTTTTTACTACATTTTACTCTCTTGGTTGCTCCTTACAGTTGTTCTGCAAACGATAAATCATTCTCCACTCACCATTCTTCACCACCCAAAAAGGGGTGTCACACCTTCTTCATGGAGAATTTCTCTCATTAGCTCCTCTTTTCACTCAACCAATTCTCAATCTCTAAAGAAGTTTCAATCTCAGAGAAGGCATGACTACCCCTAAGGTATGTACACCCAAAAGTGACATTTACTTTAGATATGGTAATTGGGAGGGTCTATTGAAAATCTAATGGCATGTGCTTGGTAGGAAATGAGTACAAGTTCACGCAAAATTGTTTTGGAATTTTCTGAGATTGTATGAATTAATTATGAAATTGTTAAAGGTAACTCCCTAGATTGACCTATTGTGGATGGACACTACTCCTGAAAAAGCAATTACAAAAAAGACCACATCATGACAACAAAAAGATCATGTCACAATCAATCAAAAATCACCACTTACACAATTTATGTTTTCTTATGTCAACTTGCGTGTTTGATTTGGATGCATGTGTGTCTTGTTTGGATGCAAAAGTGCTACTTTTAGATTTAATTTTAACTTGTCATTAAGCTAAACGGCTGGTGTTACTGATGGGTGTACATACCTTATTGCAAACTTCAAGGTATCCATGAGATTTCCCCAATAATAAATTGCATGCAACACGGCATGGGCATACAACATGACATGCAACATGGCATGGGAATGTAGACTTTGGCCCAGATTGGCATGACGGGATTTAGAAGGCTACATACATGGGCTTCATCATCCTCGTCTCCCGCTTGGTTCTCCGCATGGTCCACCACTCCACCCTCGCTCGCTCCCTCGCTCACAGCCTTTGGCCTTGGCCCCAATCCACACTTGCCATCGAACAAGCTCGACGACGAATCTCCAGTCTCCACTGATCGGCGAGGCGGTGGATGCAGCCAATCTCGAAGAGTGACACACAATCTGCACATCAGGTAAGCATATAAGCAAGCGTTGCTTGAGCAGCAATCATTCTCTTTAAAAAGTCCAAGCGGTGTCAAACCATCTCACCTCAGATTTCTTCCCTGCATGTATCCTTTACCCATATCTTCACAAACTCGATTCCTCGCTTCTTTGTTCTTATTTGAATTGGCGGTGACATTTACAAGCTACTTACAATTCTATCGCTTGAGAGTGGCAATCTTGGAATCATTCTATTGAGAATTGATCACACGGCATGTCATTGCTAATTTTCTGTGGTAAAATCCGAGGTAATAGCTCCCTTTTCGATTTCGTTTACAAAATCTGTTGCGCCACCGACGTCGGAGTTTTCAAGGCATAGAAATCTGGCAGGAAATTGAATTTTAGGTTTGATATTTTGGGAAAATTTCATGAATGTTTGCAATATTTTCATAGATACCCCTGCTTGCTTTTTCAGAAATTTCAGAAATGCCCTTGGACCAGAATTTTCAGGCGTTTGTTTTTGTTTTGTTGTGCATGCCACTTCCCTTTCTTTCTGGGTACATTGCTTCTTTTTTGGGTTTCATTACATTCCCTTCTTCTTCAACATTGGTCCTGAAGGAAGTACGAGCACAACAAATAAATGCCTAAAACATTTGGTCCATGGGTGTTCGTGTAATTTGTGAAAAAGCAGGGGTATCTATGAAAATATTGCAAACTTTAGGGGTATCCATGAAATTCTCCCTTGATTTTTTCGGCCATTTTCTTTCAGTGCTTGGTTCATACATGTTATAGCTGATGATGGTTATTGATATCTCAACAATAATCTGTGTCGTCGATTTTAGGGTTAGGTTCTTCCTGAGGACAATCTTGCACGGTGGGATGCGAGTTTTGTGTTTCGTTTAACACTCCCTTTTTTGTCGCCCCGAGTTTCTTACCGAATTCGAATGCCTTGATTAGGTCTTCAATTTTTGTTGAAATTTTCTGGAGCCCGAGTAATCTTGATTTCAAAGTTTCATGAGTTGAAGAGATTAATTTGTCAGCGTTGTTTTGTTACAGGAATTGGAGAGTCGTGTATAAGGTGATGCTGAGTTTAACACGCTGAAAGGGGTCGTTAGTTGTCGCTGCTGCTGCTGCCCTGGCACCGGCACTGTTGCAAGCCTGGGCTGGTTTTCGAAGATTTCCACTCCAGCAACCCAGGGTTTGCTTACCCTTTTCTACAACTCTGCAAGTAAGCTCTCTCTTTCTAGGGTTGGGGTGTCTAATTGCAACGCTCTCTTAAATGGAACTCCAAAAGTTTTGCATGATTGAGTACATGTGAATTTTCAGAATGTACGCCACCTTAATATGAGAACTCACCTTGATGAAGGATGTGTTGAGGTGGTGTACATGCCCTAGATTGTGCACAGCCACTTTCACTACAATGATCAGATTCTTAGTATTCTTGTTAGTAAATCAAATCGGACTCTAACGCACCAGAGGATGTGTTATATGTAATATTTAGGAAAAATTTCATGGATACCCCTGAAGTTTGCAATATTTACATAGACACCCCTGGCTTTTTCAGAAATTACACAATTACCCTTGGACCATAAATTTTTAGGCATTTATTTGTTGTGCTTGTACTTTCTTCATGACCAATGTTGAAGAAGGGAATGGAATGAAACAAAAAAGAAGCAACGTGCACACAAAGGAAGTTGGGAAGTGGCATGCACAACAAAACAAACGCCTGAAAATTTTGGACGGTCCAAGGGTATTTGTGTAATTTCTGTAAAAGCAAGAGTATCTATGTAAATATTGCAAACTTCAGGGGGTATCCATGAAATTTTCCCTAATATTTTATAGGGATTTGAATACTCAATTGGTAGGTGGCCTAAAATCAACATAAGTTTTTTCTTGTATTGAGCATGCGGGATGTATGTTGTTGAATGTAGTATATGTGGGGTGGACGAATGCCAAGCAACAAGCAGCTGATCAGCGCTCTGCAGAAGAATGGAAGAGTTGCATCGCAGAAGGTGGCCAACGCCATGGAGCAAATTGACCGAGCTCTGTTCGTTCCGCCAGGGGAGCCTGCATACATGGACCATCCTGTGCCCATAGGCTACAATGCCACCATCTCCGCCCCACACATGCACGCTATTTGTCTTGAGCTCCTCAAAGACCATCTGCAACCTGGAATGCACGTCCTTGACGTCGGTGCAGGTGTGGGCCACTTCGAATCCCGCAAACACACTCAACCCTCTTGAATGGCACACTCTGTAATTGCACACTCCTTGGATATTGTCAGAATCTGTCATGTTTGTGTACAGTGCTAATAGAAGTATATCTAACACCATATTAGGTTAATTGGGAAAAACAGTACATTCTGGAACTTTCACTATTTCTGTCATTATGTACAATTTAGCATAGTACAAAAATACAAGCGTGCACTTTCTTGTACAATAGTGAAGTTTTAGCGGTTACCTCCAAAAATTACAAATAATTGCATCTTTGAGCTATAGCTATGCCTCATTTATTGTATGGAAGATTATGGTGGGGTACAAAAAGGTCCCTCCGTTTTTCCCAATTTACCTAATGTGCTGTTATTTGCCCTCCCAGGGAATGTGATTAGAGAAGAATTGAGTGTAATCGTTCAAATTACGGTGCTTCATGTTGTCTTGTGGTTTCTGATCCATCTCGACCTTAGTGTTGTAATGTTCCTCCATTAACTTCTATAACCGGACAGCGCAGGCACGGGATACTTGACAGCAATCTTTGCTGTCATGGTAGGCGACAGTGGCCGTTCCGTAGGAGTGGAACACATTCCTGAGCTCACAGCTAAAGCTAATGAGAATGTACAGAAGAGCAACGCTGCACGGTTACTCAACATTGGCTCCTTGTCACTACATACCGGAGGTTAGTCAGCACAGACGCTACTCAGTTACTCTCACAAAACGTCCGTAATTCGTAACTTTTCGTATTTAAGGCAGAGAAGCCTAGTTGCGTCATTTCAATTATGCAATCCAAGGTGTAGGAGTGTGCTCCATTGGGAGATCACTAAGTAGAGCTCAGTGGAGAGGCCACTTTGGGGACGAGAGTCAAACTCTTGTGATGTCAAATTTTGATTTTTCAATGTATAATAATCTGTATGCAATCGTTCTAAGCGAGAGGTTGTAGACCATTATTTGGGGGGGGGGGGGGATAGTGGAGAACCTCGTTTCTATTCAAAAATGAGGTGCTATAAGTTAGTAAATGATTCTAAACATGTCCGATTCCTAAAAAAATCCTCTTAACACAAAGGTACAGACTCGACCTCTCAATGCTTTCGTGATGAACATAATGCTTTTAGAGCCCTGTACCACACCTACTTCAAAACTTCATAACAACTGCCAGAAGTGTCTGAAAATTGTGATAAAAAGTGGGTGACACGTAGCTTCCATTTTTTTTTCAAGGAGGTATTTCGAATTAACGTTTCAAGGTATATGATCCTCCTATGTTGGCAAACTAGTCCGCAAAGGGACTCTTTTAGTACCTCTTACCTTACACTTGGAAGACATGAGTTGCTGTTGGTAGCAATGGTTGGTAACACGGGTTAGTCATTAGGAGACGGGATCTCAACGGTTTTAGTAACTATCCTCTGCCTTCCAGTATGTTTTTGTGTGGAATCTGTCTCCATAGTCAAGAATGCCAGTAATTGATTGATTGTGCTTATGCTGGAATTTCCAGACGGCAGGGATGGTTTCTTAGAGCACGCACCTTACGACGCCATTCACGTGGGAGCAGCAGCGCCAACAATCCCACCAGCACTCATCGATCAATTGAAACCCGGAGGACGACTGGTCATCCCGGTAGGTGACTTGTCCCAGGAGCTTATGGTGGTAGACAAAGACGCAAAAGGGAAACTGAAGAAGAGCGAGCACCTGTCGGTTCGTTACGTTCCTTTGACCGATCGCCAATCGCAGCTCGATAAGCGATAGTAGCTTCAAAAATACCGAAGAAAAAAGACGTCACATGCTTTATGTATAGTATGAGAAACCACGTGCAGATTGTGGCATAAAAGAGTTTGTGTTTTAGTCGAATTCTCAGTTTGTTAGATCAATGTTGGCTCCAGGACTACTGGCCAGCTAATACCCCAGTTCGTGCTTCAAAATTGCACTACCTGCTGCTGATAATACAATCAAGGTGTTGGTGAGGTGAGCTGTGAGGACCTTGCTGTTCTCTCTCACATCTCGTTGCTTTAGAACCTGTGGTAATCCAGCCCTCCACAATTAAGTGAGGCAGTAATAAACCGCTGCCCACTATGTATAGTACAGTACTTTCTGTAACAAGCTCGGTATGTGGTTGGCTCCTGAGTCAAATCACAGAAAATGTGTTTAGGAGTTGAATATCGGCATTAACAAGAACACAGCTGTTGTTTTGTATCAAACCTTCAAGGTGAAGTATTTCGTCACGACGTAAATTGTCATTTGCAATTTCCTCTCATGCTTAAATTCTAAACGTGTTTTCAAATCCGAATTTTGTTTTACAGTTTTATAACAAAATAGTTTTATGCATTGTTGATCAGACAAGAATAACCGCTTATTGTCATAGTGTTGTGAAGTTGTGCACACCAAACGTCCACCTTACAGAAAGAGTGATGAGAAGTTGCGTGTGAAACAAGAAAACTAGAGTGAATAGGAAGTTGTGTTCAAGAATTGATTCAAAGAAACCGACCTCATTGAACTGGGTTTTCTAATCAACGATTGTTGAGAGGAATGGTTCACCAACGCTTGCCACGAGCTCTTTACAAGTGAAGGCACAATGAGGACTCAGGTAATGCAGTGAAGATGGCATGATCAGCTGTGTGTGGAATTCACTGATTATGAGCAATGAGAGCAGTTTAAACCGGCAGATTTAACGAACATGACGCAAATAGCAACTGTTTAGCATGTTATCCTGACCGCAATCTGCGATCACTTAAAAAGTCCTGAAACAAAAAGATGTATTTTGATTGCCAGAACTGTAAGAGTGCGCATGCCAAATTCAATCATTTAGTGAGAAAGCAAATTCAATCATTAAGTGAGAAAGCAAATTCAATCATTAAGTGAGAAAGCAGTATAAGGTAGGAGGCTCAGAATGGAGCACTTCCTCAAATATACTCTATTTGTATATGTTGTATTTCATAGCCCTTCAACAATGTACTTGCAATGTATATTTGAGGAGATGCTTCATTTTAGAGCCCTATGGCCTTTCCACTTCAAAATTTCATAATTAATTCCACAAAGTTCCAAATAATATGAAACAATTTGAGTTAGATGTCAAATCTTCTTATCTTTCAAGGATAATTTAAATGAAAAATATTTCAAGAAGTTTCACCTACCCAAAATTCAGTTTCAGCCCTAAGATGCTCCATTCATGAGCCTCCTACCTTAAGGTAGTTAGCTCTAAAAGCATTTGGTCATGTTGAACTGCCCATATAGACACTAGAGAAATGGACATGAGGTGGTTCTTGAATTGTCCTCTTATAGTCATTGCATGCATGAAGGAAAAGTTGTTTTGTATTGCAAAAAGCCAATCATTCTCCTTGCTTTCCCAAATCTCTTCACAACTTACAAGTGAATGGTTCTTGAAAGGTCTAGGGTCATAAATAGAGACCTATGACACAAAACAACTTGTGTTACATTCAGCATCTCTTTCTCGTTGTCTGAAATATGAACTAAAAGTCCTCCCATGCACGGAAAACCATGAAAAAGGGGAACGAGCCCTTAGACGGTCCGGTTTTTGAGTCGACTACCTTAAGTTGAGATGCAATGAATGTCAAGCGCTGACATGATTGTTCAGCTTTGGCTCTCATTCAACACGTTTCGACGATCGACTGCTGACGCGTTGGAGAGTTTTCTGCAGCAGCTCGATGTCTTTATCTTTATTCTTCAGCTCCGTTTCTGTGGCCAGCAACGCCAGGGGGTTGTCCGGGTGACTTAAAGAACCGAACCTGGCTATGCTGGACTTGGCTCTTGGCTTCTCCTCCTTAGTATCCTTCATTGCAGTCTTGGCAGGTTCTGTCACAGCCGAGCTAGGCAGTATCCCTGGTTTCCCCAAACTCTTCAGGAGGTCGGCACCCCGGAGAATCGGTGACGGCGTGCCCCTGGAAGCGGATCGAGTGGAACGCCGTTGTGGTGAACCGGGCATCAGTGATAGTGATGCTCTCGTTTTGGTGTGAATTTGGCTTGACATGCTTGCCTTGTGGACTCTGGATTGTCTTGACTCGGACAATCGCTGGAGCGTTGCCATTGTCACGTACCTATGTTTAGCTGCAACGGCTCTGAAATATGCTTCCTCACCCTGGAACCAGCCAAGGAGCTCTATTTGTTAATTTGCGAAAAGACCCCTATTTTGGGAATGATTTTAATTTTTTTTCATTTTCAAGAGTTTTTAAGGTGATCCAGAATGAAGAATTTCATGCTGATATCTTTAAGACATTAGGTCAATGATGAAATATCTTGAAGGAATTATCAGATATTCAATTTAAATCACCAAAATTTTGTCACGGCCAGAGAATCCGTTTTGGGAAAGTGTTTTTCCCAAACAAACAAATATTGTGTCACAGAGTTATTCACACCCATTCTTGAAAGGATTTGCAAAGTTTTTGCACCCAAATCAGGCTATCCAAGATTTCCAGGTCATTGGACTACTTTTATTTACTGGCACAGATCGTCTCACATTTTGAGATAAGAATGAAAGCAGTCAAAACTACGCCGACTATTATATAGGCAAGTTAGTGGAGGTACTCCTGACCACAGTGCAGCTTCAAAGTAAAAGGTGGGCAGTCAACAGTGCTCTACAATGCTTAGATTATGCTTCTGTAAGAAGGTACCTGAAGTTCCTTCAATATTGCATTTAAGCGCTCCACATTTCTATTAGCTTCAGAAAATCCATTTAGTAAAGCCAGATTTTTTTGCACCAAGCGATTTGCTGCAAAGGCATGCTCTTTGTCGATTCGCAAAATAGCCATGTCCAAAACTTTGACAAATTTCCGAAGGACGTGCCTGCCCAACAGATGCCCTATCAACAGTCAATCTACTGAGTTTCTGGAGCTCTTTGCAAAAACTAAAATGGGTCTTGATTTTACCAGAACTATCCTCTTTCTTTCCTCTATGGAGATAACAAAATTTATGCTATTCCATTTTGGAGTAGGTGTCAGATAGTCACCTAAAGCACTTTGAAGGAATGTTTACCTTTGATGCTTGATTTCAGTTTTCTCTGGTAAAGCTTCAAAATTGATTTCGCGGTGCTTATCCGTTACGTATTGATCATATAGCTGTTTTGTAAGGTCTGGCCATTTGCCAACCTCGTTCTCCTCAATAATTTGCGTCAACTTCGCAGTGAAATTGTTCTTGACAATTTCCTTTTCTTGAACAGTGTCCAACATGCTTTTTAGCAAAATTGCATTAGCCGCTGACACCTTCTGCAACTCCTTCTCCACAATCTTTATGTCTCGCAAATTCAGGAGGTTATCAGCCTGGAGTACAAGACACATGTGGTTGAGTACAAGAAAAAAAATGTCTTCTGATTAATAAAAAAATTAATAGACCTAACACACAGTAATTCCCCAATTACATAACATAAATAATCAGGCACAATAACACCATACGTTATGGGCAATGATGTTAGGGTCTTGCTATTTTGGATGGCGCAAACCACATACCTGCTGACATTCAATGTCACCCACATGTTTGCGAAGATTTTTAATCTCTTCCGCCACGGGCTTTTTTTCCTTCTTCAGCTGGAATAGAAGAACACATTAGAATTCATTGCCAAGAAGAAAACAAGAGAGACTCACAACTACAATAGAGCTAAACATCTCATATGCTAGAGCTTGTGATTAGTGTTCTCAAATGTGGCTTACCTTTATCATGTTTCTTCTAGAAAGTATTTATTCGTACATAAATCTTGAAAGTTGCAGTCTTGTATTTTGAAAATTAGTAAATTTAGCAATGATTTTAGCAAACTAGGCTATTTTGAAAAGCTTAATTGGGATCACTACTTGTGATAAGCTTGACAAAATTTGGAATATATCCAAAAGTGTCAATAGCGATTGCAACCTTTAACAACAGGGCCACATAATTTTGGAAAATTGATAGGCAAACCAATTTTGGAAAAAAGTGGGCAAGCATACTAAGTCTAACACTAATCTATTTGTTCTAAAAATACTTTGAAATCTGAAAGGTATATTCTGTTCTTCATAGTGGCAATCAACATTACAAATATCAGACTCAACATTACAAATATCAGGCATGCCAAATTTTGATCTCATTTGAATTACCTTATCAATTTTGTAATCATTGATTTGGTCAAAAGCTTCTTGGTCTCTTAGATGCCCTAGCATTGCTTCATTCCTTGTATCAGATTCCAAAAGCAAGCCTCTTGTCTGCCCTCGATCCTTGTCAATGGCCACCACTAGTTTCTTCAATCGCCAATTTTCCTATTTCAATTATTTGATGTTAGCCATCCTATAGAAAGTCGTGAATTGAAAATAAGCATTTCTTTTGGTTACCAAATTAGAAAAGGTGATTGCTATACATTTAGGAGCAACTGCTTACACTAATAGAAAGGTGGATTGTGATGACAACCCAATAATGACACCAAAACTTTTGAATGACACCAAAACTTTGTAATGACGCATAAAGTACCATTCTTTGGAGCTAAGTGACAACCTCAGTATCATTTATCTTGTTTGTGTTGAATTTGGAGTATCACTACAACTATGCCATTCCACTAATATTATCATGACACATTCAATGGGTTGAATGATGTTCAACCATTCCAAAGTTCTAATAACACATTTCTGCCTTCATTTGAAAAGAACGTGCTCAAGTAGGAGGCCTATTACCAATAGGACGTCATAGAGCTTATCGTCAAACTCAGCTTCATCAGCTGTTACTTGATCTATTAATGCTTGAGACTTTTGAATGATGGTTTTCTCGTAGGACAGCTCTGCAAAAACAGTTTCCACCCTTTGTCGTTGTTCTGCAAGATCCTCGGAGTACTTTTTCAATGTTCGTTCAACTTCTTCATCATTAACCATCAATTCCATGTCTAGACTCATCTGTTGCCACCATCCAAGAATAGATAGCGTTAGAAATTGGACACATATCCAACCATCAAACCCTAAACATCATATTAGATAAATTGGGAAAAACAAAGGGACCATTTTGTAATCTACCTTAATCTTACATATTATAAAGGTAGGCATAGCAAAAACTCAAAGTTGTAATTATTTATAATTCTTGGAGGCAATCACTAAGACTTCATTATTGTACAAAAAAGTGCACGCTTAATTTTTTTGTAATATTCTAAATTATACATAATGACAGTAATAGTGAAAGTCCCAGAATATATTATTTTTCCCAATTTACCTAATATGTTGTAGGCTACAGTAATGCAGAAGTTGATCGCAAAGCAGGAATGCTTACTTTGCACTTAAGATTCGACCTGGCGCACTTCGTTTCTACTTCAGCTACTCGCATGGCAGCTGCCATTTCTGCCCCTTCCAATTGCTTCCTCATTTTCTGCAGATGCTGGTCATAGGCTTTCTGCCTGTCGTCCATATTTCCCTTGGTCCTCTTCATTTCTTTCTGTAATTTTGACCTCAGGGCGTGTGCCTTGTCGGCCTCTTTGATTATCTGCCATAATTGTTCAGCAAATAGGATGATTGAGTGTCTGGAAAGATCTTCATACCAATCAGGAGAGCTGGCAACCATACAAGAAGATTCAAGGGAAAATTTCAAGGATACCCCTGAAGTTTGCAATAATTTCATAGATATCCCTGCTTTTTTAGAAATTTCACAGATATCCTTGGACCAAAAAATTTAAGCTTTTTTTTGTTGTGCATGCCACTTTCCTTATTCCTTGAGCACATGCATAACAAGAAAGTCAGAAGTAGTGTGCACACAAAGGGAGAGGGAAAGTGGCATGCACAAAAAAAAAAAACTGCTTGAATTTTTTTGATCCAATGGTACCTGTGAAATTTTTGAAAAAAACAGGGGTATCTATGAAATTATTGCAAACATCAGGGGTGTCCATGAAATTTTCTCAAGATTCAAACAAAGTTTGAGAAGGAAATGTTCATCCCGAACTGACCTTCTTCTCACATTCGTCGTTCATGTCTTTTAATGCGATTTCCTGGTTTTCAAGAAGACTCTGAATGGAGATTTCTTTTTCACTTTCTGCCATCAGAATGCGTTTCTCAAGAAGGCGGAGCCGGAGATCAAATTCGTTCGTCTTCCGTTCGCTGAGTTCGTCCAACTCTCGCATTTGAATCAACCAGTCTTGCTCCTTCATGTGGTCTCTATACAGCATCTCATTTCGTTCCTTCTGGATTCTCTTTTCAAATTCCTGAAGGTTGATCAATACATGAAAAATAACGCACCGTCTGAGAAAAAGAAGAAATTCATATGACTCTACGGTATTCGAACGAAATTCGAAAACGACTTGGAATCATGATTTTTATTTTAGCACCATCGCTAAAAGAGAATTTGAATGCAGTCTACTTCACATGATGCACTAGACTGGAGCTGAACAAATTTCTTTCATGCTAAAAACTTCTCAACTTCCCTCATTCCCTTGTATACGAAAACATATTCCCTCTGTCCCTCTAAAAGCGTACAAAAGGCTTCCTGGAGAAGGATTAACTGTGCTTTTAGACTTTGTGCTAGCGACACATGCATTGTAGAGTCAATATACCTTCTAGTAAATGTATGCAAAGTTTTCAGTTTTGATGTCGCCGGTTAGGCACCCAATTTCCATGTAAAAAGTATCTTATATGTACATGGTTTGTGAATGTTGTCAACTCCTCATTATTTTAGTCTTTGTGCTAGTGACACATGTATTCTAGAATCAATATACTATCTATCAAATGAATGTAACAAACATCCAATTTTGGTGTTGCTGTTTGGGCACCCAAATTCTATGCAAAAAGTACCAAACTTGTGCATGCTATCAGCTCCTCATTATTGATGATTTAAAGATTAGTAGCAACAATGGTACCTCATATGGGCAAGGCCACTCTTGCTAAGAGACAAATGCTCCCTAATCACTTAACTTGCCCCCATGAGATCATTGAATATGACAAATGTTTTCTCAATGTTTGAAATCAGCAAAAGAGAGTTTCTTTAGTGAGACAAGAACTATGCCTAATTTGGAGCTTTATATTGGGACAAAAAGAAACACCATATTTGTTAATTTGGGAAGAAATGCCAATTTTGGGACTTCTAAAGGTTTAAAGTAATCACTTTAAACCAAGTTTTAGGTTTAAGTAGCATTTTTTTGTACACGTGCCCTCACATGAGAGGAGAAATTTGTGAGGGACAAAACCTTAGTGGCTCAGAGTGAGTCTAATATTTTTGAATTGACATTTAAACAGTTTAAGGAGAAAATTTGAGTTTAAGGTGAAGTATAATTTGAGAATTTGGGTTTAAGGTGAAGTACAACTTGGGAATTTGGTTTTCCCAATTTAGTAAATATGGCGTTGGGAGTATAAACCAGCACCTCGTCATTCTTCTGCGCCTCTTCAATTTCCTCTTTATCAGCAATAAGTATATCAGCTAGCGACAATTCATCAACGGGGAGAAAACCACGCGGACTTGGAGGTCGTTCCGGCAAATCCTTAGAAAAGGGTAGTGTTCTTAAAGTGAATAAAATAATCGAGCCTTGTGACGTGGCCAAAACTATCAAGTCATGGTTCTCGTCCGTATGCAAGGACGTGATCTTTCCTGCAACACACTCAGCCAAGTTCACGTTTATACACACTGAAATAAGTTTTAAACAAGGGAAAACTTCATGGATATCCTTGAAGTTTGCAATATTTCATAGATACCCCTGTTTTTTCAAAAATATCGCAAATAGCCTTGAACCAAATTTTTGAGACATTTGTTTTATTGCGCATGCCACTTCCCTTCTTCCTTTGTGCATATGCATAACAAGAAAGAAGTAAAGTGTGCACAAAGGGAGAAAGAAATGACATGCATAACAAAATAAATTCCTAAATTTTTGGTCAAAGGGCATATGTGATATTTCTAAGAAAGCAAAGATATCTATGAAAATACTGCAAACTTCAGGGGTATCCATGAAATTTTCCCACTAAAAAATCCTCATCATTAGCGAATATCGACGTGATTTCTATCTAGAATCATCAACTGCCAAACAGCTGAACATTTTCAAATACCTGCATTAATTTTCTCCTCCCAGACAGGAGTGCAACCTTTGGAAAGTGGCACTGCATACAGTAGAAACTCTCCATTATCATTTGTCCCACACACCAAACCATTTCGATACAATCCTGCGATTCTCGTGATGCCCTTTGGTTTTGCTTCATACGAAGTTTGCGCTCTAAAAACACAATCCCCGTACTTCCATTAAGATCGTTCACTATACACTTCTTCTTGAAATATTAACAAACACACAATTAGTACAAAAAATGAAGATGCACGAAACAAGATTATTCTCTTATTTTAGTCCTCATCATTTATAGCTGCCTCCCTACAATGATTTCTTACACGCTCATCGTTCTCATGTTGAGCTTTTCCATTCCCCGAGGATTATTCTAAATCTGTTAACTACACGCAAGCATAGTTTAATGATCCTTCGAATCGATCAGATTGTTCATGGAGTCATATGTGGAACCTGAATATGTGATGCTCCCAGCAAGAACCGCTGTGGTCGCCATCCTCCTCCTCTTCTTCCTCCGGGGGACTTCCATCCTCAGAGGCAACCTCTTCCGGCAACACCTGAACACCATATTAAGTAAATTCACTAAATTGGGAAAAATATAGGAACCATTTTGTACTCCAAACGCCATATTCGTTAATTTGGGAAGAAATCCTGATTTTGGGAATAAACTAGGTTTAAGGTGATCACCTTAAACTGAGCTTTAGGTTTAAGCAGCATTTTTTTTTGGTACACGTGCCCTCACCTATGATGAGGAATTTGTGGGGGACAAAATCTCAACGGCTCAGACCAAATCTGATACCTTCAAATTTGGCGTTTAACGCCAAAAAGAAAAACATTGGGTTTAAGATGAAGTAGAATTTGGGAATGTAGTTTTCCCAATTTGATAAATATGGTGTTTTCAAGGTGATTGCAAGATTGATCTGTACTACATTCTATCCCCCTCACCTTTTGCAGCTTGTTTTTTGCTTGTAACTTTTGCAAAAGAAGTCATATTGACTTGTCCTTTTAGAGTAACATGAACATGCAAGTCATTGGCATTCCATGATTTTTTGGTTTTCTTTGAAATTATTTTGCTATTTTTAAGCAGCCCCCAAATAGGTGTTTACCTTAGCCATTTTGGGGGTTTTTAGTACTATTTTGGGTTTTCTAGGGCTATAAATCAGATGTTGTTTATGGAGCATGCTCACATGCATTTGTAGAAGGATTTTGCAAAATTATAAATTCCATGGCATCTACATTGTCTCAAAGTGGGCATCCTATCTCCCTTCATTGGCAAAATACAAAGAAATTCCTCAGCAAAGCAACTGTACCATGTGAATGCGTTTAATGGGTTCTCAAATGGCCATTTTTTGTTTTATTTTTTTGAATTATTTTACTATTTTCTAAAAAGCAAGAAAGAAATTGGCTTTTTGTTGGTGATTTTGTTTTGTGCATAACTTTTAGAATAAAAAATTTCTACGTCTGAATTTTCACAAGTATGCTATTTTAAGTGCTTTACAAATTGTTCATATTTTATTTTATTTTAAAATATATATTTCAAAAGCTCATAGTACTACATAGTACTACCAGTTTTAAGGGTGTTTGAGACAAAACTGGCAAGTCATTCTTGTAGCTACCCTCCACCTTAATCTTACGTACAGTAAATGTAGGCATAGCTATAGCTGAAAGTTATAATTCTTTGTAATTCTTGGAGGCAATCACTAAGCAAGGTCCAAGAAATATTTGGGCTTTTTGGTTGATTCCCTTCAAATCTAGTATTGAACCGGTTTATCAAAGAATTATTTTGGTTATTTTCTCTATTTCATACTATAAATTAAAAAAAATTGGATTTTTTAATCAATTTTTAGCCAATGTTTGTAAATTGCAAACAATTTTTTTGCATTTCTCAATTGGCTAGTTTTGAACTAGTGATTGGTTCTTCTTAGACCTTGTCACTGAGACTTCACTTTTGTACAAGAAAGTGCTCATTTTCTTTATTTTAATATGCTAAACTATACATAATGAAAAAAATAGTGAAAGTCCCACCAGAATGTATTGTTTTTCCCAATTTTTACCTAAAACACCATATTTGTTAGAATGAGAGAATGGAGACCTCTCAAAATAAATTTGTTAGATTTTACCAAAATCACCAATTTCCATCCAAAATCATTGATTTCCATTAAAATGAGAGATTTCAGCTTGAATTAAGCTAAGTTGACATAAAACCTTTCAATTTTAGGTCAAAATTGAAAGGTTTTAGGTCAATTCAGCTTGAATTGACCTAAAACTTTTCAATTAGGTCAAATCTAAAAGGTTTACGTCAATTTAGCTTTTGTCAAGTTGACCTTTTTTTTATAATTTTGGGTATTTTACTTCTCATTTCACTAGAATACTCTCATTATAACAAATATGGTGTTCTAATATGGTGTTACCTGCGGGATATGGTATTTCTTATCGGTGTCCACTGCTCGGAGAGGGATGTTTGGCCCGCATCCATATACGTATTTCCGGTTGGCATCGTAGACGATGGAAGAGTAGAGAGACCCGATGGTCACGCACTCCGCGTATCTCACAAAGCCATCCATGAACCAGCTAAACACCGCTCCGTCAACTCCTGCTGCTGAAAGGTAAATGGAGTCATAGGACCATGCTAGTGACGTGACAATACCCTGGTGGCCCTACAGAAAAAAAAATCAATAGAACACCATATTAGGTAAATTGGGAAAAATAGTACGTTCTAGAACTTTCACTATTTCTGTCAATATATACAATTTAACATATTACAATAAAAAAAAGTGTGCACTTTCTTGTACAAAAGTGAAGTCTTAGTGATTGCCTCCAAGAATTACAAATAATTACAACTTTGAGTTATAGCTATGCCTATATTTATTGTACATAAGATTAAGGTGGAGTACAAAAGGGTCCCTCTATTTTTCCCAATTTACCTAAGATTTCTCTAAGAGAAATCACTAAGGTGGAAGCACCTGTATGTGATAACTTAAGGTACTTTGCAACAGATTACAAAAAAATTGAGGCAACAAATACTTTTCTTGTGTAGGAAGATGAGAAATATTAGGACTGCAAACTTTTAATATTTTTATTTGCAAATCTGAAATTAATTATGTGAATTTTGGGAGTCAAAAAGTGCTTTGAACCCATTACCAACCTCTAGACTCATGCAATTCCAATAATAGCCAAACCCCTCATTACTTGTTACTTCAATTTAGGACATTATGACATAATTTAAGTGATTGTGACATGACTTAAGTGGTTCCAACTTTAAAAAGGAAAAAAGAATGCATTCCAAAGCACCCATCCCTGATATTGGAAATAGAGCACCCTAAATTTGCTCTACCAACATCATAAAAAACATAACATTTGCTTACTAAACCTCAGAACTTTGGTAAAACGTAGTGTGATTCCCTGAACGTAACAGGCTTTTCCACATGCACAACAAAGGTGGTAAATACATCTAGTAAAGTTATAATAGAGTCAACATGTTTTGACCTCCACAAAAGTTATCCTACATGAAGAAATGCAAAGAATTATGTGCAATGTAACCATCACTTAGCATTTCTTAAGATACTCGTGTTCTCTAAAAACAAATAGAGAAATGCTAGGCAAGTATGAATTTAACTTAATGCTTAGATGCTCAAGAGGATAAGGGCAAAACATAGGGGTGATTGTAAGAAACACTTGTACTATTTTTTATCCCCTTCACCTTTTGCAAGTGGTTTTTGGCTCCTATCTTTTGCATACCAAGTCATTTTGACTTGGCATTTTAGAGTAATGTTCACTTCAAAGTTATAAATGTTCAATAGATTTTTTGTTTTTTTTTAAATTATTTTACTATTTCTATATTGCCCCTAAATAGGTGTCTACCTTGTCCATTTTGGGGATTTTTAGTACTATTTTGGGTCCAAAAAAGCAAATCTTGTGCCACAAATCAAGAAAGTTGTTTATTGTAAAGCATTACATGGAGGTATTGAAGGGTTTCACAAAATTCTAAATTCCATGCCATGCACATTGTCTCAAAGTGGGCATCCATTCTCCTTGCATTGGTAAAATAAATAAAAATTCCTCTAAAAACCACTTGCATTGGGTGAAGCTACTCAAAGAGATCAAAAATGGCCATTTTTTGTTTTCTTTTTTTGAATTGTCTTACTATTTTTTTTAAAACAAAAAGGAAATTGTCTTTTTGTTAGTAATTTCTATCCCTCTATTTTTGTGCATAACTTTTAGAATAATTTTTTTCTAAGTCTGAATTTTCATGAGTATGCTATTTTAAGTGCTTTACAAACTGTCCAAAAGCCAATATGTAATTCTTCCAGTATTGCAAAAAGAAGTTTTGAATCCTTGGTGTTTTGTATTAGTTAATGTATCTTTCAAGGTCCATCACTTTAAAGATATCTTTGATTTTATTAATTGCATGTGACCAAATTGGGGTTGATACACCACTATCTATAAGACTGTAATACAAAAAGAAAGAAGAAAAACCTTCAAAGTTGCCAAGACCTTCCACCACTTGGCATCAAGTAGCACAACATCCCTGCCTGCAGCAATTGCCACAATATGACCACTGGGGCTAAACTTTATTTGCTTTACGTTTCTCAAATTCACATCATTAATTTGCATTATCCTGCATGATAGCTCATGTCCCATAGTCAAAAACAGCTCATTCATAAGAATATTGACTAATTAAGAATGTTTCATTTGTGAAGGGCAAAGGCAAGCAAGAGAATTTTTATAAATCCCACAAATAATCAATTTTCAAAGAAGCATTTTATAAATCCAAAAAAGAGACGAGATGATTTAGTGGTTGACATACTTATCTGCCATCATAAGATATATCTTGACAATTCTTCCGCATGCTACAAGCAAATGGTACTTGCAAATGGCTACAGCCAACACTTGTTCATCATACCTGCTCTTGGATAAATGTGTAAGAAACCTCTCAAATTTTTTGAACAACCTCAATCTCATATCTCAATTTGCAATTGAAGAAAACTAGAGAAGTAATCCCAATCTTACGAGAGCATGTTTTCACAAACATGTTGAGCATAACTCCATATCCGCACATTTTGGTCTTGGTGGCTAGTTACAATGAGCATTCGACTTACGCATATATCCATATCCATCACCGGTGATAATGTATAAACTGACCATCAAGCCCTATCCATTGTTTGTCGGTAAGAAAAAATTAATCATGCAATAGTAGGGAGTGAAAAAATTAATATGGTCACAAAAATGAGAAAGTGTTGAAGTGCACAAACATAAAGATCCTCAAAGTAGGATGTTTAAGTAAGATAAATAAAAAATCTTAAATTTTTGGAATTACCTGGCATTGTGAAGTCAACCATAGTGAGAACAAGCCCAAAAATTTCTGCTTCTTCATTAAAACTGGTGATTGGAACATCAGAGCCATCCTCAAATTTTTCATTAAGTTGGAGCCGCCCTATTTTTTCCGCCTAAGTAGTAATCAAAGAGTTTAAACTTCTACACTACAAACTCTTGCACTTTGGAGATAAATCTTATCTTTTTAAATATAAGGTAATGTGAATACCTACCTCCACTATGTAGAGTGTGCTTGGGTCATTTGGAGCCACTACTAATGTAGTGATTGGCAAAGCTTCTCTACAAAATAAAAAAGTAGTTTTACAAAAATGCAAAAGAATTGGATGGTCCTTTGCACTTTATTTTTCATGTGCATACACTTTATGCTCTTCTAATATCAATTTAAGTAGAGGAAAAGCTACAAATGAAAAGAACTAATAGCACAAAGACTAACCTTGCAACAAAACTGCATGTAACTTTTGCATAAGGCTTACTGGATCTTACCTGCAATCATTAATACATTCATTAAGCAAAATAACAATCATTTTATTGCTTTTAGTATTCCTTTCAAGTCAAATGTCTCTTGAATACATAAGATTGACAATACCAATCACTCTTCACAAGTTTGGTTAAATTTTAGCAAACCTATAACCAATTTTTTTTTATAGCTACTATAATCTAAAGTATTAAAATATGGTCTATATAACACATTTAGCAATGTTTTTACCACTTTCAGAGCTAACAATGCAAATCATATTTGGGACCATGGATACCAAAAATGCCATTTTAGGAATGTTGACTAGTCAAAGCAACAAATTGACACTGATTCAGTTCAATTTCTAGATAATAGACTCTTAATGATGCAACTTATCATATTGGAATTTACAAATTGCAAAAAAAGAATACAAATACAAATAATTAACTTGCATTAGTACCTCATACTCAGAGGCAACAACATCCCAGCCACCAATTTGGATTATTGTACCATCTTTTCTACCAGCATAGCAACCTGTAGGTGTAGCAGCCAAGCACAAAATGTGTCCCGTGCCAAGGAATTTCTGCAGTTTTGTTTGACAACCAACCGTAGCAAAAATTCATGCAATGAAATGGCATTCAGTAATTGACCTAATAAAGCTCCATCATCAAATTTTCATCTTAAAAAATATTGTTGTTAAGAGCTTGAAAAAAACCAAAGCATAGTGGAAAACCTACATATCTGATTTCTCCACCTTTAACAATGAAGATCACTTTGTTTTCAGTTGCAATGGCAATACTATGATCGACAAGCCAAACATGATCCGTTAATACACACTTGATTCCAGTGCCATGTTTTTGTTTCACAATTCCTGATTCAGGATCTTGTACCATGATTCCCGTGCCAGGTTCCTCTAGACCTTCAATTTCATCATAATTCTCGCCCAAGTCTTCTACTAAACTCCAAATTTTAAAAGCCCCCGGACCTACATTAAATAATTTAGAAATTTTTCAAATTGAATCCACACTTAATACAAACCTTACTAAAGTCCAAAATAGCTAATATCCTTTGTAGATTAGAATTTACCACTAACTGAAAAGATATCATTGCTCCCCGCACTCACACAAATTCGATTGACATGATGAGGATAACTCATAATAAATCTTGGCTGTTTCCTCCAATAGTTCAATACAATCAATTAGTCTTTGTGTTTCTTAACAAAAATACTAAGTATTATCAAAACTATGAGTAAAGAAATTGAATAGACAACAAACAAGAGTAAAAAATGGTTAGACAGAAGAAGAGTTCAAACCCTAGGTATATTTGTATCCCAGCAATAAAGTGTAGCACTAGATTTATCGCTGCATAACACCACAATCTCTTTCCCGTCCTTTGAGAAGCCAACATTGCCAATCTCTATTGAAGACCAAATCACATTTATAAAAAAAAACACAACAAAATCAAAACACCTAAAACTCATAACACTATATATTGAAACTAAACATTCAAGAACTTATATTTAAATTTTGGAGATGATATAAAATTAAGTACAATGCAATGAATAAATCTGATCCAAATTATCTACAATAATGGTACACCTATCTTGTCTTGCGTAGTATACTTTTTAAAGAGCGTCGGTTCTCTAACCATGTTGTAGATAGAAACCTGTAAAATCCACATACACTAGGTTTTGCTAAATTCCTTTGCAATGTGCTCTAGGAATAAAGAAAACTTGCTTGTTCCCCAAATGATTTAAATTTGTTACAAACGTCTTTGTGGCAGAGAAATTTAAGTAAATGCGCCATTAAGAGGAGGCTTACTGTACTAAATGCGCCTTTGTGTTTCTCGCACACCGCCATGAGGTGCCCTGATTCTGACACTGCAATACAACTAATTTGCTATCCCCAAAAAACAGAGTGCAAGTTTCCTTACAAAGGTAAGTTTAAGAGAACAATCCAAGCTAGCAACAAATATTTGATAGTAACCTACTGTTGATTATGTGTAAACGCAAGGAACTTTCATATGGTTACAAAAGCTGATACTTTGGTATGCGGGGAATTTACTTGCAAAAGCAAAGATTTGTGACATGGATTTGTTACAACATAATAATCAACAATATTTTGCACTATTTAGCTATGTATGAATTGTACTAGGTCATGTTGATAGAGAGGAATCCCAATGTCATGCACATCATTTAAAACTAAACTCTCCAAGTGTAAATTAGCTACCTCTTGAGGGATCTCTTCATACAATTTATAAGGGTTATAAATGATTAAGAGAATTTTTTATTTCTAATTTCCTACTAGCGTGACTTTTGTTTTACGATTTTGGATGGTTTGGATGCAGTTAAATATGGTGTTTGTGTCATGTTTGTGAAATTTTGGATAGTTAGAAAGGCAAAAATGAAAGTGATGCCAATAGAGCAAATGGGATTTAGAAATTTGATTTTAATATGCCGCTTATGGGATTTATGTGGAAGATCTTTTGATAGAGATCTAATCAAGGCTTGGAAAATTTGATTGTAGAAATATTGCTTAACATTGGAATATCTCTTGATCGCCAATTTTGGGGTGCAAATTTATATCTTTGTAATCCAAAAATTGTTAAAATTTATCATTTGTGTATTTACATTCACAAAAAAATTATTTTGTAATAATGCCTTCCACCACCTTTTAGGCAGCTTAGAATCAATGTGTAGAGTGTAAGCATGTGGTACCTCAGTAGAAGCTTCAGGAAGAAGTACTGGTACAGAACAATGCTCACTAAAAGCAATGACAAACCATGCATTACTTGTTAGTCAAACAATACTATATATGACAAGATTCTCCTAGTAGTGAACCTAATTGTGGTGAATTGGTGATGCATAAAAAAAAATCCATGCCTAAATGAACTCAAAATCATAATAATGGGATAGTTGTAAAACTACATTAACAACTAAATAAGAGATCAAATGAAAACATTTCACATTACGTGTGCTTATAAAGGCCACAACCAATTGGAAAAACCACGGTCTTGCTATTCAAACATGCAATTTGGGCGTTACGCCATCGAATGCCGGAGAAACCAAACGTATGCCTACAACACATGAATGCACAAAATCAAAAAAAAATTGTTACTTAAATTGTACAACAATTTTAAAAAGTGACTTTAAGATTGAGATTTCTTCAACAATCACAAAATCTTTTGCACTTGGTAGTAACTACATTGAAGGCAAGGAGCCCACTTTGAAGCACAAAGTCCTATATGCAGAACTTTTTGTGACAAATGGGCTTTTGTGTTGGAAACAACTAAATTTTAAATTCATTGCTACAGCCAATTTCATATAATGGTTTGAAATTTGGAAGAATCATAGCAAGGAATAATGGTGTAATTGTTTTTGACACTTTGCATGAAATTAAATTTGCAATATAGATTAAGCCTTGCAACACAATAGTACCAATGTAAATAGCACTCAATCTAGATAGCATAATACTCTCCATTAGAATTAGAAGCTTGACAAAAAGAAAAAGTGGAGAAGAAGCTTTACACTGGTGGAAATTGGTACAAAGCAGGCTCCCATGTGTGCTTCTCCTTTGGCCTTGCCACAACCTTGCGTGTCGGTCTTAGAGCCATGATTGAGCAAATATATCTATCACAGTTCTATTCACCAAGAAACCATTGACCTTGGGAGAATATTACCACCAATTGTTTGTTTCAATGAAGCAATTGCAAGGAATCTGATCCATAACCTTAATTAATAGAAAATCACATTTATTTGAAAAAAATAGCAACAAAATTAGACAAGTTTCATTCCTGTAAGAGCATAGAGGTCTTGTAATCATTGTAAACATCACAAATAGTGCTTACATAGAATAACACATTAATGCTACAAGTTACAATTTTAGTGGAAGCAACAAAGAAAAATAAGCATCCAAAAGTTGCGGAACTAGGGAAGTAGATACCATGAGTTACAATATTGGTGGAGCATTTTCAATATAGTTAAGATAGTTATATTTGAGATTATACAAATGGTAATTGGTAAGTCCCTTCAAACCAAATGCTTAGCAAATTTACATGGTGTCCTTTCCAAACAACTTGATCTAATTACCACCTCATACATGGATGACAATTTAGATGACTTTGCCACTTGCTAATCTATCTACCTATATTATAAAACTTCAAGTGTCTTTACAATATAATTCTCTATTAACACCACAAGTTTTGTTAGTGAGAGGGAAGAGGCAAGAAAAGGCATCCAAAGGAAGGGTGAAAAGTCATCCAAAGGGGTGAAAAGTTATTGAATTTTATTCTAAATTATCTATTATAAGTCTGAAATTCTTCATTATAAACTGGTGGGTGTTAAGCATTGGGTGGTTATTTGTCATCCAAAATTTAAAATTCAAGGAAGAGGGGAAGAGAAGAAGAGGTAGGGAAAGGGAGGATGAAAGGTCACCTAAAAAATCACAAGAAATTAGAAAACGCACAATGCAAAGCGCGTGCAAGGCAAACTTGTATAGAATATTTCACATTAGAAGTAGAATATATAATTGATATTATAGTATTGAACATTAACCTAATTACAATATTTTAATTCATTCATTGACACTCATTAATTGTAAAAGGTGAAAGGCCTTGATGTTGTACATACAATTAAAGATTAGAGCGGGAGTGGATAATGCATGAGGAATGCTTCAAACACGATGTGTTGTTTGGACCTGTAAAAGAATCTGGGTAAATACAGAGACACCATTTCATTATTAGTGTACTAATTATGTGAACATACCGTGAATCCATGTCACACTTCTTTTTCTTTTTCAAGGGGCAATCATGAATGAAGTCCAAAAAGAGAGGACAATCCTTGTGGAATGAATCTCAAATACAAGGTACCACCCAACCCAACCCAACCTTGATACTTACAACCTCGCACTCAAACTAATTTCTTAATCTCTTGAGGGAGGAAAAAACACAATTTTGAGTGGGATAGTTTCAGCAAAGGTTAGTGGCTGTTTGAATTTTGAGTTTCATTCATACAACCAAATCAACTGAAGCGCTCTGATAGAGAGGACACCAATTCAAACACTGTGCTACTTTATGAACGACATCAAATGATATGCCATATCTAGAACAATTGCTAAGCCTAGATATCAATTCTATTTACACCACCTGCATACCATGCGCTTCTGCTGAGACATTCTCTGGAAAACTAAGAATACCACGCTTAGTGCACCCATTTCTAAACACCATGTGCTTCTCATAAGCAACTCTATTCAGGAGATAGCTTATCTATACATATAAAAAAACGGGGTGTTTTGTGTGGAAAAATGTTTGTCTGTGAAGACAAGCTTTTCATAAACCAGAGGTTTATTTGTACGGAAACGATGTTTAAGGTTGTTATCATGCAACCTCCACTATCGCATGGTGATTTCAGCTAAACTGGCAAAGCACGGATTTTAGTACCTCATGATAAATAACATTTAGATACCATGCGCTTGAAATATATACAGCTCAACCAATAAATGAATATACACGGCAGATGTGTTGAGAGCAGAAACCTGTTTCCCCTGCCTGTCTCTGCTCTGGAATCTTTCCTACCTTGGATGTCCCGTATTCAAAAGTTTGGACTCCTTATTAGCCCCTCCAAGCTGAACAGACACATACGCCACTCTTTTCTTCGTCTTCTTGTCTTTTTTTGTACTTCCCCAGCTCTCCAACTCCGCCTTCCAGCTCTCTAGTTTCGCTCTCTCATCCAACCTCAAGCCCTGCGCAGCCAACTTCTGCTTGCCCACAGACACACCTGCTTCTTTACTTGAGCTCGGTACAAAAACTGCATCTGTACTAAAGCTTTGTGCTATCTCCTGAATTCCCGAGAAGGTTTTCACTTCCATGGCTGGACTTGGAACAGCAGCCACATCTTCTCCAAGGAGCTCAAACTCAGACTCTTCCAAGATAAAGCTTTCCTCCCGCTCATAAATCAGAGGTTTCGGTACTGCACTGGTGGACCGGTCGTCAATAAACCAACCGACATCAGGAAGCTTTGCTGCGTCCGAGAGAGACGAAGGCAGTGGGACAAGCTCTTGAGGAGGTGGAGCTTTCTCAAAGAATATCAGCTTCACACCATCCCACTTACATTCCAACAAGAGTGGAACATCTGCCCGGACAGATGGTACACCCGTTTTATGCATAAACGCTGACACCAAGTTGAAAGCTGTGATCATCTCATACAGAGCTTTGATCAGTAACATACGAAAGCGAGCAAGCAGTGCCAACACGGTAAGAGCAAACGGCATGAAGAAAGACTGGCTCAATAAACCTTCTATCGCCAAGCCTGCATTCAATAAAGGATCTGCCATCATCTGCAACAGTCGAGCAGCTCCAAGCAATCGTCGCTGGATGATTGAAACCAACTGGTCCTTGGATTCTACGCCTTGACCTAAAACCACTTTCGGAAGAGCTGCCTTCGAGAAAGAGACACAATGAGAGAGAGCCTCGACAACATCGTTGAGTTGAAAAGACTCCAGAAGTGATAAATCTCGCCGCACTTGCATCAGACGGCGGAAGTAAACCGTTCTCCGATGCTGGTTCTGGTTCTTGTACATGATTCTTTGGATAATAGCGTTTTCATCCCACACTTGGATCAAAATCTCCCTCAATCGAGTCTGAATGGATTGCGTTTCTTCCTCCGCCTTCTTGATATCGAAGTTTTCCTCTGTGAGTTGTGGTAAGCAGGCTGGTGGACGAGGGATGAAGGCAGGTAGCCCGGATTTCCCCGCTTTCCCTCCTTTCCCACCTTTCTTCCCCATCTTCTCCAATTCTCACCTTCTCGTCTGTATCGCTGATTGAATCATCATGCTACTAATATCACAAGGACCTCTGTAATATCACATCTGCACCTTTGTGATATCACGTACAGGCTCTTAATTTCTGCCGTCGAAGCTCAAGACCTTCAAATCATATCGTATACCGATCATACTCCCTTAAATATGCCGCCGGAATGTAAATAATCAGCAGCCTTGCACGAATTCAAAACACACGCTGCTAATTGAAAACAGATAAAGCTCTCTCTCGCATGAACAACTGCAGGCACACCACCAGCGATATTCTTCAGGACGATAGGAATTCTATTTTTTAAAAGATACTACAATACAAGGACGCCAACGCCCAATGATTTTACTGCCTTCAATTTGAGGGCTTCATTCACCAAAAGCCAAGCAATTCCAACGCGCTCGAACTGAGACACGAGCAAACCCTGAGGAGAGCGCGGAGCGAGCACCAGGACGGACAAAAGCATGAACGGCCGCGGGAGAAAGCATACCGAGTTGGAAGCGAATTGGCCAAGAGCGCTCACTTGTAAGGTGGAGAAGCAGCAGGGTAGTGTAAACTGTGAGAAAAAAGAAGAGGAACAGCGATAGGGGAGAGCTGCTGCGGATCCCGCAACACTAGTGCTGTGGCAGCGGGGAGCAAATTAGGGCTTCGGGTTCGAGGAAGGGGAGCAAATTAGGGTTTCGGGGAAGGGGAGCAAATTAGGGTTTTGGTAAGGTGACAGGAAACACAGCATTGATGGTTGCGGAGGGGTTATTTTAGTGCACATAAGGTAGTAGCACCCATAAGTGTGAAACTAAGGATATTGGAGTAGGAAAATTAATTGTTGAACTTTGAAAAAAATATTGTCAAGTTTGGAAGAGGATTTCAAAAATATTGGCATCAATTTTGAAGTTTCAATTGCAAACATTTGTTCACAAAGATTTTTCAAAGTCCTAAATCACTAAAATTGTATAGTTGTGTATAAGAGATGCTAAAATCAATGCTTATTGCTTCTTAGATAGTGAGAGGAGGCACTCAAAATTGTCATGTTAGTTACCCAAAACCATCACTTTGTTACTCAAAACCATCACTTTGTTGCCCATAACCATCACTTTGTCACCCATAACCATCATTTTGTCACCCATTACCATCTATTTATTGATTTGTGAGTCATTGACAGTGCCAATGACGCCCATGGGGACAATGACAGAGATGGGTGTTCCTACCTTACTTCGACTTGTTTTGAGGCCATCACCAAGTTATTTACCAAGTTGTAGTCAAAAACACATTTGTAGCATACTTTTAAGGGAGAATTTCATGGGTACCTCTGAAATTTGCAATGTACATAGACATCCTTGGTTTTTCAGAAATTACACAAATACAATTGGACCAAAATTTTCAAGAGTTTGTTTTGTTGTGCATGCCACTTCCCTTCTTCCTTTGTGCGCACATTGTTTCTTTTTTGTTTCATTACATTCCCTTCTTGAATATTAGTCATGAAGGAAGTAAGAGCACAACAAATAAATGCCTAAAAATCAAGGTCCAAGAATATTTGTGTAATTTTTGTAAAAGCAAAGGTGTTGTTGTAAATATTACAAACTTTACGGGTATCCAATAAATTTTCTCTATTTTTAATAACAACATAAAAGGGTGTCAAGGAGTTGAAGAGCAAATCCACGGTGGTATCTAATAATAGAAAAAGAAAACAATGTCAAATTTGACCCCGTAAACAATGAAAGAGCAAATTTTGCACAATTGTCAAACGTAAACATTTTCTTCACAATTGAAAATTCCAATTTACATCCGTTCAAGTTACTCAATTGTTATGTTGATTTTCTAGCATATAACCATTATGGATCTTCTACAAAATCTCATACAGTTTTTAACAGTGAATTTTAAAAGTAACTTTAAGTTGAACTCATAGGAAAACAAAGGAATATCTAGGACAAAATCCACTTGCAAAATAGCACCTAAAGAGTTTTTTGTTGGAAATCCACAAATTTGCTCATACAAAAGGCAAGGGAGGTGTGGGGACCGCTATGTCAAATGACCAATCTCATAATTTCATTAACACAATTTCAATGACAAACAAAGATAAATGGGGTGAAAAAAAGATTCAATTGTTTTGTTGAGTTAGACCAGAGAATAGATGATAAAGGGCAAATCACATTGTACCCCATGTCTCATTAAAATGTGAGAATCTAATTTGTGTGAGGCCAAAAGTTGGGACTTGACTCTTCACACTAAATCTCAAGTCCCAATTCATTGAAGATTACTTTCATGGCAATATATTTTGAAAGTTTTGGCATCAAGAAGGGTGGGATCCCACTCAAGGTTTAGGTGAACAATTATGCTTAAGCCAGCATTTAACTCAAATCTCACCAGTATTTTTTTGTATAATACTAATAGCATTTTTTAGGGCTTGTTTTTATCCTTAACCCTTAAACTTCTAAGATTGTCATTGTAGCCAATACAATACAAGGTAATTTTCTTGTATTTGGAATAGATCCATACCTTTACTACATTTGAGATCAACAAAGAAATTGGAATATAGATCACAACAATTTTGGTGGGCTATTTAAGTTCCCAAATTAAAATCTCTTGTTGGTAGCAAATGCCAATTATATGGCAGTGTATCTATTATCTCCATAGGATGTTTAAAAGTTAATAATTCCATGAAGTTGGGATCATGCATGGATGCAAGACTTGCAAGGTGGAACATGGGCCGCAATGTGAGCCACCCTAAAACTTGCAAAGTTGGTAAATGGGAATGCAAAGCAAGTTATTCCTAAAAGTAATTGTGATCCCCAAAATAGGAGAGGTGTAGGGGCTACTACGTCAAATGGTCAATCACATATATTCAATGACACAATTTGTGCAACAAATAGAAAAAAATCATATGGGGAATGACCCACTAACTCTCTCAAGGCAAATATCTTTAAAATGTATCACAAACAAAACACAACATTGTGTATATATAATTTGTTTATTTTTGTTAAAACCTTTAAAAACAATCTTGTAAAAATCATCAATTTTTGTTCCATAATTGATTTTACAAATGATTTTGATTTACTTGTTTCAAACATACCCAATAAAAATTAATAAGTGTAACAACAAGTCAAATGCTATGAATATGATTTATAGGTCGTAGTTTGAATTCTCCTCAAATAGGGCTCCCTACAAAACACTCACTTGATCATTCTTCTAAATTAAAACTTGTTTCCACATTTAAGGTTATTTACAGAATTCCTTGATCCTTACCCACTCATCACTAGCAGAATTGAGAATACACAAGAAATGCAGATAAGGTAGTTGGCTCGTAAACTGACCATCTAAGGGAAGGATGATGTTTGTACTAAACTAAAGTATTTTTGGTGGACAGTCAAAGAAGACACAGTTCTATAACCATTTAAATTAGAATTTTTTGAGTTGGTATGAATTAACTATAATTTATCAAAGCAAAAGGTGCATAGGTATGTATTCTTGATCATAGGTGGTAGCATTCATGATGTAAAAGCGGCTTGTGAATGGAGTACATGAGTCTTTAAAGCAACCACTATAAAACCAAAAATGCTCCAATAAGGTTCTTAAAGGTGTGCAAGCACCCATTCCATATTTCAATGTCCAAATCATGATTGAGAACATGTTTTTATTTATATTAGTATGACATATATCTATATTTTATTGAAAGACAAAACTCAACACAATCATGGCCAATAAGCACACTTAATGGTAACTCATGTCACTCTCTTGAGGTTCTAAAACCGTGCATGCACAAATATAATTTCTAAACATAAAAAATGTGACCCATTTAAGAACCTTTGTGCAATGTTTTTATGACCCTACATGGTTGGTTCAAAATGACCAAACGCTTTTAGAGCCAACTACCTTAGGATATGTTCACACTTGGCAAAAGAGGGTATTAACAAAGAAAAATTAGATGCATTTGGACACCCTTTGGATTGCATTCATATTACTAATACCCCTCCTAACACCAAGTGTGAACAAACCCTTAGTTTCATCCGCTTAGGCAATGAGGGGTTAACTCCTAAAGGATGAGGCTACCCTTTGCAACCAGTACAATACAATGTATTTATCTTGTATTTGGAGTGGATCCACACGTTTTTTACATTTGAGATCAACAAAGAAGTTAGAATATAGATCAATGTTGTTCTAATGAGGTAGTCAAGATCCCAAATTAAAACTTTTTGTTGGTAGCAAATGCCAGTTATATAGCACCATACATAGTATGTATTATAGTAGCCTTGTCCTTTAAGGGTTAACCCTTGAATGTCCAACTAGTATCTGTCCCTGCCTAGTGCCCACCCATTACAATACTATTTCTAAAAGTAGCAGAAATGAAAACTACAAAGGCAGCATGGGACATCACTCCGTGTTTCTTAGGACGGCTTCACACTATGGCCAAAGGTGAAGAGGCCGTCGGTTTGCACCAATCAGATTGCACAAAACCAAAAGTCTGGACGCTCAACTCTTCACACTAGAGGCCAAACTCCAAAGGCTGACATCCTCCATTTGCCTACATGGCAGCACTTTATCATCCAAGGTTGACAACCTCTCAAAGGGAAGTTTGGGTCCAACAAAAATGAAGACCCAAACTATGGGCAAGAGGCCATCAGTTTCAACATTTATTGCTGTCAGTTTCAACATTTAGTGCTATCAATTTCAACATTCATTGTTTATTTTTAGCAGATTTTGTTAGCCTCTTAGCAAAGTTTGGCCACTCAATTTGACGGATTCTCAACTTGGCCGGTCATAAGGTATGTACACTCAAAAGTGACACTTACTTTAGATATGGTAATTGGGAGGGTGTTTTGAGAATCTAATGGCATGGGCTTGTTAGGAAATGGGTACTCATTCAAGGAAAATTGTCTTTAGATTTTTTGAGATCATATGAATAAAATATGAATTGTTGAAGGCAACTCCCTAGACTTCCCTATTATAAACAATAAACTCCTAAAAAAGCAACAACAAAAAGACTATGTCATGACAACAAAAAAATATTGTCACACTCAATTATAAACCACTTACACAATTTATGCTTCTGTATGTCAACTTGTGTGTCTAATTTGAGTTGTGTGTGTCTTGTTTGGGTGGTTTAAGTTTAGTGTTACTAATGGGTGCACATACCTTAGTGTGAAGCAGCCCTTAGTTTCCTCACAATTTGTTTTCTTTTTGCCTTCCGTGATGCACCTCACTTCAGATGAACAATGGGATTTTCCCATCCTACAGATTACTATTTCGGTATCCAGGGGAGAAAAAACGTCACCTTGGGCGTTCAAGGGTTAAAACTGTTCAGTTGCAGATATATTTGTTGAAAAAACTGAAACCCAGTCGATAAAAACATATTTCACGAACACTCTTTTTCCCAGATACTCCAAACATCAGTTTACAAGTCCACTATGTAGAGAAAATATAAGATCCTTGACATTCGAAAAGTGGACGTTTTAGGTAACTACGGCTCCCATATTTTATCCGAATCTTGAATTTTCTTACAAAGACGTCACTTCAAACAAGCGTTGCGTTTCTCGAAGTTCAAGGTGCTTCCATTATAGGAGACAGACCAGTACCAACCTCAAAGCCTCGCATTCATAAAGTTCAAAGAAATTGCAAGAAAACAGAATGGACTCAAACCTTGAATAAAAGCATTAAAGTTCAAGATGATAACAAGCTTCCAAAACGAGAATTGAGGTCGACAAAAACTCATAATCTAGAGCACTGTCCTTGCATGGTTCACAGGAGTTTCACAAACAATTACGACTGAGTCTTGGCAGCCAATTTCTCCTTGGATTTCTGAATCTTCAGGACCTTCTTCACAATTTTCTGCTCCTCGACAAGGAAAGCCCGGATGATGCTGATCCATACAAAACGGTTCAATAATACTGTTAGCCTACAACCGTGATAATCAAATAACCCACTGAAAAGCAATATACCATTACCAGATAGAGAGAATTAGGATATGTTCACACTTGGTGTTAGGAGGTGTTAGGAGAGGTATTAGCAATATGAATGTAGTCTAAAAGTACGTCCATATGCATCTAATTTTCCTTTGCTGCTACCACTCTTAACACCAAGTGAGAATATACCCTAACAGCATATCTTTGATACAAGACCATTACTCCACACTATGCCTGCCAAATCAAGGTTATTACCACAACGCGACACCACCTTCCAGTTGATTAATCAAGTAAAATAATCCCATTCAATATCTATCAGGTTATGTGGAAAAATCAAGGGAAAATTTCATGGATACCCCTGAAGTTTGCCATATTTTCATAGATACCCCTGCTTTTTCAGAAATTTCACATATACCCTTGGACCAAAACTTTTAGGCGTTTGTTTTGTTGTGCATGTCACTTCCTTCTCCCTGTACGCGCACATTACTTCTTTTTTGTTATGCGTTTGCACAAAGGAAGAAGGGAAGTGACATGCACAACAAAACAAAAACCTGAAATTGTTGGTCCAAGGGTATTTGTGAAATTTCTGAAAAAGCAGGGGTATCTGTGAAAACATGGCAAACTTTAGGAATATCCATGAAATTTTCCCAAAAATCAAAACAACCTAAGCGAGCCCGTTCAATCCAAGCATAATTGCTAATAAAATTAACAGAAATAAGTGCCAAAAACGAGGGACATACCGTTCACGCACTGCAGAACCAGCCAAGTTGCCTCCATAAGCCCTATTCACGGTCTTCCTGTGCCGATGCAGGCGAGAGGTCTTGTACTCCGTAGGCCTCAGATGAGGAATCTATCACAAAAAACACTCTCTCTTCAATCAGACACACAATGCCGTACATTTCAATGCTATAACTTCTTCACACAAAGCTGCTAACCTAGTTTCATATCAACTTTGTATTCACTAAAACCTTAAGGGAAAATTTCATGGATACCCCTAGAGGGATACCCCCGCTTTTTCAGAAATATCACAAATACCCTTGGACCAAAAAACTTAAGCGTTTGTTCTGTTGTACAAACCACTTCCTTTCTTCCTTTGTGCGCACGCATAACAAGAAAGAAGTAGGTGTGTGCACAAAGGGAGAAGGAAGTGACATGTAGGTGTGTGCACAAAGGGAGAAGGAAGTGACATGCATAACAAAAATAAATGCCTAAATATTTTGGTCCAAGGGTATTTGTGATATTTCTGAAAAAGCAGGGGTATCTATGAAAACATGGCAAACTTCAAGGGTATCTATGAAATTTTCCCAAACTTAACCAACTCAAACCACATTAAAATTTCCAAACCCTAGGAGCAGACAACAAGGCCATGAAAAATTGGACTCACCCCAGCAATGCGCTTCCCGGTGACGGGGCACTTGGGACCGTTCGCCCTCTTCTTAGCTGTCTGGTAGACATTCTTGCCTCCTACACGAAAAAAAACACAAACAAAGATCTTAACGAGCTCTATTAATTCGGAACCTATCTAGCTAGCATGATGATTACAGACTGCCAGAATTCCTCCCTCCCTCCAGCAGTGAGCTCTATTTGGTAAGGATGCAAACGTGGAAACCCTAAAAGGCAGTGGCGATTGAGAGAGAAAGTGGAAGTAAGATACCCGGGGTCTTCACCACGCGAGTCTGGTTGGACTTGGTGGCGTAGCAGTGGCGCCGCCTGTACGTCAACCGCTGAACCATGGTGACAGACACCTTGCGAGATCCTCCAAAGGTGCGTTGCAACGGCGATGTAGCGAGCTAAAGCACAAAGAGGACCGTAGAGGTTCTGGCGTCTCCTCTAATGCCCTCCTCTTCGAACCCTAACTTCATCCATTCGTTGCCAATCATCTGGAATCTGTTCATCGCTCACAGAGCCTCAAGTTTTCTACTTCTTTCCTAGTTTCCTACAATCTTTACGGAATTGCTAACGGGACGCCCTTTGAGTATGAATTTTTTTAATTTAGTGCTATTTTATTTATTTATTCAAGTGGCCCATTATTCAGTTAATCATGGCATTACCACCTCCTTGAAAAAAATTTGGACAAATATGACTTTTTTTTTGAAAATATTATTGCACCAATCTAATTTTTGATATATTTTTGCTTTTAAGTAACTCAAAAATCCTACATTACTAGTTTCAAATTTAAGCACACCTTTTTTTGTAGTATAGCCTTAGAATGATGCAGATGAAACAATTCTTTTGATCCAAATAAAAAAATCAACATTCAAAATCACATTTCATGTTCATAGGGGGTGTCCAGTTAAGAATTTAGAGTGTTGCATTAGCAATTCCCCAATCTTTATTGTGGGTCTATTGTGTCAGTTATCATTTTCCCTTTCATTTGTTACAAACAAAACTTTATTAAGATTGTTGCCAACCTAAAGTATTGACTATCTTCATACAAGGATCATTTAGTACTTGAAAAATTTGCTTTAAGACAAAATGCCCAATTTTCTAGTCAACTAACAATATGTATGTGACTTGGCTTAAAAATTTTAGCTCCAATGGAACTCATGCATTATCAAGTGTCCCATTTGTATACAACATGGTAGAGCATATACAAAACAACAACATCCTTAACCCCTCACCACCTATGGTTGTCAAATAAGATTGGAATCAAGGCCAAAAATGTCCACTTGGGTGGTGAGGGGTTAAAGGTTAAATGTCCAATAGGGATAGTAATAGATAAGTTATTTTTTAATTGAAATTTGTTACCAACAAAGAGATTTTATTTGGGATCTCAAATAGTCCACTAGAATTGTATTGATACCTATTTCAACTTCTTTGGTGATCTCAAATGTAATAAAGATATGATTCCATTCCAAATACTACCTTCTATTGTAGTGGCTGCAAAGAGATTTTCAGACGTTTAGGGGTTGAAGGAACGTCCTGCTCCCATTTTTAACAGGATTTTACACATAAGAATATTTGGTATTGGATATTGAGCACTAAAGTTGTGAACTTTTCAAGTGTTGACTGTAAAGGGGAGTAAATTTGTGTATATATTAGGACTATTCACATGGCTTTTGGTACCTTTGGTGCATGTTACGGACTTCATTCCTATGTATTTCGGCTATTTTTGGTGTTTTTTGGATAATTGGAAATTTTCAATATAGGTATTGCTTTCTTTTGGGAAAAAAAGAACATTCAAAAGCACATGTTATGCGGATATTACATGAACAAGTTTTGAATGTTCATTGTTTTGCTTATGCAAAGGGGTGTAAATCCATTGATAGGCTACAACAAATTGGTTTTTTTCAATGTCACGTTTATAAAATTTTGAAGGTACGGTCATTTTGAGAAACAAAGGTATATGATTAAATGGCTTGTATACTCTCTTTTTTTGGCATTTAAATTTACCTTATTGAAATGAATTTTGTACTGCTGTGAATAAAAGATACCCTATAATATCGATATTAACTCAAAAAACATTCTAAGTACTCTCTCCCATATTTGCCAAATTCTGATGTGCAAAATTGAAAAATAAAATCCACTACTAATGTCTCTCATGTACTTTCCACATTCTACATTAATAACCTCCTTAAGATCATGCCCAAAGAAAATCAGGACATCTTATAGAATATTGATTTGTCATAGCTTCATTTTAGGATTTAGGCTCAAACTCAAAACGGGATTAGGCAAAATAGTTTTTCTATATTTAAATACCTATCACCAAAAGGCATGTTTTCGGAATGACAATCTAAACCTTTAACTTGTTTGAGACTGCACTTTATAATTAGTCTACGGGAATTGATATGTGTACCACACCCTTTTAACTACTGTACCACACCCGGGGTAAATTTTAGATTTCCACCATCAAAAAGCGCAATTGGAGAATTTGGAATTCAGATTTGGACTTAGAGACCATGATTTAATCTGGAAACATTAAAGAAATTGTTATTCAGCAACACTTCATGAAAAAGTTTAGCTAGGGAGAAAAGTGTTACTTTCACTTTTGTTTGTAAAAAATAAAATAATCATTGGGTGTTGTTGAATTGCAACTTTTTTTATTACTCTAGACTAAATCATGGTCTCTAAGTCCAAATCTAAATTCAAAATTCTCAAATTTAACTTTATGATGGTAGAAATCTAAAATTTACCCCGAGGTGTGGTGCAGCAGTTCAAAGGGTGATCAATGTCCTTTGTTTATAGGGTAAAATATATCTATAGATCCTTAACCCTTAAACGCCAGGCTGGTCACTATGACTAGCCCAACTACAATACTCTCTATAGTAGCTCTACAGTAGCAGCAAGTGCCCAACAATTATGGTATTATTTCTTGATGCTATAAAAGTCAGCAGTGCATGGTGCCCTCATGAAAATTGCAAGGACATCTTAGGATCTAACACTGTGTCTCTGGATCTTCTCACAATTTGGGTTACCTAAAAATATGAGTGCATCTAATGAGAATTTTTTTTGCCTTCCATGATGGATCATGTGTTTACAATCACTTCTGAAAGAAAAGCAAAAGAAAAACATCTATTTTTTGTTGTACAAAATCCTTTATTGGAGTTGGAGGACAAAAATGTCCTACTTGGCATTTAAGGGTTAAGGGGTTAACCCTTAAATGACCATTGGACATAGTCATTAGGAAAAATATGGGGCCCCAATAAGGCCCTGAGTTTGGGAGGGGGGGGGTTCCTAGCCATGGGAACCCAATTCCCAATAAAATCATGCATAGGTTGATGAGGTATCATTGATGCCATGTCAGCTTTTTTGATTTTTTTAAATTTTAATTAAAAAAATCAAAATCAAAATCGAAATAATTTCTTATTTTTTTCTATGATTTTTATTTTATTTTTTTAATTAATTTTTTGGCCATCAGCAAGAGCTGGTTCCCCACATCAAGAACCAAAAAAATGGAGGGTTGGAATTGTTTATAAAGGCCTTCTTGAGGCCCCATATTTTTCCTAATGATATAAGCTGACATATAATTGTCATTTGCTACCAATAAGAAATTCTCAAGTAGCTCACTAGAATTGCATTGATCTATTCTCCAACTTCTTTGTTGATCTCAAATATAATAAAGGTGGGGATCTAATCCAACTACAAGAAAAATACTGTATTGTACTGATCGCAAAGGGCCTTTTGGTCGTTCATGGGTAAACCCTTAAGTACCCCAATGACAAGATCCAGTCGTTGGGGATCCCAACTTTATCTCACTTTTTCTCTTGATTTATACAGTGAAAACAGTTGTGGTTGGTCCCCATCAACAGAGAAGGTAGTCCTTTTTCAAATCCTATGGTCACTTTTTTTGGATGTAATTTTCCAAGCTCTGGTGGCCATTAAACCCCCCATTTTCTCCTAAACCCTAAAACAACTCTAGGCGCTTAAGGGTTAAGGTGGGAACACCCATAACCGTTAGTTTAAGGGCTTTGAACATGATGACTATTAATAAACATCTAGAAAATTATAGGATCCTGTTAGCAACAAAAAAGTAATGAGTTTGCATTTTTTGAATGTATTTTTTGGACAATATGAGAATAAGTTGTGAATATTTAAAGAGCAAATTGCCACTATACCTATAACCAACACTAAGGTTTCATGTTCACATGTTGTACATCTTTGTAATTACATCTATTTACTTCCACAGATTTTCCAAAATTTTAGAGGTGACGGTTATGGGGACACTAACGCTTATGGGTGTTCCTACCTTAACCCCTGAAATGTCCTGAAATGTCCTGAAATGTCATTTTAGCTCCACCTAAGTTGCTCCAAGAGTAAAACCCAATGGCCGAGTGACACCTGGCACTCGCAGTATCAAAGTGGAGGGAAATTAACTGAATTTGAATCCATGAACCCGGCCGGGCAACCGTAATGCACCAAACATTCATTTCATAGAATCGTTTTGTCGGGCCTTCTTCTTCTGAACTGCTCAACTTAATTAGGTTAAATCTCTTTAAGCAAGTGTGAGCGTCATAGCTATGGAGCGTCCGGACCTTTCAATGGGACAAGACGACAACACCGAAGACGAAGACGAAGACGTAGAGCAAGAGCAAGAGCAAGAGAAAGAGCAAGAGCCAGAGCAAGAGCCAGAGCCAGAGCAAGAGAAAGAGCCAGAGAATGAGCAAAAGGATGTGGAAGAGAAAGAGGAAGAGAAAGAGCAAGAGGATGTGGAAGCGGAGGAGAATCAAGCAAGTGACGACACTTTCTCGACGTGTGAGAACACGACGGAGGCCGATTTCGAAAGGTACAGTAGCTCTCTTTGTATGTGAGCATCCTATTTCTTATTATCTCTGTGTTTTCTGTTTTCACGTACTCAAGATTTTCAAGTTCTTGAAGACGCGGGAACACGAAGTATGAGTTTAATCGGAAATCTGAGAGTAGGAGTTAGCTGCGCAGAAGGTTTTTGACGGTGCATTGTTGAGGTTTTCTCATGTTTTTGGTTAGCTTAGTGCAGTAGAATTTTCGACTGTTTCGTGATATATTTACAGTCTGTGGATTATGTGGAGTAGGTAAAAGGCCGGCGGCCACGGTTATCAAGAATCATTTGCAATTTAGTACATGCCTTGACAGGTACTACCTTGCAGATTATTTTGGATAACACGTGGCAAACAATTTTTAATAACCGTGGCTGTGATTGCCATTATTGGACATAATGCTATTTTAACTTGCAGCCTACCGATATCTGATTTCAGATTGTGTTGGTATGTAATCTGCAAAAGCGAACTGTCTGGTTTTAAATTTTTAGGTCGTGTTATTTTTGTTGTGCGCTTGAATTTTTCAGTCCGTTCATTCTAATGATGCTAAAGATCTTAACGATCGAAGTTTTAGGGTTCAAGATTCAGTACTGCGTTTGAATAAGCTGAGAGCTGAAGTACTGATGTGTAGGATAAGTTTAAGCTCATTTGTCGCATATTTTGTAGATAAAGTTCTTTAGTCGGTTGTATAGACAACAAAGGAGGGCTAGCATCATGAGACGTATAAAATGAAAATGGCAGTAGAGGTGATGCGTTTTGTTGGAGTGACAGAGATTCTGCCCGTGTTGATATCAAGAAGCAACGACAATCGCGAAAGGAAAGATTTTCTCTGATGTTCAGTGAGTATCAAGAGATTATTGATCAAATGGGGAGATCACTGGAGAAAGCTGAAGCTGCCAATGAGCGGTACCAGAACGTTTTGCGGCTCCTTGATGAACAATGTAATCGTCGTTTCCAGGTTTGTTGATGACTCCGAAGCCCAATCTTGCTGTTGCCTTTGGAGATCTTATCTTTGTGCCCCAAACTTCGTATTGAATGTATGTTGCTGTTGTTTAACTTCGTTGAATTATCTGCAAGAGCTACTGTAAGTAAATTGCGAGGTATCCATGCAGAGCAATGAGAAAAATTCAAGATTGGCAAAAACTGTTAGGGCACGTTCATCTCCATATTGCGAGTTGGCCCTCACCAGGTTTGCAGATTTTCACATAACCTCTATTTCTCGTACTCACCCAATGCGCTCTAATCTGTAAATCCTCTGATGATACTATTTGCGTTGCCTAAAGCATTTTAAGCATATTTAGCCTTGGGAGATCAGTCTAAAGCACTGGAGAGATGTTTGGGTATAAGAATCAAATCCTTTGAGATCATTTTGTTTTTATTGCTGTGTGTTACTTTCGTATGCTATTTCAAAGTGGGAGGTTGCAGACTACTAAAGTTAATAGTAGAAAACCCCGTTTTCATATAGAAGATCATAGACAGGTTGCCAAGGCATAGACACATAAAAAAAGTCATGATCATACCACTTGTTAAACATTAATTCTATCCAAGTTTATGAGTAGTAAAGATGTTGTTGGTAACAGGGGCCATTATAGGAATCGGGATCATGTCTCTGACGGATTTGGAATCCTCTACCTTGTATCTTCTCCTGAAATTATACGATAGACATTCTGAAGCAGCCTGTGATTTTGACTCAGAGTTTTGGGTCGTCGTTGCTCTACAATCTCTTCCTTCGATCTGTGAGTTCGACATACATCTGTGCATCTGTGTGAACAGAGGGCGCCCAGTATCTGAGCCCGTGAGTGCTTTACGAAAGCGGTCGAAGTGCTTGCGCAGTGTTGGCAAGTCTCCCAAGAGATTGAGCGTATGCGATGTCGATGTTGCAGAGCGTCCCAAAGTATCTTCTTCAGGTGAAATACGTTTCTGGATACCAAATTTTAAAATCTTGTTTAGTGCACTCGGATTGGATTGATAGTTCAGGGCATCTGAGGTCATAACTTTGGTTGCTGCAGATGCTTTGAAGCCATTGGAAAGTTCACCTGCCAAGAGTGACTCCTCGTCGGACTCGTCAAGGTCCTCCGACTCAGTGAATGCAACCCCGCGCTTCGGCTGCAAAGCTCTTGCGAAGAAACCTCCACCATTTGTGCCAAGGCTTGATCTATCAGGCACAGGGGCAAGGACTGGGACACAGGTGGAAACCTCTTCGTCGGCCCTTCAACAAAAACCATCTCAACTTCAATATGACCAATTTGAGAATCCCAGCCGACGCACCTCCAGGAGGACTGACAGTGCACGATTGATCTCAGCGGATGACCATTTCGGCAGCAGCACCGACTCTGCAAGGATAATGCTCTCGAGGATTAAGCGCAGGGCGAAATCGGGCTCCTGTGGTGGAGAGACCATCCAAGAAGCCATTGTAAGAAGTGGGGACAACACAACTAGTATCATCGTGGAGAAGCAATCTGAAGACATTGGCCAAACTGGCGATGGGCCATCAATCCGGGAGACTGAGGAATTGGCTATGATGCAAAGCTTTAGCAAAAGTATCAGCGCAGAAAGTATTTGCAAAGATGGTGAGACCAGAGCTATCCATAATAGTTCGGCTTTATACTACGTTTGACCGAAACTGCCCATTGATAATTTGAAATCTGCAAATCTTGCACATGATCTGCAGGGGCTGATCGAACCCCTGTGCACATGCTTCGAAGGTCAATGAGTCCTCCCATTGCAAAGAGCTGCAATCCCGACTCGGAGATGTCCGTCACTTACAATGCAGCTGAAAGCACTTCTCCGAAGGTCAGATTGCTGTCCTATACGCATTCGTTGAGTGGTATGGACTATTGCGGCTTAGCTTAGTGGGAGCGTGAGAACCACGTACTCCACGGTATTTGAATTGACCTAGAGTCTATGGTTTCGAAGGGCCTAACCACTAATAGCTGCACGACGATTCTAGTGGATCCCTAAATATTCTATGGTTTGTTGCAAGACACCAAGGTACTATACTAGTAGCTTGGTGGGTTGAGGAGATGCTCTGTCGCAACTGATCATCTTTTCTAGCAACATAGTAAGAAGCTCACTGATTCTCGTCGATCACAGCTTTGATGATCAATTTGTTCATTTGATTTCAGAGCTGTTTATGACTGAGGTTTGGTTCCTGAGCAGGCACAGGAAACTCTTGGCGGCGATTTAGTCACACTGCAAGCCTTTAGGCAAGAAACGAGGACACAAATCCTGCTCTGGTCCACAGGGGAGAAACTGGCGACACTGCAAACATTGAATAAAACCATGTTTCTGTGGGAGGATCACCCATCAAAGTGTGGTACTCTAACATCTGGTGGAAACGTTGATCTCGTCCTGAACAGCCTCACAGCTGGCAAAGAGAGTCAGAGAAGGCTGTTCGACTCTTTGGATGGAGTGCCAGGCGTTCCCCGGCGTGCTATTTGCTGCAGCGCTGTTCGGGAGCTTGTGCGCGCCTATCCACCTGAAAGATTGGTGCCCACATCGTTCATCAACGACCATCTTGTCGCCAAGTTCCTGCAACATACGGTTTGTACTGCCGCTACTATCATTAGGGGTTATCAGGCCTCGATATTCTTTTCACCAGGGTGAGGATTATGTCTTCCTGTCTATATATTTTTGGATTAGAAAAAAGAAAGGGTTGTGATTGCTGGTTGCGGTAATCACTACAAGAAAATAGGACTCAATCAACAATATTGTGTTGATTGGGACCTCTTGATTAGGACATTTTGAACATAGTAGTGTTGATCAGGACATGTTCATGTTGATTAGGACCACTTGATTAGGACAGATTTTCTCCAAGTGAATCTTGATTCTCTTTACTACTTCGCTTGTGGTTCAATTCACTAAATCGTTACGCCTTCATTGTGACTTTGGTTGGCTGCTGCACTTCTATTCTTGAAGAGTCTATGCTGTCAACAGATAATGAAATCAAGTCAATTGTACACATAAATCGGCTGCTTTTAGAACAAAATAAGTTTTACATCTATAAAAGTTTATGAGCCACAGAGGTTTGATAGCCTCTATTCTGCAGAGTATTTAATGTCGCGGATTACGGGATCAAATTGCAGGTGCTTGCCGAAAGCTTTTCAAAGCTGGTTAGTATTCAAACCTTGAGGAGCGCACAAGACTCCGAGGCTGCAGAGTTCTGGCAAGCCTTGGTGCATCACGTAGTGTCCGTTGCCGACCATAAAATGGCAACGGCAGAGCAAAGTGCCAAAGAATTTGCCGAGGTGATCTTGCATGAGATGCGGGAGGGAGACATTGTCGGAGACGCAAAGCTTGCACGGCTCGAGCTTACAGCGTTCTTAGCACGATGCTTCAGGCTGCAGCCTGCCGCAGGATGCCACACTATTCCTTCTCCAGGTGAGTGCTACTGTTTTCTCCAAAACTCAAAATTTTGTTGACTAATGAAGTAGAGGATACTACCACTTCAAGCGTTTCATCGTATGTATGAGTGCGCTTTAATTGAGGGATGAGTATAAAGCAGCGTTCTCACTTCGGCATATAACTTTGAGTACAGGCGTCAAATCAATTGTGACTAGACCTTTAATAAAACGTAAATTTCTCATGCAATTTCAAAGTGAAAGGTTTTACACTACAAGAAGTGGCGATCCTGTTGCCATTCAAAGATCAGCTACCACACGTTTTGCTAGTCATGCTTACATCATTTGCCATAAAGTGCGACCTAGTTATGTGAATAGATGAGTTGCTTCTGGTTAAGGCATCAGTAGTCTAGGGAGAGGGGTCACTAACGGTTTGATGTCCTCTAGCTTATTTTCAATAAGCATGATTTTGCAGAGGCCTTTTTTGTCCAGTATTGTGATATAGGTGCCATTGATACCGCTTCTGCAGGAAAGGATGATTTGCCGGTACTCGTTACCGACGCAGCTCACACTCAAGATTGTTCGGCAGTATTGCAGACTGAGGAGATTGCCTTGGGCAGGCGAGTACGTGACATTTTTGTCCTGCGTGGGAATAAGAATAATGCCGAGCTCCCGCTGGTGGCTTCAAAACACTCCAGGAGATCAAGTCTGTCTGGCATATTCAACTCTCTCAAGTTTTGGAAACGGAAACCGCAGACACTGGCTACGGACATCGACTATTTGAGTCTGTTAAGCATGGGCAGGTCAGAACGTCCTCAAACAGGACAGCATCCTAAGCAGTATGGACTTTCAGAATTGAGATTGGGAACCCTGACATAACTCCAGACCTGTTTGATTGTGGGAAGGGTGCCACGTTTACCGAAATATCTGTATCCTCATTAACAGATATCTATGTATGAGAATCAAGTCTTGCATCCATGCTCATGCACTTCTGGCAGAGATTCAATGAACAGCCCTGGTATTGCGTTGCAGATGAAATCCGAGTCCAAGAGACGACGACGACAACAACTAGTCTACTTGATTGTGCACATCAGTGAGCACAACTTCTTGACAAATTCATCTTTCACGGTATGTTCTCATTTCGCTTTTGGAGTTATAGTGCATGACACTAATAACCAACAATCATTGGCCAAACAAGAAATACTAAAGCACAACAGCTCAAAAGTAATCCCACCACCAAGCGGGAGCTTCATCTTGGTGGACTCGATTTTTTGATAACTTTTTTTTTTGACAAAGCCTTACGCTAACCACTTGAATTGGGAGTTGTTGGTTATAAGTGTCATGCACCGTAGTAGTACAAGTCTTGAGAATGAATTTCTGTTAGCTTCAACTTCGCTAATATCACTCTAATACATACTCTTAACTATCAAGGATTGTCTTTACTATTACAAATGACTTGCTAACAATGAAATCTACGGTTATATCCTAACAATAGTATGATTGTGTAGAATTCCCTTCAATTTTTTGTAGAACACAAATGGAAATATGCTGTAGATTGTGATATAAAGTTTCGTGATCATTATGATTAAAAATTGTAATGCCTACTTTTTGGAAGTCTATTCAAAGCACGAGATTGTGCTCAAATTGTACCAAAATTGTGAACATCTATCAAATGAAGAAAATTTCAAGTTTCAAGTGAGTGGAGGGTTTATTAGGGATAATTTAACCAATAATGTAATATCAACAACAACTACCACTTTTAACGTATAAACTCAAATTTGGCATGTAAGTATACATTTACTAAGAAAACTTTTACAATGGATCTAGTAAACAAATAAAAAAAGAGTGAGTATAAATTTAAAAAACTAGACATTGTGTGTTTGATTTAGGGAATTGATATGTGCCCACCCGGGGTTTGATACATGTGCACCCGCAGGGTAATTTTTAGAATTTTACCATCAAAAAGTTGAATCTGAAATTTTTTAATTCAGATTTGGACTTAGAAACCTTAATTTTGTCTATAACCACAAAGGAGGTTACAATTGAACCACACCTAATGAAGAAATGAAGAAGTTTACTTTTTTTTACAAACAAAAGTAAAAGTAATAGTTTGCACCCTACCTAAGCTTTTTCATTGGGTGTTGTTCAATTCTAACTTCCTTTATGGTTCTAAACTAAATTAAGGTCTCTAAGTCCAAATCTGAATTTAGAACTTTCATATTCAACTTTTTGATGGTAAAATTCTACAAAATACCCCGGGGGTTGTGCATATATTAAATCCCAGGTGTGCACATATCAATTCCCTTGATTTGTGGTAATATATGCTCATTTTTCAAACACATTATATTATCAACTTTTTTTGGCAATTTTCCAATAGTTGCATAGCAACTCTAATGATTACACTTGTGAACCCTATCTACAATGAAAGTTTAACCCCGGAAGGGCCCTTGGGCTCTAGAGCTACGGTACCAAATATGGTTGCAACCAATATTTAGAAGTTTGAATCAACTAGAGATTAAGTGTTACAACCATACATATTGAAGGATTGTATGATGGTGGGTGCATAAAAAAATTTGAAATGCCCTCAGAGCAGCTCAAATATGTTTATATATACATACGGCCATACATACAGCTGCAAAGGGCTTTTGTAACGTTCAAGGGTTAAACAAAAATTCTAGTAACTAGGGGACTGACTTTGGAAACTTGATTCGAAGTCATCAAAAGTTGAGTACGCCTGATCTAATCCCTAAACCTTCAAAATCCCCCAATTCACTAAAACCAAAATCTGATGTCTCCAAGTCAGGTGGATCAGTGTTGTTGGATGGATCAACATTTCGACTAATGCTTGGACCTCCATCATGGAACAATGTTCTCTCGCTCATATTGTCCTCGTTATTGTAATTGTATCCTTGATTTGTTTCCACAACTTGGTTATTCAACCCATCTCTTGGAAAACCTCTTAGAGTTGGCTCTTCTCCACCTACTCCACTTTGAGGCATGCTCACAAAAAGACGAAAATCATTGTTTGTGACCATGTTGACACATGTATAATTGTTGATTATTTCTACAGGAGTGTTGGCATACACGTAATAGTTGGCAGCCAACAAGCAAACATTATTAATGCCATAATTTTCTTGCATTTGTGCTTCTCTAGAAATTGGTGGTTGTGGGCCACTTTGGTTTCTCCTTGTATTTACTAATTCTATGGTTCCATCATCATGTGTCACTTTGTGAGTTTGGAATTGTTTTTTGCAATTTGAATTTAAGCACTGAAAGCGAGGTTGGAGGCCTGGTTTTTTCTTGTTGTTGTTGTAATACTTGAATAAAGCATTGTTGTACTCTCTACAATAGGGGCATATTCTAATCAAGTCTCGTAACTCCTCTGGGTCCTTCCTCCTCTCTTTGGTGTAGGTCCTCCCTGTAGGATGATTGTGAGGAACCGGATTAAAGAGCTTTTTACAATCTTCGACTAAACATTGGTACCTAGGTTGATTGGGGTTACGATTGTTATTGTATTTAAACTTACAATTATTGATAGCCTTGCAGTAAGGGCACGTCTTTTCTAGGTTTACATGTTCTTGTGGCTCAAGAGCTCTACTATTTCTTGGAGTTTTCATCCCTCCTTTACTTGACATTCCTTTTTCCATCTTTGTGAAAACTAGTCTTTCACTTTCTAATGTCTCACGTTTCAAACTAGCTTTTACTTTCTCACAATCTTGTTCTAATCAGTCTCTACAATTGTCTCGAATCAGCAAAGAGTGGTCTCAATAATGGAACAGAACACGCAATATGAGCTATACGAGTATATTAGAACACACTACTTGTGGATTAAAATGAAAAGTATCAAAAATGAAACTATATACGAAAAATATAGGAAGATGTAAAAGACGAAATGACAAAAAATAGAGACATTGTAAAAATACCAGTAAAAAGACACTAATTATAAATTTAAAGTAAAATTTTAAGCAAAAGTAAACTTTACAAAGCAAAAAAACATTTTTTTAAAATTAAAAAAAAAATATAATTAAAATCTATATTTATATTGGAATGCATTGAGTTATCCCTTAAATGTGCACATGGCATGGTAGATAAGTTGCACTATAGTTGACATTTAACCATCAAGAAATTTTAATTTGGGAACTTAAATAGTTCACTAGGATTGCATTCATCTATATTCCAACTTCTTTGTTGATTTCAAATATAGTTGAGATGTAAATTCATTCCAAATACAAGAAAAATACCTTGTATTGTATTGGTTAGAGCAACCCCTTAGACAATTAATCCCTGAGCGCCCCAGGGGCAATTATATTGCCTTTGGTTTTTGAAAAAAATTCAAGTTCGACTCTTATCCTCTTCTTAATGGTACAACCAAAGGACTTGTACTTTTTCATGTACCTCTAGGCATGTGTCTACTACCACTCAAAAAAAATTCAAACTATTTGACTGTACTTAGGTAGTAGTTTTATTGGATTAAGTACAAAAAAGTATGAATTTGAGTGAATATGGCCTGGGTGCTCAGGGGTTAAGGGTTAAACATACCTTTGAAAATCAATATGACTACATAGGTTATATAAATTACTATGACCAATGAATTTGTGAGAGTCATTAATGAGATGGTTCACGTGTAGTTTTTGCAAAATCAATATTACAATGGACTACAGTGTTTCTTGATATAGTCATGAAACTCAAGTGAGCAAAGTTCCAAATAGATATTGTGAGCACGCCCTCACCTACGCATTAATTGTTGTACACACTAATTCAAGTAAAAAATTTCAAGAAATGGCATAAAATATTGCCACATTCACTATTTTTGTATCGTACCAATTTATGCATGACAATCATGTGAGAAACATTAAACGTATCAACAAGTTTTTTTTGACTGAATAAAGAATAAAAACTTGATTACGTGTATCCAATGGATAATTAAATAAAAGTCAGGTTCAAATATTCCCAAAATTTGCCAAATAATGTTTTCAAAATTTCTTACCAAAGTTTTATGCTCACCTTAACATATGTTTGTATCAGAATTTTTGGACTTTGATTAGAAAACTACTAGATTTTGAGGAATATATTGTTCGGTTTGTATGAAAAATTTACATATTCTAGAACAGCAATTTCCAAAAGTAATGCCTCTCAAATGGTTCACCAAAGTTGCACGAGGAACCCACTCCTTAGTAAGGTAGGAACACCCATAAGCATTAGTGTCCCCATAACTGTCATCTTTAAAATCTTGGAAAATCTATAGAAGTAAATAGATGTAATTACAAGGATGTACAACATGTGAACATGAAACTTTGGTGTTGGTTATGGGTACAATGGCAATTTGCTCTTTCAAAATTTACAACTTATTCTCACAATACTCAAACAAGATATTCAAAAGTGCAAACTCATTATTTTTCTGTTGTTAACAGGATCCTATCATTTTCTAGATGTTTATTGATAGTCATCATGTTCAAAACCCTTAAACTAACGCTTATAGGTGTTCCTACCTTATGTCTTGTATCATAATTTTGGAATTTGACTAGCAAAGAACTCAATTTCTAGTGACATATTGTTGAATTTGTATAGAAAGGTTTTCCATTCTATAATAAATAAATAAAAATTTAAATCCATTATGAATTATACAATGGCGGGGGGACAAAAAGATTGGGAACACTCTATTATGCCATTCAAAGAATTTTGCACAGCATAGAATATAATTGACATTTTATTGTCTTACATCATTGGTGCTTACTTCTTATGGAATTCCAAGCAAGCATATCAAATTTCAGTTTATAAAAAATCAAAACCCTTTATTTGATGAATTATTTTACATAAAATTCATTGTTTTACATGATAATTGATCTAAAATGTTGGTGACAAATTTTTGAAATTTGATTGGAAGGGTATGTAAGGAGCATCCTTATGTACATCTTTCCTTTCAACAAGCATTTCTAAAGAGCTTTAGAATTTCTTCTATAGAGATTTTAATGTTGGGATGTTTATGATCAAATTTTGTAAAATAGATACTATTGTATGGTAATTAGATTTTTCTATTTGATTTGCTCACTATGATTAAGTTTGTAACTTTGAAAATGATGATATATTTATTTTGCCAAAATCTAATTAATAAACATATATAACTATTTCACAAAATTTTGTCATGATCACCCCAATATTAAAATCTCTTTATAAGGAATTCTAAAGTTTTTTGAAGATGTTTGTTGAAAGGAAAGATGTGCATATGGATAATTCTAACATACCCATACAATCAAATCTCAAGAATTCATCACCAATACTTCTAAAAACCAATTATTGTGTAAATTTTGGAATTTTATGTAAGATAATTCACCAAATAAAGGTTTTGATTTTTTATAAACTGAAATTTGATATGCTTGCTTGGAATTCCATAAGAAGTAAACATCAATAATGTAAGACAATAAAATGTTAATTATATTCTATGTTATGCAAAATTCTTTGAATGGCATAATAAAATGTTCCCAATCTTTTTGTCCCCATATTGGACACAAGGCGTTGCTTGTTAAAGTTTGGAATTCAAAGCACAATGCTTGAACATTAAGCTAGAGGAGATTATAAGCATACATTTTAGTGCGTCCCAAATGTTAGTAAATTGATATTTTGCCTTGCTTATGAAAATCTTAAATTAATGGCTTAAATTACCATGTAGTCTCCAAATTTTGAATTGCTCCTCAATAAATACATGATAAAGTATCGCATGAGAATTGAGAATGGCAACAAGTGAACTTTGCAAGGTCACATGGATTTTTCATTCAAACAAATAAGTGTTAATACTCCTTCAGTCAATGTCAGTGTTCTTATAAACTTGATTTCATATACAATAGTGTGAGTGGCACTATAAATTGTAACACGTTCTATTTAATTTTAGTGACACTATATAAATTAAAAGAGAAAACTTGAAAAATATTCCTATATTTTAACATGTTTTAAGAAATAATCTTGTGATTTCCAAAATTGCAAAAGAGAGGAGCCAATAGGAGCTCATTCTTTGTGAAGATGGTGTGACACCCCATTTATTTGTTTTGGAAGATGAGAATGGGGAACAATTCAGCTTACCTGCTTTTTCAAAAGATGCAATTTTTTTGTACAAATATCACACGATCAACGATAAAAATAAGCACCAGGTGCAATGTGGGCTGCTGGAGGTGAAACTTCTCTTATGAAATGCCCATTTTTCACCTCCGGAATTGAAGGATAGGGCGGTGAGAAGTTTCACACGCTAACTAAAATGGAAGCTCTTGCAAAAGCTCTAGCAACCAATAGCAAAGTGACACGTTTGCATTTTCATTCACCACAGGCAGCCATGAAAGTGCTATGTCTACCCCTAATATTATGGTGCAATTGTGTTGTGAGCAACAAAAAGTGTACAACTACCCCAACAACCACTCATACATGATTTGAATTCATCCCTTCTTTTGTTTCTGTATTTCACTATTAAGCTATTTACTTGTTTTTGATACATACATATTTTTCTAGCATTCATACATGTTTGCATACTTGCAAACTCATTTTTACAATTGCAAGATTTGCTTTTGACGAATGAAGTATTTACAAAATTGGACATGGATGCATTGCCTAAAGTATGCCCAATATACCATTGCAATATAGGTGCTTTATAGAACCCCTACAAGACTGTTCTTACCATTTTAAAAAGTATTAGTGTGTTTTTCAAAATACGGCAAAATAGAGAGTGTTTTTCGAATTTTCCCCAAGTCATAACATTAAGTGCCATATTTTATGTAGAGAGTGCGTGAAAAATGTCTTATTAATGAGATTACATCACCAAGTTGTTAGTTATGAAAGTTTATGATCAAAACCCTACATGAGAAACTAGTGGCACAAAACATGCTACGCCTTCACACAAACCTAGACTTAATTGATCTACGATTCCTTCAAATTACTTTGAAGAAATCTTGCAATATTTATTATCTTGCACTAATTGACATAACTCGTGTAGTGATAAACTATTGAAATACCAGTTCTAGAGACAAACCCATTTGATTAAGTCTAAAAACCAGTATCACGGGCAACAAATCATTGATGAAACATTAGTCCTAGAGACAACACTACTCAACAAAAGCCTGAAAACCAGTAGCAAAAACAAGCAAGGAACTATCGAAATGTCAGTCATCTAAAGACAACCCATTCAATAAAGCCTGAAAACCAATTCTAAGGGCAACAAACAAACTACGAAAACATCCCTCCAAAAAAGAGCGTATTTTAACTTAAAGTCTCAAAACTATCATTACAGACAAAATAAAAAAAACTATGGAAATATCATACCTAGAGAAAGCACATTCAAAGAAGCCTGAAAGCCACTTTTACCAACAGAAACCATTGAGATATCAGTCACCCAGAGACAACCATTCAACAAAGGCTGGAAACCAATTCTAAGGGCAACAAACTACGAAAATACCCGTCCAAAAGAGAGCGTATTTTAACTAAAGTCTGAAAATTAGCATTACAGGCCAAAAATAAATAAATAAACAAATCTATTGAAAGATGAGTCCAAGGGAGAGTAATTTGTGAGAATCAAGGGCCTCAGGAATGGCGTACAAAACCTCCTGCAAGTCTTGTGGGAGAGAGGCTCTAAGAGTAAGCAGTTGCCGTCTGGTCTTCAAATCCTCACTTAACGATGCTGCTGGGCCCATCCATGGTGGTGCAGTATTATTGTCTGGGCCGGACTCCAGCTGCTCTGAGTCTGAGTCTGAGGTCCAAGCTGCATGGGAGATGTGCAGGGGGTGAGGAAACGTGAGGCGAGCAGCGTGCAAAAATATTCGACCAGAGCGCATTTTATAAGATTCTCGGAAGAATCTGTTGGTGCCTCCTTTTCCATGCTGGACGTCTCCCACAACCTGCACAACAGAAATGACAAAAAAATAGTAAAGAGGAGGATACTAAATCCAGTTTTCAAAAAATGATAAAATTGTAAAGTAGTGGATACTAGAACTACCTTTCAGAAGAAAAAAAATGAAAAGAAAGAAGCAAAATTGTAAAGATGAGGATACTAAAACTACTTTCCAGAAGAAGAAAAAATGAAGAGAAAGAAGCAAAATTGTAAAGTGGAGGGTGTTGAAACTAATTTTTTAGAAAATGGTATAATTGTAAGGTGGAGGATACTAAAAGTACATTAATAATGATATTTGGTGTTAGGGAACATTAGTTACAAACAAAAACATTAAATGTCAACACCAATACTAATATTATCAATAATACATGTCAACATGAACATTGATTATCAACTAAATTTTCACCAAAAATCCAAAATTGGTGCCTAGATAGTTCACTGTGCACTAACGTACTTTCCAACATGAACACTAATTATCAACGTGAATGTTAATTGTCAATAGAACTAGAAGTGGTGTGACTTATATGATAGGGTAAAGGGCATGATCTTATCTCCTAATGAGTGACCCATGTTACCAATAGAAACTGAGGTTGTCTTTGAGCAAGCTAGTTTGGTGGAAGCATGACTTGGCTAAATGTCTAACTTGGCTAAATGTCTATCATTGCTTGTTCATCTTTGAATAACTTGGTTAAATGTCTAAATATATATCTAACCTGACTAAATGTCTATGTTACTCATTAGTCTTTCAATGACTTGGTTAAATAAATTTTTATGGTTGCTCATCTTTGTATGACTTGGTTAAATGTCTATGGTTGCTCGTAGTTGAATGAAAATGAGAGTGAATTACTCTACCTTCGAATATAGGGGTTTGATTGATTGTGATCCAATTGAGAATTGAAGAAGTCGTGTACTGAGAGGTCAAAATTTGACCTCAAGACAATTTGGCTCTAGTAACCAAAGTGACGTCTCTACGGAGATATTTTTAATGATCTCCCAATGAAAGCACATTCCTAAATATTAAGAAAAATGCTTTATAAAGTGAGGGAAAGAGTATCCTCTCTCTTTAACCCCAAGTTTTCTAGCTACCAATCAATTTAAGGTTAAGGTAGGCAAATCCAAATATGCCCCCTATAGAAAGCAATTACGACTGCATGGCCATAAGGGTAAATACTCTGGGTTTAAAGAGCGTGCGCCTACAAAACAAAACATAAAATCTTGTGTGGGGGGAGGCTTAGAAATGTACATGATGAGCACGGTGGTTGAGATGCTTGCGTATCTGATGCCAGCGCCCTGTTTTTATAATCACCTGACTCATCCCACAATGACACTCATATTAAGAAAAACAGTAAATCATAATGGTATAAAAAAAAAATATTCTCAACTGCCTCTAACCCAAATAGAATTGTACAATTCTCGTACATTAAGAGAAAACCAAAAAAAAAAACGAATCTTTCGTACAATCCTCTGCACAATTCTTATTAATTGAAATGTTTCAAACACCCTGTTTGAAATAAATTATTTCTACAAGATAAATGTCACAATCTTGCAAGACACGCTGAGGCCCAACATGCTGCTAGTAAAACGTGAAACGTGCTAAAAATCGGACTACTCCATGAAAAAAATGGAGTCTGTAAATTTGATTTTAAGAAAAATTGAAGTTCATGTTTTGCAATAGACCTTCCTCATCCTCAACACTCTAGAGAACAGAAAACGGAGACACTTGCAAAAAACATGAGACCTCACTTTTCTCAACAGCAAATTGTTGGACTCCACTTTTCATAAAATAATTTGGTTTTTGCAGATTTCAGGTTCTGAAGTCTAGGCTACTTTTAAAAAGTGGATCCCGGAATGCAGCATCAGAAAAACTCACATAGCCAGTAACATAAGAATTTATTTAGTTTTCCATTACGATTAAACCAAAGGAGAAGAGCTACCTTCAACAAGGAACAGCGTGCTTCGGGAAGATCAAGGATTTTTTCACATTGTGATATTGCTGGCTTAGGAATTCCCTGTCCAAAGACGTACCAAAATCACTTAGATTATCAAACCAATGGATACCAAATCAAACTTTTCAAATCCTTTTTCAAAGACTCAGAAAAAGATAAGTCCATGTCAACCACAACACATTTAATACACATAACTCAAATAACTGAAACTCTGCAAATGTGGTATTAGTAGTGTTTGTTTCCATATTTTAAGGAGTTCAATAAATCATTTTAGAAAGCTTCAAGGAAATGTACCAATAGGAAGAAGATATCACACCCAAGTTTTAATTCTTTTATATACTGAAGTTACAATAAGATTTTCAAAAGTGGATTTTCTATTTTTTATTTTTGACTTAAGCTTTTCAAGGTTAACCATAGAATGTCCACAATTCCTCCATACCTTTTCATCATTCACTGGTTCATTACAAACAAAGAAATCCGGGGTACTTCCCCTTGCTAGTACGAGATATCTGCATCCACAAACCCAGGTTAAACCCTAAACTGACAGCCAAATCTACCTAGAGGCAATTTTAATTCTATACTTTCTACTTACTACCCGTGTGACAAACATAATAATCTCATAGTAATTTCCTAAAAAACCAGGGTTCACTAGAATCTTTCAAAAGTAAGCTTGAACATACTGCATTTAACAAAAGGTCATGAGGATTAATATAAGAGAATCCAATATTCACGTGCATCATGAGAATGTACACCACTTGTACATCATATCTGAGTTTTATTTTAGGTTGTTTACCAAAAACCTTCAAATCTTCATAACCTTTGCATACAGTATCTATATAGGACATATTTTTAGGTGCATTGCAATCCCTTTCTAACTAAATATTCGATTCGTTTAATAACGGGATATATGCTCCATGCAAAATGTGCTGGTTTCACGTTTTCCTGCCTTGGAAGCCCAAACTTCTATTGCCCTAAAGAAAACTCATAAATAGAGCAGCTGAAACTACTGGTACTGGTACATACAAGAGGCTCACTCTTTGATGCAAGCAGGATGAGCCAAGGATGCCTGCGCAGCTCGAGTTGCATCACTGGACTTGGAAAACACTATGACTCCACTTGCTGGGCGGTCTAACCGATGCACAGGGCTCACCTTCTGTCCTGCAAGACCAGTGCAAATCCACGTTAATAAACATGGAATAGATTTATTGACTGCGGTCCCAAAAAACACCTACGAAACAGCTTGAATATGTGCTGCTTTCTACACTTCAATCATACATGATACATATTGCAGGATTTTTCCAGAATACTGGTTTAGAAAAGGTCCTACTGGTGAGGTCTCAATGTAGATGTTGCTCATAATTGGAAAGTTAGATTAAAGTTCAAGCATCCTTGAAGATCAAGTGCAATTTGTCATAACAAGGCTTTTGTTTTGTGAGTTTACCAGCAGTGAGTTGTGCTTCCACCATGTTCTTCAGGAATGCATTCCTTTGCTTCTCCAACAAGGTTGATCCCTTGTTATTGTGTACCTTCAGAAGCAAGCATGCCAAACCTCGTAAATCGCTCTTAGCCTTGAAAAGACCAAGAGGCTCAAATGGAGTCTCATATACAGTAGGCCATATGAGGCCTTATATTATTTTTTTACACGAAAACATACAAATTTCTCCACTTATTCTGGTATAAAGTTTAGCTCCATCTCACTTAGATATATCCCAATGAAAGGAGCCAAACTAGTCATCTTCAAACCATGAATCCTTGGTATTTCAAAGGTTGAATTGAAGAGAGAGGCTTACAGAAAAGAGCAGTGAGGCAACAGTCGCAGGAAGGAATTCAGTGAAAACTCAGAAACAAAGTAGGTTGCAATAACGTACACGATATATACAAACAAAAATCTTCACCCTAAACCCTAATTTGAGATTTATATCAATAAAGTCATATGTTCTCTCCAAGCCCAACGTGGAGAATGAAACACATGAAAATGATTACAAAATTCTTCACTAAAATTAGGTTAAGTAGTAATATTTGTACCGTTTTTGGGCACCTTCAAGAAATCTTTCAAAAATGGTGAGTGTGTGTTACGTGATAGCTAGAAAGTTCACAAGAGCGAGGGTGGTGGTACTCACAAGCAGAGTGCCGGGCTTCGACACTGCAAGGATGTACTCGTCCTCGTAGAGCCGCTCTATTTGAGGAGGCGACCATATTTCAGAACCATCACTCCCGGCAAACTCGTCAACAAAAGTTGCACTCGCTTGCAGGCAGCTCGTCGTGTGCACAGCCCTCCATGGTTTAGGTTTCCAACGCACAGTCTCAAATTTGTTTCCGAGCTGCAAAATCTTACACCAGAGAGCGAATTATTAAACTTCGGACCCTAAACCAACCGTACCAATGCAGCCCTAACCCTAAGCCCCAAAATTGAAAATTTTCCAACTACCAGAAAATGCAGCGAAGCTCGCAGAGAAGCTCTAAACCCTAAATTCCTAAACCCTAAAATTGAAAAAAAAAACCTCCAACAGCAAGAGAGTGCACAGAAGCTCCAAACCCTAAACCCTACAATTGGAAAAGCTCCAACTACAACAGACTGCACTGATGCTCTAAACCCTACAATTCATTACAAGAAAACAACAGACTGCACTGAAGCTCTAAACCCTAAACCCTACAATTCATTACAAGAAAACAGTGTCTGAATTGACACGTCCAAATTGACTAAACATGTCCAAATTGACACGTCTGAATCTACAAAAAAATGACCGAATTGACAGCGTTTTCTTGTAGCTTGAGCTCAAACTACAAGAGAGTGCACAGAAGCTCTAAATCTTAAAACCCTTATACCCTAAAATGCACATTATCAAATTTAAATCCAAGCTGCAAAATCTTACCAGACACCGACTTATTAATCTACGACAATGCAGCCCTGAACCCTAAACCCCAAAATTGAAAAACCTCCAACTACAAGAGAGTGCACAGATCTCTAAATCCTAAACCCTAAAAAAGCTTAGATATCCAAATGCTGAAAAAGCGGGGTATGGGAGTACCTGAATACATGAAGCTCGTCCCAGGATGGCTGCCATAGCCACCACAGCCGGCCTCACTCTCTCTATCTCTCGCTCTTTGCAACAAAATTGAATCCAAACCCGCACCAGGACCCAATGCTGCACTATGGAAAGCAAACAAGCAAATCCATGATGCATAAAGAATGCGACATTGAGTAAAAGATTAAAAAAAAGGTTTCTCGAAACACTGCGTTTTTCTCCACAGACTTGAGTTCATTTGTGGTCTGGTACAAAGGTCTTCAACCAGAAATGCATGATCATCTCAGATCTAAAATCGTCACAGAAAATAAGCTATCTATAACCTGCTCAGAAATAGATCTAAAATGTACTAAATGTGTACATATGCACTACATTAAGATCATGTTCCAAATTGGGTGTGTCTATTTTACATGTACTTGATGGTCCTAATCCCAACTTTCTCAAACTAGCTCTTAAGTTAACACGTGGCAAGATTTGCTTGTGTAAATGGCATTCACTGCTCCATTTTGGGTTCAATAATAGGGGTTTCAGATATGTCGTTCAGAGGCAATTTCGTTCACGTGAATGGAATTGGTGAACAAGTTAGTCAAGCCACCGTTCATGTCCTTGCAATCACCCATTCAAATATCCGAATTGTAGTGAACTACTCACCGCCCTTTCAACTATGCCCACAATCACTAATTCCATACGGATCCCTTGAACTCCATCATCATTGCTTCTAATCTGGAACCCTTCGTCTCCACAATTATCTGCTTCTAATCAAGATCTCTTCAGCTCCACCATTGTCGCTTCTCGCTTATTGCGATTCCTTAAATGACCTTAACATGGCAATGAACTCTACATCCAACCTGTCTAAAGGCACGAAGCGAGAGCCAGAGGCGCAGAGAAAGAGCCAGAGGCGCAGAGAAAGAGCCAAAGGCGCAGAGCAAGAGCCAAGAGGCAGGCAACAACACAAACAGGTGCGGGCGCAGGCATGGGCGCGAGAACGATAGGAACACAATCAGAGCTAGCGGGAGAGGCTAGGAGGGAGAGGCTTCATGTCGTTCACACATGAACGAACCATGAGAACCTCCTAGAGGTCCTCATGGCTTGTTCACTTTTGTGACTTCACGTTCACCATGAACGAAAACTTGTTCACGGCCATTTGTTCACCGTTTTTTTGAGATATTTGAAACCTCCTAATGTGTGGAGAATATCCAAAATGTAGAGTGCAAAAATGGGGCCCAGTTGAGAATGGGTTGTCTTACCTTAAGCATTCTTGTAGAAGAAAGTTGCTACAAAGTAAGAGTGTTCATCTACTAGACAAATTTGGAGACATGCTCATAGCAACCCCCAAAATTTTACTATCTTGTATGTTGACGTGACTATATTGGTTGGTGACATGACAAGTTGAAGTACCACACAAACCCCAAGTGTGAACACTTCAGTGAACAAAACTAATATTTCAGCCTATGAGGTTTGAGTTAATTTAGCATTGTCCCTGGTTTGAACCGAGCCTTAGAATTTTTTAAGGGAGCGACTAGGTGGACATCCCCTAATTGCTACGCGGACACCTCCCATAGCCAAATCTATTAAATTTGAGATTATTATTACATTGAAATATGAAATAAAATCAAAGCAACACTTTAGTATACATTTGCATTTACAAGCATTGCAAATACACAACAAATTTGCCTCATTTGTGACACGATCAAGAGTCAAACAAGTAAATGAAGGGAGCAACTGGTTTAACTCTTAATTTTATCACAAATGAGACAAATTTGTTGTGTGTTTGCAACGCTTGTCAACACCAATGTACAATAAAGTAATACTTTGATGATAATCTCAAATTTAATAGATTTGACTATGGGGGGTGTCCACGTAGCAATTGGGGGGTGTCCACATAGTCGCTCCCTTTGTTAACCCCTCATTGCCCATGGTATTTTTGAGTATCACAGAGTTTGCTTGAAAGTGAACAAAATGCTAGCATTTCAATCAATCTTATCAATTTTCTCTCAAGCGCAACCATACAAATTCAAAGCAGACATGTTATAGATTACATAGGAAAAAAAATCACAACAATATCATTTATGGATTGAAAGATTATAATGTTTGATCTTGAAGGTGTTAAAATTGCAAAAGTGATTTGAAGTCTTTCAATCCTCTTTTTGCATCTCAAACCTAAAATTGAGGGTATCAAAAAAATATGAGTATGTAACATGCTTAACCCCAATCAATTTATGGCTTCTCAAAATCTACTCTACAATTTTTTAAATTGAGTTTTTAATGTGATTTTTTCTCCAAGTTCTAGTGTACTTGAGGCTCATTTTCAAGAACCTTCAATACTAGAAAGTGAAGATTTGCAATGAACACCCTTGCACAAAATCTTGAATAGACAAATCACTTTAATTCATTATCAAAATCAAACTCCTGATACTGAAACTAGACTTCAACAAAAATTTAAAAATAATAATAATCACTAAAGAAATGTTGAAAAAAGGTTGCACATCTGTGGATAAAATTCAGAGGGGCCCAGTTTGGGCCCCTTGGGAGGTGAGGGGTTAATTCTTGAACCCCATGGCTAAAGGCTTTGCATTGACAGAAGTCACCTTGAGAAAGTTTTAGTCCTTGGAAAAGTTTGCCAGGTAGGAGCACCCATAAGCAACTTTGTCTCCATAACCGTTAGCTCTGAAATCTTGAAAAATCTTTGGAAGTAAATAGATATAATAACAAGGATGTACAACATGTAAACATGAAATAGTGGTTATGGGTACAATGACAATTTGGTCTTTAAAAATCCACAACTTATCCTCACAGTATCCAAATAATACATTCAAAATTGCAAACTCATTACTTTTCTGTTCCTAATAGAATCCTATAATTGGCTAAGCTGTTTATTAATACTCTTTATTAATGTTCATCATGTTCAAAACCCTTAGATTGACGCTTATGGGTGCTCCTACCTTAAGCCAGTGCGTTCTACAGAGTCCCCTCGTAACGGAGCTGCTTGTGTTGTTTTGTTGTCGCCACGCCCGTCGCGTGCTGCGCTCGCGGCGTCGTGGATTGCCGACTTCAGCACCTCCTGCTGCTGCGGTGGTGTCTCTCATGGTGGCCACCTCCATGCTGCTGCCTGCCGCTGTCTCGTGGCACTCGCCGCGGCCCCAGCAGCAGCAACAGCATGTATGGCCCTTGCAGCTCCGCCTCCCTTGCTCTCCTCTTCGTCTTCTCCTTCTTCCAGTGCCGCCCAATTCCTCCTCCTTCCTCGCCTGTACGTGTCTCAAGCCACCACCTCTCACTCACTCGCATCTCCCTCCCTTGCATTGCATTGCGTTGCTCTCCAAAATCCCATCAGTTAACCCCTCTCTCTCCCTGATTGCTGTTCTGCAGGCTTGTCGCCGTCGCCTCCTCGACCGATTCGTTCCCACGTGACAACAACGGATGACCACCCCTCAGGCATCTCCAGCACTGTGCCCCTGCTGCACCCCTCAGCCCGTTCCATATTGTGCCTCAGTAATGGCCATGGGGAGGATTCCATCGGTGCATCGATTCTCACCCACCTCTTGGTACGTCCACTCCCGGACCCTAAACCCTAAACCTCCTTTGAAAACTTGCGTCTAACCTAATACCTCTTAATCCACCTGCTAATTCAAGCCAAAGAAGCAGCAGCAAGGGTATTCTACATACTCTAAACTTCCCTTTAACACTATTTTCTTACAGCATCCTCAATGCAACTCAGTATACCGTAAGTAATACTCCCTCTGTCCTTCTAAAAAGCTCTAAATCAGACACATTTCTAGCACCACTAAAAAGCTCCCTTTTACTGATTTCGAATGCTGAGAAAGCGTTTGTCATGTTCAATGATCTCATGGAGCAAGTTAAGCGATTAGAGAGCATTCCTCTCCTACCAAGCTTGGCCTTGCCCATATGGGTACCACTAATCTTTAAATCGTCAAGCATGTACAATTATGGTACTTATTGCATAGAATTTGGGTGCCCAAACGGCAACATCAAAGCTGGAGATTTTGCATACATTTGGTAGAAGATGGTATGTTGATTCTAGAATGCATGTGTCACTAGCACAAAGACTAAAAACATAGTTAATCCTTTGCATGGCAAGGAAGCTTTTTGGACGTTTTTAGAGGGGCAGAGGAGTAAATTATAACTTTTTTGTTACCTCGAAGTTTGAATTCTCACTCTGTTATGATAAATCCTAAACCACTTACTATAGCTAAGTTTAGATAAATTCTCCTTGATTTTGCATGACGTGGAATCTTGTTTTACAACTGACTAATGCATGGTTTAGGCTGTATTTAGGGTTTGTATTTTTTTTCGAGATTCAAAGCACAAGTGGAGCTGTAGTTTTTTCCTGTGTTTTTTTTTTTGTTCATGCTCTTGTGTGCACATGATGTGGCGATGGTGGTGCAGGCGCTTGGAGACGAAAGGGGAGTGGACTTGCGAGTTGAAGCGTTGCCTCTGGTGGGCGAAGGCCATGCATATCACCGGAGAGGCATCGCCACTTTGGGCCCAGCCAAATCCATGCCAAGTGGAGGGTAACATTTTTGCACATCTCTTCAGCATAGAATAAATTCTAATTCTTGAAACCGATATAAATGTTTTTGCTAAATAGCACTATTAATGCATGACATCAATGAATTCTGTCCAAAAGACGTTGTATCTAGTTGCTTGTTTTGAATGTTTTGAACAAAACATTGGGGCTGTTTTTTGTGTGAGTTTTTAGTTGTTTATAATGGAGAGTTATCTTTGCGTTTACCAAAATTGTTGTATATCGACCAGTATGGGGGTGACAGGTTTATCTACATGGACTGGTCACAACTAATTGGAGACGTGCGAGCCGGTCTTTTAGCTTTGACTCTTGAGCAGGTAGACTCTTGGCTTATCCCTACTCGAAATGTGTATGTGCTTGCATTTAAATCTTAATCCTATAGCACTGAGGACCCCTTTTAAGGTGCACGTACTTAAGAGAAATTCTTTGTAAAAACAAGAAAAAAAGAAATGTGGTATAATTGTACATTACAACTTGCTGTTGTATTAGTATTCCTCATGAGTGAAAAACCACGTATCTCTGAACTTAGAACCCTAATCTAGGGTTTAAGCTTTTTTCTTTATTTGTGTCTGGTTTTTATGATCTCATTTGTAAGGTACAGTGGGGGGCGGTTTCTCGTTGGGTAGACAGGAATCCAGATGGAGTTCTTCTGGCAGTAGGAGATGTGTTTCCTTTAGCTTTTGCCTGGCTAGCTTCTCAGCGACTGAGAAGAGCTCCGAGCACAAATATTCCAACAAGATCCAAAGGCTTCTTCGCTTTCATTGGAACAGCCAAGAGTGAGTTCTATGTACGTGGGGGTGATGGCACCCGCCTCAGGTCTACTTCACTCAAAAACCGTAAGTCTAAAATCCATTTTTTTTTGTTTTAGATCATTTTTCTTTGAACGTTTGCTGCAGATTATTATATTTACACTTTCATATAAACCCTTGTCGTTGAAAAGTGGATTACAGCATGTTTTCTAGACTTCATCCGTGTTTTATGTTCAGTGATTTTGGTATCCTTCAACATCGTGTCCTCGTTTCTTGTGCAGTTTTGAAAGGAAACCTGACTAGTTGCTACTTTTGTGGGCAGTGGAGTTTCTGCTTTTCTCAGGGAGTGTATACTATCCATGGGAGCGAGCTATGATGTCAGATTCTCAATGCAGGTATACTATGTAAATTTTCCTCTTTTTGAATTGCGCAGTTTAATGAGGTTAAACGCTGTTAATCTATATGCAGCTTGTGAGCTGAATGAAAGTGATGAAGTACTTGATTCTTTCAACTTTTTATATTCTTCCAGGTTGGTGGTGCCCAGGGATGACTTGACTGCTCGCTTCCTTCAAAAGCACCTCTCTCAATCTGCTGTGACCAAGGTAACATTTTCAACTCCTTATGGTTTTTGCTACAGGTGGTGAAAAGAATCACTTTTGTTTACTAAATAGAAAAAACGTGAAAAAACCTCTTTTCATCAACGTAATGCCTTGAAGAGACCACAGGTTTATTGTGTACTTTCTCTTGATTGTGTCATTTCCAAGCTCATTTTCCGGTCTGAGATATTGCACAGATTCAAAGCTTAGGAAATCCAATGATGGATGACCTTTCACCAACAGGAGCTCTCTCTTTTCTTACGAATTACAAACCGGCGAAGTTTGTTGCCGTTCTTCCAGGATCCAGAGCACCAGAGGTCTCTTGACATTACAAATCAAACCCTTTTTAGTGCATTGACTCATTGTATGTCTGCCAAAAGAAATTACATATATAAGGAATTCTTCGACGTTTGGAATCCCTCTTGCAAGCAAGTATTAAAATCCTCTTTGTTTTGTTTTTGAAACTCTTGAGACGTTTTCGTATCCGGATTAGTCGAAGTAAGAAAGTTATTTTTTCAACTTCACTTTTTCAGAGAATATAGTTGCTAGTTTTGACGATTTTTTGAAACCTTTATGGCAGGTTTACACGAATTGGAAACAAATGTTGGTTGTTGCGCAAGAAGTTTCATCATCCTTTAGTCAAGATAAAATAGTTTTTCTTGCACCGCTTGTCACAGCTCTGGAACCAGGGATTTTCATGGAAGCGCTTGTAAATGCACGTTGGCAGCCTCATGCTTTGAGACTACTTGACATGGGGTGAGAGAGATTTCTGGATTTCGCACTTATTTTTTCCTGGTGTTTAGATATTGCTTTGTATGGGGTATGAAAAAGTTTACTGATCCTGTCATTGATTTACACGTGTGATTATGCAGGGATTTTAAATCTAAATCAACATGGGCTTACGATGTTCAAACTCTTCAACGAGTCCTTTTGAAAGAACCCCAGACTTGGCCGGCAAACAACGGAGTGGCCCTTGCAGCGTTTCAAAAGGAAAATGCCTTGTTTATTCTTGTTCGGGGTAACTTCAATGATGTGGCAGTTTGGGCAGAGGCAGGAATTGCTATGGCAGGGACTGCAACTGAGCAACTCGTAAGTCTCCAGTTTTGTAATCATCTTTCAAATTTTGCTTACTTTTCAATGATATTAGATCATACACTTTTTTTCACTTCTTTTTAGAGGAAATTACAAATAGGGGCATGAAAGTGAAAAATATTACAGATAGGGACACAGTTTCAAAATAATTACAAGGGAAAATTTTATGGATACCCCTGAAGTTTGCAGTATTTCATAGATACTCCTGCTTTTTCAGAAATATCACAAATACCCTTGGACCAAAAAAAAATTAGGCGTTTGTTTTGTTGTGTATGCCACTTCCTTTCTTCCTTTGTGCGCATGCATAACAAGAAAGAAGTAGTGTGCGCACAAAGGGAGAAGGAAGTGACATGCACAAACAAACACCTGAATATTTTGGTCCAAGGGTATTTGTGATATTTCTGAAAAAGTATGAAAATATTGCAAACTTAAGGGGTATCCATGAAATTTTCCCTAATTACAAATAGGGCACAGTTTCAAAGTAATTTGTAAGTTTTTGTAATTTTTTCTGGTTTGGACATTGGTTGATTTAGATACATTACATTAAAGGTTAACTAACTTCCAAAAAATTTAGAGGTCTCTCCAAAAATTGCCATCCTCTTTATTAAAATTTCTTTATTTAGGCTTGATTTGCGGAGGCCCTTTAAGGTTTTTGAAAGTTAGCTAACATTTAATGTGATGTATCTGAATCAACCAATGTCCAAACCAAAAAAATTACAAATTATTTTGAAATTGTGCCCCTATCTGTAATATTATTTTTTTTGTTTTCATGCCTCTATTTGTAATTTCCCCTTTTTTCTACCATTCTGGAGGGGTTTTGATTTCTTACTTTGCGTTTTCCTTGCTGAGGTGCCTGCAGGTTGGGCAGGGTAAGCCTGTTTTCACAATTCCAGGTCAAGGACCTCAATTTAGTGCTGCTTTCGCAGAGGCTCAAGCTCGGTTACTTGGAGAATCTGTAAGTTCAAATCTCCACTTCCAAGGCTGATTTTTTGTACTCCCTCCGTCTCAAAATAAATGAATACTTTTGCGTGGAGCTGTCTCAAAATAAGTGAACACTTTACTATCTTTTTTCTCTGATTTAAGTTGTTTTACGCAATCGACAAGGGTAAAAAAGCACAGTTTAACCTTAGAGGAAGCTGCCCTTCTGGCTTCAATCTGTCTTTTTTCTACATATGGCACTTTATAGTTGTTTCTCCCATCCACTTTCATTGTCTCTTGCGCAAAATCAGTTAACCAACTTTCAAAACAGCATGTGTTAGCCCAACGGACTTGAAAATAGCGTCATTTTACTCTGCTTATTGCACAGAGTCTACTACTATAAAATGCACTGGTTTTTTTTTCAAAGTTCGCATTAATTCTTAGAGATTATGCAGTTGTTCACTTGTTTTGAGACGGAGGGACTAATATTTTGCGAGTTTGTTAATGTTTTCTTTTCTTGACTGTTGACGTGCTCAGTTGTGGTATTGAAAATCTGTGTTTTTTTTTAACACTATTTTGCTGTATTGACTTACTTGGTTGTTGGAGTTGCTGCAGGTTATGTTGCAACCCAACCCCAGAGAGTTGGCCAGAAGTATGAAAACTGTGATGGCGAGCTCCGAGCAGCTGCTGCAAATTGCGAAGAATGGCTGCAGGCGAATGGGAGAAGCTGGTGCAAGTAGACGCATCTCTGAGCAAGTTTGGAAAGATATGCTCTCCGGAACTTTTTTATGCTTTTGAAGATTCTTATATTTGCAACTCTGGTCAATTTTGAGAAGGGTTTTAATATGGGGAATTCTGTCTTTTGTGGTGCTTAAGTTGATTTTTTTTCTTTTGTTTTTTAAATCCAAAAAGTATCGTTTGGCAGTTCAAAAAGCTGAAGTTGCTAATTTGCACTTTGCAATATAGTATGTCAATTCGTTTATTCCAAATTTCATGGAAAGTCGATAAAGAACCGACACAATTGGGGCTTAATTCAATAAGGAAAATTTGATGGATACCCTTGAAATTTGCAATATTTGTATAGATGTCCTTGGTTTTTCAGAAATTGTTTAAATACCCTTGACATACATTCATAATTGCAGAAACTCTCTTCTCCACAATTATCAAAGGTAGATATCATTGACCAGGAAATTGAAAGGTTGATCACAACACAAGTCTTGCTCAAAAGTAGGTGACATGCACCTTTGATTACTATGGAGAAAGGATATTTTTGCAATTATGAAAGTATGTCAAGGGTATTTGTGCAATTTCCGAAAACTACAGACATCTATACAAATATTACAAATTTCAGTATCTACCAAATTTTCCCATTCAATAATGTGAATATATCTTAAACCAAGTTTTAACAAAGATAATTGAGTGAAATTTATTGCTAGAAAACAACGAGCTATGCACTTTTTTATCTTTTGCTTCTACGTTTGTTCTAATGGCCTCGTTGTTGCTTAGAGCAAGCGCTATAAATATTCAATCTCATATTTGTATGTTTGGTCAAAGATTACTTTACATTGAGATTGTCTTGCACCAACCACATGCTTTTTAGGAAAATATTTGAAATTGTTGGCAAATTTTGAAACTGCTACACTAGTACCATTTTCGTCTTTGTGTTGTACATTTCTCATAAAGATGTTTCTAAAATTGTTACCTTTTTGGCTCTTTTTTTTCAATTGTTGGTAATTAAATGCATGATCACAAGCTCAAGCGTGAAACACCAAATTTATTATGTTATGTGTAATAGCATCAAGACAATTGTGAGAGAGATTGTGTATGAGATCATTTTGTAATATTCCATAATGTCTCCAAGTTTATCTTAATCAATCCTAAATTTATCTTACGTTATTATTCTTGGTGTGTTCTATCTAAAATATTATCAATTTTGTTATTAAAAAAAAGAATTTCTTACCGATTCTAATAAAGTGTAAAGGATTGGTTAGTAACCATATGTTAGTCCTTTTTATGTTCAATTTTGAATTAAATGTTCTTTGTTTATTATCAATAAGTAAGTCTCCAAGTATGAAAAATCAGGATGGATAGTTTTTTTCTTAATTTTAAAATATCTTGGTTGTTATGATAAAAATTCCATGAAAAATGTATTAAAAAGTGAAGGTTACTCCTTGAGTGGCTCCTATTGTCTTATGAACATCTAAGGTAGGTACACTCATTCCCAATCATTAAACCTAATGCTGTCACTGTACACGGTGTTCATTTAAGACCTCAAATCTAGGTAAGCCATAGATAGCTTATCTTGTGTGACACAAAAGATAAGCTACTATGACTTACCTAGATTTGAGGTCTTAAATAAACACCAAGTGTACATAGGGACAACATTAGGTTCAATGATTGGGAATGGGTATACCTACTTACTAAGTTTATTGCATCCTTGTATGAGTGAACAAGTATAAAATAGTGCACATCAAGTAGAATGGTTCTCAAAGAGTTTGCTCCAAATCCCCCTTGCAACTAAGCCTCTATCAAGTCCACCTCATGTGAATAGGTTTGTAATCTATTAAGCTTATGCAAACACAAACAGGGCACAAGAAGACTTTTAGATGCAGAATAAGACACTTATTAGTTTCAAAGCTTTTTATTCATATTTTGAGCCCTTTGTCACATGAAACTCTTTTAGTAGTACATCTTACCATCAACTTGATGCCTTTGCCATATCATGGGCTCAATTTATTGCACATATGTTGATGTTGAGCTAAGGTGGAAAAGTTTTGATTTTTTTCAGTAGCTACAAGTTGTATAAGTTCAGATGTTTGCCATTGGGAGTTTGAATTTGAAAATTTTGAATTCACATTTGGATTCAAAGACCTTGCTTTAATCTAGAACCGTGGAGGAGGATGACATTGATCGACAAAAATATAGGGGGTCAAATCATTACTGTTACCCTTGTTTGTAAGGAAAAGCTGAGCATTTTCACCCTAACCCCACGTTGACGCGTGTGCACTAATTTGTGCCCATATCATGCACCATTGACTTTGTATTCTCCTCAAGTGTATGTCTTATTCACTTTGGCAAGAAGCAATCATGTTTATTGATGACTTTTGCAAATGCTACAAGTTAAGAATGCCTTTCACTAATTATTTGCACCCAATTAACATTTTCCAAAGTACTCATTCCATTGCAACTTTAACCCTTCAACGTCCAAGACTCTGAGCATGTTGTTGTGGTTGGCAGAATATGAGATATTTTTCTTGTATTTGGAATAGGTTCACACCTTTACTACATTCAAGATCAACAAAGTAGTTGGGATATATAGATCAATGTAATTCTAGTGAGCTATTCAAGATCCCAAATTAAAACTTCTTGTTGGTAGCAAATGCCAATTATACAATAGCATATACATTATATCTTATGGTTGTTAAAGGGTTAATTTCAACACAAAGCAAGAATCATGTTGGCAGTTGCGCCACTTTCAAGTGCACCAATTAGATTTACACAACCTTTCTAATAAGGTAGGTATACCCCATCTCAATCATGACCCTAATGTTGTCACTATGTACATAGGGTGTTCATTTTTGAACTCAAATCTAGGTGTGTTGTAGATAGCTTATCTTTTGTGACACAAAAGATAAGCTATCTACAACACACCTAGATTTGAGTTCAAAAATGAACACCCTATGTACATAGTGACAACATTAGGGTCATGATTGAGATGGGGTATACCTACCTTAACACTATACCTCACAAAGTAAGTAGTACTCTTTCATATTTTGTTCATATGCTGCAATAGCCTCAAGATGTTGTTGCAAGAACTTAAAAACATACTAGTTAAAATTGAGGAATTGTTTGGCATATTTGTATCATCCAAACAAGAAATCAGCAGCATCCTGCTAGGGAGAGATACCTTGTGTAAATTCTAAGATGCAATCCTGCACAAAACAATTGTAATTGTCCTCCATCTTGTTAAATGCCCTATAAAATAATTATTTGACCCTTCATCAAGGAAAATGTAAGATAAAACTCACCAAATTTAGAATAATGGTGTTTTGAAAGACCATTGCTTGATTGCCTTGACACACTAAGATGAGATGAGGTGCCATGAGAAAGTATTTTGAGAGGGCTGGAGCACTTATCATCCCTGCTTGAAGCACGTCAGACCCTCGCAAGGCAACCTGGCGATGCTCTGATTGCATGAAGTACTGCTGACCACCCTTCAAAAATAAAATAATTTTTTCAGAGCTTTTGAGAAACGAGAAAGTATGATATCGTACAAAAACTTATCCCCCTCGATTCTAGACTGGTTGATGTTTGTCTAAGAGGAAGGGGGGGCTTTGCACAACCGTGGGCTTAATCAGGATTTTTCTGAGAGGCATTTTATTTTTGCTCAAAAGCAATCATAATTTTACTTTTTTAGGATAGTATGTGGTGAGACATTTTATGCTTTGTTCAGTGAATGAAACCGTTAAATTGCCCCCACAATCTTGAGCGGACGGTGCTCCTTTTGGCTGGAATGTAGAATGTTTCTTTCAAATAAATGAGGGCCGGTCAAGACCTGAAGTGGACATCCTAGTGGACGAAATGCTTTGTCCTCTGTTTTGTCTTCCTCCATTTGGTGGCATGGGAACTACAGGAGGACCTCCGTAAAGCAATATTGTCTAAACTAATATCCCCTCTAATCTAATTTCTATTGCTAATCTCAATGTGAGCCCCAACCACAAAGAAGTAAATGTCACTCATCGATCAAAATAATTTATTTAGCAACAATCAAGTTCCTCAATTCTATCTTTAGCAAGCCAGCACTACCCTCAAGATTAATCTGATACACCTCCACATAATTAATCAATGACCTACTTAAACTAATATGGACCATGCAATCTCAACCATATTAGTTTACAGAGGTTTTATTGTACCATGTCATTATTGATTTTGTCCATTCGGTGGAAAGTTTCACACTAGAAAACAGATGTCAAGTGAAATTACAATCTTGTTCCCACTTGATATGATTTTGTCTTTACCTCACTTGAAGTGAGAGGGAGTGTTTTGTTTAATGAATAAGATTTGGGTTCACCTTAGGAGTGACCCCAAATCTTGTTCATTACAAGTGAATTCCTTTTCAATTTTGACAAGAGTGGGTAATGACATGACGTTCACACTTACCTACCGTTCCCTTTATTATGAAAGCTAACCCTCTCACCAATGAAACTTTCCTAACTCTTGTCCACTTCCCAATCTGAACCGGTCGTGAGTTCTCATCCATGGCCAATGATTATCGCTTTCTGCACCGCCCAAATTGAACTTTAAAAAAAAGCCCTGTCATCCCCCCCCCCAACACATCCCAAAATCATGAGGGACCAGTGAAATTGATGAAACGCCTCACGAGGTGCACTGTTGACATAATTGGAAATCATGCAAAAGGGCGCTTCTACCGTGACTACAACAAATCAGAGGCATCTGCACCCTTGAGCTTCAAACCGGCTCGCCGTGCGAGAGATGGAGATTTTGTTTTGACGCTTGGATTGGAGCAACATCTGTCCGTGCGCCAACCCTTTCTACAGTCAACTAATAACACACACGGTTCGATACGATCCAAGCTCATGGGTTGCTTGCACTGTCTCGTCATTAACCCCGAAGAGCTCCTCAAAGTATGAAAGCAAATAAATATTGAGCTTTTAATTGTAAAATAAAGTATGGCGTCTAAGAAAACTCCAAAAATAGGATCTTCATTTTAGGAGATTATTTTTTCTTACTTTGCACATGAATTGAATCAAAGCCTTGCATAAAACCATGAAGTACCCAATGACCAAACTGGTCACATAGTTGGAAAAACAACAAAATTGTTTGTTTACTAAGCATACTTGGATGTAATTCATCCGTTTCATACAGTAAATGTTTCAAAACAATGTCCACTCAGGAGATGCTGGCGCTCTTACGGGTTAAGAACTTATCATTACCTTAAATTGAAATCAGATTTCCATTTCTGTCCACGAGGTCAGGCCAAGAGTGCCTCCCAATTCAGGTCCCAATCTGCAGACATTGCGCAACTGATTAAACCGTTCTTTAGGGTACACCCAAGACCTCCCCAAGAATCGTCCAAGAACCACCCAAGCATTGTCCAAGAATTACCATAGAGAAATTCAAGAATCACGAGGATTCATTATTCATCTTGAATCCAAATCTAATGATTGTTTATAACAAAAAAAAGGCGCGAAGTATCTTGCAAACTGGCAACTTATAATGATGGCTAACAGCCAACGGTTCCTTTTTGGCCACACGAAAAAGGTTACGAAAAATCAACGTTGGAGGTTTAAAGATTTCACCGATTTTTCTACTAAGTCGTTTTTGTGCTCGCAAAACGGACAATTGCATCAGTGAGAAAATCAAACTTTCTCTCATGCAAAATCTTGGTTTGCTCATCAAAAAGTATAACTTTTTTTTGCACATCAAGAGGTACTCTCTCACGTAAGAAATCGAGAGAAAAGATAAAAAAGTGAAATTACCATCAGATATCAAGATTCTTCTGCTATGAAAAGGATGAGACAAAACGGCGTTAGAGAAAATAGGTTTTGCAGCATAACTAGTAGAGGTTAAAGGTAGCAAGCATTGACCTCTGCTACATGTAATGGCTTGGGCATTTATGCACCAGGATCGTGCCATTTTAATTCGTGACTAAAGATTTACCGATTATTGGTGTTGGTAAGCTTTATTATTATGACAAACAACAATAATTTTGGAAATCAATCAATTAATTTGTTATTAACTAATGATATGGGAATCACAATGTATCATCTTGTCAAGAGATTAAGCTCACACCAACAGCGTTGTAAATAAGCCTTAAGAATGAACTAAGGTTCACCTTATTGAATTTGTTCACACGACTTCTAACACCGGGGCAAACATGTTTTGAGATTTTAATGGTAACTTTTTAAGGGTAACAACAAATTACCTCAATGAATTTCAAAAATCATTTCCGTTCGCAAGATTCATCTTGGAAATGCTTCTGATTCAAGCAATCTCTACTTCAACCCCTTCAAATTATAAGTAGAATCTCCTTTTTTACCTGGAGTTGGAACCTGAGATTAATGTCATAAGAAGCACATCAAAAATTTACATATAATGGATACTGATTTCTAAACTTGGACATTTGAAAAATGAAACATCTCCAAGCACCTCCATTGCGAGGTAACAAAATTTGAGAAGGAATAAAAAAGAATGACCTACATCCAGTTGGATCATATTTGAATGTTTGTTGAAAGAAGACCAATTTGAATTACCTTTTTCTGCATGAACTCAAAGGAAACCTTGAATCCAACATTGAATAATGTAAATGCAAATTTGCAAAATCGACAAGAATTTTATGGCATTTTGTTTGTACCAACCATTGTTTTTCTTACCTAGCAGTGGAGATATTTGTGGGTGTTCGGACTTCCAATGACAACACTCTTGAGTACTAATTCTATCGGACTGGAGATGCTTTATTTAGTAATTATTTCTGCATCCTAATCCCGTAGGGGTAATGAGAACACACCAGGGTCGTGACACATTAACAATGGAGAAAAAGAAACGCTCACATTTGAAACAGGATGTCTCACAGGAAGCTCACCGATCGATATATGAGCCAACTACGATGACAGTGTTCACTTGCCAGCTCAATAAAAGAACCTTTCTGCGCAGAGAAAATCTCAGAGTTCAATAACTCAAAATATATCGAACGTCATCAAAAATTTCATGGAAAACGATATTTCGGAACCACCAGATCTTGATGACGAAGCATATTATAATAGCGTCTACTACGATATTTCCTGACAGTGTATGCAGAGCGAGGTGGGTCAGTGACCGTTCCTCTGACAATCGAGCACCACAGACAAATCAATACGGCAATACGATTCATCCAAAACGTTTCCGAGACATATCATGTACTTCGGCGGCTCCACGCAACACTACTGCACCAGCTCCCTTTCGCCATCACGGCAGGTACCTTGATGAGTTGGAACAATGTCAACATCATCCAGAATTCGAATAATGGAGTGACTAACAAGATGGCAAGCTGATTCTCCAATGCTCTTGCAGAAGAGCGAAAAGAGAAGAATTATCCAATGTTTGCCGTCCACATATGGCAGTGGCGAGCAGGTCTCTACAAAAATGGATCAGCAGCCCAAGAAAGTACGACAAATTGAAGAGGGACCATTAAGACCACGACAACGAAATTGATTACATCGAGAGAGAATTGAAATAAGACTTTGATATAAACAAATGAACAGCGCAGGCATATAACGAGTACTGCATTCGAAACTGCCATCACGTCCGACTATATGAGTATCCTCCACACAACCAAGTGAAGGAAATGTCAATGAAGAGATAAACCTTGATATAAACAAACGAGAAACTCATGGTAAGGAATCATAAATTGAATACAAAACTGGAAAAAAAAAAAAAAGACTACGATTATCACTGTCATATCACATTCTCGTGCGAAGTTAACACATCATCCATAAGAACGACCCATAAACATACAATGTCTTATGCAAATGTGAAGACAGAAGTGACCATGATGCATAAAGACTATTAAAATGCCTAATTAATGTTGAAACATAATCTGGGGTATCTTGCTCAAGAATATCATCTCCTATAATGCACGGCAGATTCTCTAACTTGTTAAAAGCAAAGAGATACAATCTCGAAAAATCAGAATATATTAATGCTACATGTGCAAGAGACCCCATCTCACTATCCATGCCGAGTGCAGAGATGTCTTCCAGCGAAATATGCTCCTTTCAGAGTACAAGGTCACAAATTGCAGGCATCAGCTCCTGACCATGGGCCTCTCTCCATTCCTGCAAACCAGAAGCAGTAATATTGTTACGTCAAGGTAAAGTAGCCATACTCAAACTTAGAAAACGATTAAAATCAGACAACACCTCTTCTAGGAACAAGAGTGCCTTGATCATACAACAGTATGACATGCTTGAGAAAGAGCTTGTTGCCCAGCCGGTATGACTTCCCAATACCGAGAGATTTAATTAACTCGAAGCCCTTCGACCCAAATCAATTATTTTCACAGTCTTGGCAAAAGTAAAGAAATTGGTTTTAGACATCTCCATTGCACATTTTCCACTAGAAATTGGTATTTGGGCACTAAGAGCACTGTATGACAGTAATTTGGCCAACAGATCTCATTCATTCAGCAAGACAACAAGTCAGAATGTGTTTGGTCTCACCTTCCAGACAGCATCTGAGCAGAACTATTTACAGTTCCTTTCCCTGCGATAAGCCTCCTTGGATTCCGAACTTGATCCTTTTCAGCTCTGAGGGTAGAAACCTCCTTCTCCCTTACATGAACTTCTCTTCTCATCTTCTTTGCCTCAACTTCCATCGCCTTCGATAGAGTATCAACCTTCTTTGAGAGCATCTGCACAAACCCAGGCGTTAATATTAATGAAACGACTCACAAACAACTGGTATGGAGGTGGACAATAATTTCCAGTACTCTCCTTAAGAAATTGAACGTTTTAATGTTTATATCAATTTTAAAGAAATACGTGACATGAAAACGGCAGATTACATATTCACCCAAAAATAAGCAAAGAAACTGAAAGAATGGACACTATTTGATATGTGGATACCAATATGTACTAGATCCAGTACAAATGCATAAAAACACTAACATCAATGCAGAAATCACTGTGAATACAAAATCAAACAACCATAATATAGGCATGATCTGATGAGACGTTATTTGGCCAAATCGTACCTCAATGGCATCGTCTTTATCCTTAAGACTTTGATCCTTTTCGTGACTTGCCTTCCTCAGGTTGATGACCTCTTTCTGTAAAATTTCATACAGAACACCGGAAACCGCATCCTCCACCGACGTTGCTGATCCGGCATCTAGCATTGATCCATTAACAGACTTGGCCGTTTCTACTTCAGAATTGGCTGTCCCAGTCTGTGACATGTCTGCTGCTGAAGCAGGCTTCACCACACCTACCTCAGACTTCTTCTGCGCAGAAAATAGCAGCTCTGGACTGGGTTCCGCAGCTGCAGGCATCCTCTTGCCTGTGCGAAGCTCCTCAAACCCATTCGAAAACGCCTTCATTTTGGTAGTACTCGCATCAAGGGATCTACCTCCATCAAATGATTTGGACGTCAACCTACCATTAGTACCTTTAAGGAGTGTCTGACTTGCCATTGACGCTCTTAGCTGAGTTACTGCGGAGCGCTGGCGTCTAGAGCCATTTGCAAGTAGTTTCGACGCTTCCTCGGATCCAGAGGAGGTCGGACGCCTAGTGGCGCTAGCACTTCTCACCTCCTCTTTCCGACGAGGAGTGCCGTTCACAACAGGCTTCAAACTCTCCTCAAGCACCTTCAAACGCATTTGAAATTTCTCCTGTACAAAGCCAAAGTAGACATTCAGCTGCAAGCTTTAGAGATTGAAAGAAACTACAATATATGAATGACCTTCATAAGACACACCTTCAATTGCGCCTCATTCTTTGCTGCCTTCTCGCTTGAAACTAGTTTGTCTCGCAGCTGCTGCATTTCACCCTGCATTCAGGATACCGATGGTCAGAATAGATACAAGAAAAGAATTGCATTCAACATATAAGACATGAGTCCACTACTTAGCTTGATTGAAAGACAACCAATGAGGTGCAAACAGAATTTACCTGCATAAATCGCCTTTCATCAAGCCACTGCTTGACAGGCATAACCTTGTCATTCGCATCCTTCCACTCATTTGCAACCACAACTGCAACTCTATTAGCTGAAATTTTCGACCGTGCCAGCTCTCTCTCCAATATCTTCTTTCCTTCCTGTTTCGAATTTACACCAACCCAGATACAAACAGCAACGTCGTGAATAACCGCAATGGCAGAACCAATTCCTAACCTGAGATGATACTCTTCAGAACATTAGCATTCGTTGAGCAATCGTCGGCCTGGATCCTCATTCAGCATAGCGAAATCCTTACCAGTAACTCTTGTGCCTGTCGTTGATAATCTCGAGCTGCATTTACAGCGGCCCCGCCAGCGAGCACTGCTTCTTCCAGCTCAGCCACTGTAGAACTTAGCTTCTCAATTTCGGCAGTCTTCTGGCGATGCATCTTATCCATGATTTTGTTCTCTTCCTGTCAAGAAAAAAGATGAATGAGAATCCAGAACGGTTTTTCATACAAGCGAGCCATCATGTCAACGATTAACGCCTTTCTGTCTGAGTAAAGAGTGCTCCAGAAAGTTGATTTACAGTACTTGCACTAATGTAGTGATATGTCCGGTTATTAAGTGCAAGAAATGAAGGATGCAATTCACTAAATTAAACTTGCCAAGGAAGGTTATTGATAAGTGTGAACCTGGCAGATTTCAATCTGTTTCACCAACTCCTGGTTCCGATTGAGTAGATCATCCACCTGGGATGCCTTAGATTCAGCAACGTCTATAGTCCTCTCGGCTTCAATGAGGGCAGCTTCCTTCGACTTTGTTAATCGGTAAAGAGCCCTGTTGGTTTCTTGAAGTTTAGCAATCTGTCATGACGACAATGAAGTAAGGTTATAGAAGTTTCCCAGCTTCACAAGCATACAAATGGGCATGAGAACCATACAGTAGAACTTCCAGCAATATCAGAGAACAAATCGCTATAAACTCCCGATTAGCACGCTCCAAAAACTCTTGGCTTACTTCTTGACGTGCTAGTTTCAGTTCAGCTTCAACAGGAGCTAGAATGGCCTCTATAGACGGCAGTTCCTCATCTTTCTGAGCTGCTTGCACCCTCCGCAAAGTTGCCTCCGCTGCAAACTGAGCACCCAGCGCTGCTTTCTTCTCGTCATTGAGCTTCTTCAATTCGAGATTCTGATCAGACGACCAATGTTAATAATCGGGAAAAAAGCGGCATGTCGGTCATTTTTACTGCTGTGTGTTGCAGTTACCCTACAGAAATATCGCAGCAGAAGACCGGAGTGAAACATTAGCGACACCGTGGGATGTCAAGAATACTGACCTTGCTCTCCAAAAGGTCTTCAGCAGCCTTGAGCTTTTCATCAACTTTGTCAAGTTCCTCGGATAACTGCAAGATACAAACTAATCTCGTATAAATACAAAGACTCAAAGTTGACGTCTTCTTGCCTCTCTAAAGATTTTTTCCAATATGCATGGCACGAGTGCAATCCGAGTAAAAGCCTCTGCAAACGCCAAAAATAATTTTTTGCCGAGTTTCCGTCCTGTTTAGTAGCTTTTCGCATTCACAAATACAGGATCCACAACGTCAGTTACGAACCCCCGGCATGTATCATAAATGACGTCCCTAGACGAAAAGACCTGTGATTTACCTCTTCAACAGCTTTCTCCCGTAATCGCTCAGCCAGCTTGAGAGCTTTACATTCTGCTGTAGCCTCTGCTAGTTTCCGATCCTTCTCTATACCACCAAAAGAACCATGTAAATTATCCGTTGATGCAAATGTGAAAACTTAACTCCGCATAATGATCTTGAATAGCACATCGATGATAATTGCCGAAAAAGACTATCAAGAAAACAGTCCGGACCGTTTCCAGGTAAGGCCGACTACAGTAAATATCAAATATACGTGACCAAGATTTCTTTGGCACCCTCGCCGTTCTCAAATCATCCTCTTGTTACCTTCATTGTGACCAGCTACATTCAAGAATAGCCTAACTAGCACTCGTTCATAGATCTGATTTCCACAAACTATACGTCTAGTCTGAAAGTACGAGAAAACGAGTAACAAGACCCGCGGAGCCATAAAAGAGAGTTCAAAGCCGTGAAGAATGTTCTTTTAAAAATATCGGACCTCCTACGGACACCGTAAACGCCACTAAGAATTTCTTAGTACTCAAACATGGCTACAATGCAATATATTTTTCTCTATAAGGCATGCACTTCTTCACCACTCCCGGATCTTGGCTACTCAAATAGCTTGCACAAACCCTCGACACAGTGTAAAGCTCAATTCCAGCTCCTCCACTGAAAAAGGTACCAAGAAAACGATAACACGGCACACAAACTCTTACCCCTGACTTCATTCTCGAGTCGGTTCAGCTCCACCTTCACTGGATCAGAGCCATGCAACAGGTTCAAGAGATCTTTTGTATCAGGACAAGCGCGAACTAAGCTCTTTCGGCGAGGCTTGGAAGCCGACCTGGTTAAGCCAGCAAATCGAGGAACATCACCATAGTCCAGTCCCTGTCTGCCATTCCCGTAGTATCCATCCAAAGAGTCATTGTCCTCGGAAATACTACTATTCAAAGAATCCGCCATTCTGCTTCCTACTCTTACACAGCTTAACTCTCCTCGCACCTCCGTCCCCTCTCACCGCACCGTCAAACCAATGCCAATTTGCGTTCCCTCAACACAACAGAACAACCGTCCTTCACTTGCACCCGCATTGCTCCGAACCGCGCCGAACACAGCATCATCAACAAAGTCAAACAAGAACAACAACAACCGCATCGCCTCATCCCGCTCCGTCCTCATCCTCCTTCCTCTCCACCATCGCCACTGAAAACAAATACGCCATAATCGCAAAACGCCACCAAACCTCCTCCACAGTAGCTCAAAAAAACCAGCGTAAACCGCACCAAGCGCCTGAGTGATGGAAAAATGCAGAACCACAACACGATCTGTCGACACAACGGGCTGTGCTACGAGACCCCGAGGGAGGGGCTGTTGTGTCTGAGTGCACAGAGGCTGTCAGGTGAGCGTGTGCGTGCCGGCAAGTGTGACAGTAGTCGCGCGGGCCCGGTTCGGGCATCTCCACTGAAGCCCGGCACTGAAGCCCGGCCCGTAAAGAGACCCGGAACAGCGAGCTCCACATATTTTGAGCCATCAGATTATGATCTGACGGCTCTTAATATGTGGAGCTCGCTGTTCCGTTATGAGCCTCTTTACCGAATGCAACCAACCCGACCCGGCCCGGCCCTGCCCGACCCGAGATTGCGACGGTGAGTGGCGGGGAGTTCGAGTCTTCGAGACCCACCCCGCCATGGGCCGCGGGAGATGTTCAAAATTAGCATTGCGGCCCCATCGAGTCCGGTTAATCTCTTGGCGCCAAGGCGACGTTAGCTCAAGTTTGCAGTTCGCAGTTGATGATTCTCATCCAAATTGCAGACGATTCATCCATTGCTGTCAGTGTTGGTCTTCTACTTTTCTTAATTTATCAAGGTGGATTCTGAAACTAAAAGTAACCGCATATTCTAAAGACAAACTATGTTTCTAAAAAGACGCTAGTTTGAAGAATCAGTTAAAAATACACCCGCTCCCAAATTTTGAATATTTATTTTAGGAACACGTGGGTAAGTCTTCAGATTATTGATTTTTGCGTACTCTATAAATGCATGTCTGTGAAATTTAAAGACATTACAGTAGAGTTTACTGTAAAAGTACACCGAAGGGAATCACGAGCTCTTTTGATGGGATGACACCTATAAAGGAGGCAATATGTCTTGATTGATTTTTGATTAGTGCATCAAATCTAAATTGTCATAAAAAGAGGTGATCAGTTTAGTATGGGGTCTAGTTGCAAGGGATGCATCCAACTAGAATTGGATAGCAATGTCAAGCAATGGGCCAATGGGCTATAGTGGTCAATTTAGAGGAACCAAATTTGACATTATTTAAGGGGCTCAAGCTTGCAAATGGTTATGAACGTTGGGAACCACATTATTTTCACTTGAGTTACTGATATTCCAAGCATGGAAAGGGAGCAGGATGTTACATTTAGATCGAAAGGCAACTTCTCCTTCAACAATGGAACCTTCATTGGAAGCTTGATGACTGAATCCGACAATTACGTGCTGAGTTAACCCCTAAAGTCCTAAGCTAAGCTTTCCTGCAGAATCGCTCCAAAACTGTCATTTATAGTACAAGTACCAAATTTTAGAAACTAAAACATTTTTTTACAAATGTAACTTTAAGATTTTCTTCTAAACTAACCACGTAGATTGTAAGGTATTTAAGTTTGAATTGACAAAAAGCAATTTTTTGTCCTTACAAAAATTCGTGCAGCTGCACTTCACAAAGTCTTATTTGTATGAAAAATAATCCAAAATGGTTGTAATTTTTTGGATTTATTCTTTCAAAGCAAGTTGGGTACGCGCTTGCAACTTATCAAATCATTTGGATCTATACAACACATGTGAACAAAATAGTAACTAAAAAGAAGTAGAGAATGATTCAAACCACTAAATTGTTTAGAACTTAATTATGGAAATGGATAGTTCCAATCCCAATGGTTATAATGTTGTGATAAACAATCTACATCCTTGGGTTTTGTTTTTTTTCTAAAATATTGAAAATTGAATAAATTAATGGACTTCAAAGTTTATTTTAGAGTAGAGAATCCATAACTGCCCTCAAACAAAAACTCCTCATAACTTTCATCTCATTGATGAAAACGGAATGATTCAAAGCTTCCCAAGTATATATAAATCTAAAGAACCAATTTCAAAAAAAAAATCAAAAAATGTAAATTTCAAAGAAGTTTTCTGGTTTCCCCCTAAGCAAAGAAAACTACATATTATGCAATAACTTTCATACCATGAAGTCAAAAGCTATGAAAATTGTTGAGTCTTAAAGCTACTCCTTGGACACATCATGTGTGATCTTTTCAAAGAAAAAAATGAAAACCCCATTGGTAGTGAGCTGCCCAAAATTGCTATGTTGCCAAAAAAGGGTGTTCAAGGCATTAGGGGTTAACTCCTAAGGGCTCAAGCCATTTTCAAGTTTTTGGAAGACCTACAACTTTGATGTATTGTATCTCAATCAATCAGATGATCCACAAAAAGTGATCATTGAAAATAGTGGAATACCTATTTGAAAATCAACTTTCAAATATTGGGAACAATTGATCCTTTTAGATGGGAAATTATAACATTTGATCAAACAACATGTGATGTCAAAATCTCACTTTTTGGGAGGTAGTTTCTTTTTAATGATTTTTACAAAATTCCATAAGCCCCAAGATTTATCTCAATTTTTGTGACTAGCAAGCTTAGGTATGAATGCACAAACTGGCAAATTCTTGAAGATTGTACTTCTTTGTATGTTATGTTTTAAGGTTCCAAATTGCTATTATGCAAATAACAATGACCGGCACAGATGGTGAGGGTTGCTACAATAAGGGTCAAGAACTCGATCTAGGACATGCTTGAACCCTTGTTGGCATATTTTAAGCTACCACAAAACACATGCAAGGAAGCTTGCAAGGGATATTGACCACTTGCAACCTAAAAGATGTTGCTTGTCACCTCACCTCGTACGGTGTTCCACCCAATTGAGGCTTTTGAGGCACGTGTACAACATTTGGCTTGCCTTGCCATTATTTCACTTGCACAAACCACTTGAATGCCTTGTCAAGTGCAATATATAGCAAGGTCAAAACATTAGATCCAATGCCTCAAAGAGGCTAGTGAAATCATATAAGGTTTTGATCCTCTAGGGCATTCAAGGGTTAAAGAAGGCAATTTGTGGCTATTGTTTTGTGGGCAAACAGTTTTGAGCAAAGGGATCCTTAACCCTTGAGCACCCCAGAGGCGATTATATTGCCTCTGGTTTTTGAAAAATGTTCAAGTTTGACTCTTATCCTCTTCTTAATGGTACAGTCAAAGGACTTGTACTTTTTTGTGTACCTCCATACATGTGTCTACTACCACTCAAAAAAAAATTCAAGCTATTTGACTGTACTTAGGTAGTAGTTTTATTGGACTAAGTACAAAAGGGTATGGATTTAAGTGAATATGGCATGGGCGCTTAGGGGTTAACCCCTCACCACCCAAGGGGCCCAAATTGGGCTCCTCTAAATTTTATTCAAGGATGCTCAACCTTTCTACAAGATTTTTTTTAGTGAATATTATTATTTTTAAACTCTTATTGAAGTCTAGTTTTAGCATCAAGAGTCTGATTTTGAAAATGAATTAACATGATTTGTCTTTTCAAGATTTTGTGCAAGGGTGTCCATTGCAAATCTTCACTTTCTAGTGTTGAAGGCTCTTGGAAATGAGCTTCAAGTACACTAGAACTTGGAGAAACAATCACATTAAAAACTCAATTTAAAAATTGTAGAATAGATTTTGAGAAGCTGTAAATTGATTGGGGTTATGCATGTTATACTTTACATACTCATGTTTTTTTGGTACCCTGAATTTTAGGTTTGAGATGCAAAAAGAGGATTGAAAGGCTTCAAATCACTTTTGCAATTTTAACACCCTCATGATCAAACATTATAATCTTTCAATCCATAAATGATATTGTTGTGATTTCTTTTCCTTTGATTTATAACATGTCTACTTAGAATTTGCTTGAAAGTGAACAATATGCTGGCATTTTGATCAATCTTATCAAATTTCTCTTGAAGGGCAACCGTACAAAATCAAAGATACTCCAAACTACCATCAGCAGTGAGGGGTTAACTAATACCCCTCCCTTTTGAGTAAGTATTTATTTTTGCTTGGATTCTCATTTATTTTTCAAATTCAAAACATGGGACCAATATTGAAATAAAACATCACCTTTGTGTTATGTTGCAAGTTTGAGGACATAACATTCAGTACATTGACATATGTGCACTAAATTGAGCCTCTTTTCCATAAACTCTAACAAATTCAGTCAAGTGTTCCCACAGTTAAAGAATGGTGTGGAATATTCCACACCATTCAATTGGAGGGAGGGTAGCCTTTGCTAGTGCTACTAAATGTTAAGGATGTGGCCCCACAAAACCCTAAAAGACATTTGATTTGTGTTATAGGTGACTTACGGCTCCAAAAGTAGTAAAATATAAGTGTAGAATATATCACTGGCATATGTCCAAAGCATGTTGTAAGTAATTTACCAATTATTTGACTCATATTGTATGGGATAGCCTTATGATCCTTAAGGATGTAAGGTAGGAACATCCATAAGCGTCAGTGTCCCCATAACAGTCACATTTGAAATCTTGGAAAATCTGTGGAAATGAATATATGTAATTACAAGGATGTATGGCATGTGAATATGAAACCTTAATGTTGGTTATGGTTGCAATGGCAATTTGCTCTTTAAAAATTCACAACTTGTTCTCACAGTATCCAAATAATACATTCAAAAGTGCAAACTCGGTTTTTTCAAGTTCCTAATAGGATCCTATAATTTGCTATGTGTTTATTAATAGTCACCATGTTCAAAACCCTTAGTTTGACGTTTATGGGTGCTTCTACCTTATAGGTAGAACTTTTCGAAACAATTACTTTTCATCTATTTCAATTTTCTTGCACCTAAAACATGTGTACCAACTACAATTGTACTCTCCAAAATCTCCAAAACTTAAATTCTCCACAAAGATGTCCTACATGATGACAATTGCTCTGTAAGGGTAAATTATGATTTGAAAAAGACTATATACGCACATCATTACTTACTTTGATGTAAATGGCCTTTAAACTTTAACCCTTAAACAATCATAGGGCATAGTATATACACTAACGTATAATTATCATTTGCTACCAATAAGAAATTTTAATTTGGGATCTCAAGTAGCTCACTAGAACCGCATTAATCTATTCTGCAACTTTTTTGTTGATCTCAAATGTAATAAAGGTGTGAATCCATTCCAAATACAAAAAAAATACGTTGTATTGTACTAGCCACAAAGGGCCTCCTCGTAGTTCAAAGGTTAACGTTGATTGGAATTTATGCTGTCTTAAAATTTTGAAAGTAAAAATAAAGAGAACCAGAAACTCTGATCGTAACCGATTAGTTTAAATACTGACAAGGCCAGGTACTTGTCAAAGCATGGAAAGTTATTCTACTGGTGGCTTGTACTTTTTGGTGTGCATTAACCCTTTAACCCCTAAATCCCCTAGGCCTTTCTGAGCTTCTTTAAATTTCCCAGAAATTGAAAAGCCAATCAACCTTTTCATAAATTTCATCATGTTTTTTTCAATTGCAACCGTACAAATTCAAACTCATGTTAGAGATTACATGGGAAAAGAAAACATAAAAGTATTACTTACAATTTAAAAAATTATAATGTTTGAACATGAGGGTGTTAAAACTGCAAAAATGATTTGAAGTCTTTTAATTCATATTTCACATGTTAAATCTACAAAAATTGTGACCAAAAAAATATGAGGTTTAATGTCATTACATTTCTAATTTTTATCAATTTCAACTTTTGAAATCTACTCCTACATATATTTTAAATAAATTTATAGTGTGGATTTTTCTCCAAGCTCTAGTATATTTGAGGCTCATGTTCAATATTTTCCAACACTAAAAAACTCAAGATTGTAGTGGACACCCTTGTACAAAATGTTGAGTAGAAAAATCACCAACATTTGTTTTTACAATTAGATTTTCAATGTTGAATATGGCTTCAAAACAAACTTGTATTGAAAAAAAATTGAAAATAGTGATTTGTTAAGGTTTTATTCATCTTCAAAGTTTTGCAAAGGCGTTGGACATTTAGGGGTTAAGGACCACGCAACCATATTTAGGTCATAAGGAGTTGTTTTTGGCCTATAGAGTAAAACCAATCAACAATTTGGAAGTTGTTCTTGAGGAATGCAAGTGATCACAAGAATTGTGCATCCAATTGAAAAAAAATTAGGTATGTGAGTTGACAAACAGTGGTGTTTATACAATATGGTTTCAAAATACGTATCCATTTTTGGTCAAAGATGGATCAAAGCAACAACACAATACATCAAATATCCAAGAAGAATGTCAAATTTCAATTGCAATGTCCCAAAAATTTCAAATTGATTAACAAATATGCTTGTATTGCTTCTCTATATGGTAGTAGTATAATCGTAGTATTTGGAGATTTATTGAAATGGTGTTGTCGTTTCATTTTTAAAATTTGTCATCCTACATTTGAAGCCAATTCTTGATTATTTTCACCAATCAGATTTTCCATGGCACTTATAAAATTTCTTGTTGAACCGGTTTAGGGTAGCAAAGAAAATATGTTTTTTTACCATTTTTGTCCTCTTAGCTAAGCTTACACCTTGTGATTGCTATTTCTATCCATTTTGTGTGAAACTAGTCTTATTGTAAAAGTGGGAAACTCTGCTTTTTAAAACTACAAGGCTCTTTTCAAGTACAACTTGTGTGAAGTGTTAACATTTAGAATCACCCAAGTATGTAAAACTAAATAACTTTGCCGCTCACTCAATTATTAGAATATTTCACATTTGATGGTAGATTTGGTTGAAGTCTTAAAATTTTACAACAAACAAGACGTTCTTTGCATTTGTAGGGTTGAATTATTCAAATTGGGTCCATATTTAATTCAACTGCACATCTAAATTGCACATCTAAATTTAGTGCCCTTCTTTTTATTGGATTTTATGATGATGCGTGTGATCCTTAAAGGATCAAACCTTTTTCATTTTTACCAAAAATATTAAAAAAAAAAGCAGGGAAAAGTTACAATGAAAGAATTCAAGGCATTGTCTTGGAGGACCGCATTTGATTTTAATGGTGAGGGACTGTTCACACTAATTCTCACTCACTCTAAATTCTCAAAATCCAATTGGTTGGAAGGTTCAAGTTTGGAGTTTGTAACTTCACATGATTGCTCACAAACGTGGCTAAATTTTGATTTTTTTGTATCGATATATTTTTATTACAACAAATTGCTAATTCTACATTATGAACTGTGTTTTGAACACGTCTAGCAATAATTTTAGCTACTTCAGATATTTATGAAAATTCAGCTATTTATGAAAATTATATTTTGGATCATTGCTTCACATAATTAGCTCCCAAATTCAAATTTTGCCTCAAAGTATATTAATCATTGAGGTATAAGATTGCCACATATCAAACTAACATGAAATTGCCATAGAAATATCTAAGCATGATTTCCTTTTTCCCTAGGACTTTGTATTTGAGTGTCTTTATTTTCAAAATTAGTCAAGAACAGTGATTAGAACACAGGTGATCAAATGATGCAATACAGATGCTTGGTGATTTGAAAATAAATTAACAAACAAAGTGTTAGGGGATGATGCCTCTCATCACTATCTAGCCAAAACTCATGTAGCTTCACATTACTTTCCAAGTTCCACCTCACTTTAAAGTGCCTATGTAAAAATAACTTTGGAGATTTTTTGTGCCAAAGTAGTGGAACTTGATTCCAAGAAGTTGACAAAGCTAAACAAAATCCTAACTTACAAACCCTTCCCTCAAAAAATCTCTTTAAAACTCAACAAGGTTGAGATCTAACAAGATTGCACAAGTTTTTAAATTGATGCAAAATTTTGAGTAGCAAGACCCCTTCATACTAATTGGATGAGTTTTATCTAATTGGTGTGAAAACACAACATGCTTCTCATCATTCATCTCCAAGTACGAATTTGGTCACAACCCTTTGCCACTCCTAAGGTAGACACATGGTGATATGACTTTAGTAACAAAGCAATTTTTATACACTCTATGCTCTCAAAATCTCCTCAAAATGTTGGCCACTTGACTCCCACTATTTATGATAGTTTACAAATACAATAATCCATAGTCTTCTAAATTAACCTAAATTATTGTAAAATATTTTATTGGTGTGCCTATACAATTTTTTTTTAACTAGTACAATTTAGCATTGAGCGGAGCAATTGAGGAACTTATGTAGAGTTGGGAAGAGGGACTAAACCTCCCCCTTAAGTTTGATTTTTCACATGCTCCTTCCAGTTTGCAACATGCCCTGGGAAGGTACACTACCGCTTGCATGGCAACTATACCTATCATTGCGTGAAGGGGGTGACATGAGGACTATGATGGATTTTTTTTTACACAAGAACCCAACTTAATTTGTCTACGTAGTAGTATCGGATGGAACCCCTTTACAAGGGGATTCTTTTTAGAGAAATTTTGAAAAATACCCTTATGTTTTGTTGTATTCTAAAAAACATTTTTGTACTTTTAAAAGTTGCAAAAATATACTTGTAATGTTTTTATAAAGCATCTACAATAAAGTGATATATTGAGTTGCAAGCACACTCGAGGCAATGCTTCCATGGCCAATTCGGCAGACATTTTGTTTTTTTGAAATGAATTTTTTCAATAGTGCAAATAAATATGAAAATATTCAAATATACAAGTGTGCAAAGACACTAAGCCATTAGATTTACTACTTAATGCTAAGCTAGTCTAGTGGTGAATTGAGGGGAGATATTTCCGTGTCCATTTCTATCATGTATGGGTGGTTGCAAGGTAGTTGTATAATTTTTGTTGGTCCCGATACAATTGCACCATGATACTTGTAGTTTCAAAAATTATCAGTATTTATTTCAAAATTTTGGCAAAGTATGAGGATTTATCGCAAAAAGTTCTTTATTTAAAATTTGTATACAAAAGAAGAAAATTAACAAAAAAAAACGTTGCATTAAAAACTTGTCATTTTAATTGTAGAATACTGTCTAAATTGGTGTAAAATCTTCACTGTTAAACATGCTATGTATGTGATTCCTAAAGTTTCAAAATGATAATGATTTAAAATTGGACATGTGTATGGAAGATTGAAATAGTCCAATTAATTCAGTAACAATACCACTTTTTTTTCATTAAACATGGTCATAGTTTAATCAAATTATGATAAATACTGTTCTTCTTGTCCCACGTGATTTGTGACACCTATACTTCAAGGCCCTAAAATCTTAACTCTACCTATATAATTATTGAAGCTTTTGATTTGAGTTTTGCGATCACAAGCGTTTAAATTTTTTTAAATTTAAACACTTGGTGAGGCTGTGGAGAATATAAACAAATTTCAAACTGGTAAATATCAAAGTAGGATAAAACTGAGTTCGAATTAGTGATTGTTTTGGATGGAATTGATTAATTTTGATTAAGAGGTTAGGGACAACAAAAAGACATAACATTCAGTAGCCTGAAGAGAGGCTGCCTTTTCCTCTCTTTAGGTATCATTTACAAACTTCATTATGACAAAACAAAACAAAATAAAAGAAAGTTTTATTTTATTTTATTTTTATTTTTATTTTTTCTGACATGTCTGGTCCCCACATTGACATATGTGCACTAAATTGAGCCTCTTTTTCATAAACTCTCTGACAAATTCAGCCAAGTGTCCCCATAGTTAAAGATGGGTGTGGAATATTCCACACCATTTCATCCGAAGGGAGGCGCTACCTGGTAGCACTACTGAACGTTATGGAAGCCACTTCTTGGAGTATTTTTGTGATGTTCTTGTAATTTAGATTGGCAAGAGTAATTTTTGTGCCTTACATTGTGGACAACAATGATAGACATCGTCTCAACAATTTTCATTTACTTGATTAATCTTCAAAATACTATGGGTTCAAGTGGAGTCACTTCAATCACTCACAATTCAATTTCTATTTTAAAGACGTTAAAATAAAATTGTGTGTAAAGTCTCAAAGGAAAATAAACAATTGTTGTGGGATTTAGTCCAAAAGCATAGTAAGGTAGGAACACCCATAAGCATTAGTTTAAGGATTTTGACTATGATGACTATCAATAAACATCTAGCAAATTATAGGATCCTGATAGCAATAGAAAATAATGAGTTTACACTTTTGTATGTATTATGTGGATACTGTGAGAATAAATTGTGAATTTTGAAAGAGCAAATTGCCATTGTACCCATAACCAACACTAAAGTTTCATGCTCACATGTTGTACATCCTTGTAATTACATCTTTTTACTTCTACAGATTTTCTAAGATTTTAGAGATGACGGTTATGTGGCCACACTAATGCTTATGAGTGTTCCTAACTTATCACTTAAGTTTGACATGTGCCACTCTTGTTGCTCAACAAAATTGATTTGTTTCCTATGGGAGGAAAAAAATCAAGTTTGAGTGGTTAGTTTTGTCCTAAGGTAATTTGTAAAATCCTTCTAATTGCAATACCAATCTCATTGCAAAATTAAATTCTTAAGAACTTGGAAATGCACGCATTTTGAACATAACAGCCTAATGACTATTTTGAGTTTACCTTTAACCCGTAAAGGCCCGAGGGGACCAAAACTGTCCCTCCTGGTTTGTAATTTGGTATACCGAAATTTTCTTCATGATTAACTACAATGGTTTTTTTTAAGTTCTTGTTGAAGTCTTGTTTTAGTATCAAAAATCTGATTTTGAAAATGGCAAAATATGATTTTTTTATTTAAGATTTTGTGCAAGGGTGTCCATTGCAAATCTTCACTTTCTAGTGTTGAGAGCTCTTGGAAATGAGCCTAAAGTAAGCTAGAACTTGGAGAAACAATCACATTAGAAACTTAATTAAAATAGTTGTAGAGTAGATTTTAAGAAGCCGTAAATTGATCAGGGTTACGTATGTTGTACTTTACATACTCATATTTTTTTGATATCCTTAATTATAAATTTGAGACCAATGTGAAAAGAGGATTGAAAGACTTCAAATCACTTTAACAATTTTAACACCCTCTTGATCAAATGTTACAATCTTTCAATCCATAAGTGATATTGTTGTGTTTTTTTTTCCTACGTGATCTCTAACATATCTAGTTTGAATTTGTATAATTATAATTTAAAAAAATTGATGCAACTTATCAAAATGTTGACATTTTGTTCATCCAAAAAAATATTTTGAGATACTCGGGAAAGTGCATGGGCCTTGAGGGGTTAATTAGCACTTTAGAAATCCATGCTTTGATCATACAACGTCGAAAGCTAAAATTAAAAAGAATGTGAAATCACTTCCAGTTGCCAACAATATTCAACAAAGTTGCATAAATTTAACAATAAGGAATTATTCTAAATTAGAGCCCATCTTGAATGCTTATGGGTTTGGGTTGGTTACAAGTGTAGTTGCCTTACTACAAATTATTATTATCATTTCCGTGTCAATAAGTAAGGAAACCAATAAATCCATTGCATAGTATCAACTTTCAACGCCACGTAGAGTCACCACCATTCAAGCTTGTTCAACTTATGAAAACTTGTTTTTTGGTTTTGGCAATCACAAAAATGTACGCATATCTGTAAGTTAATAAAATTCATCGTATACCAAAAATTGGTACAATTTTTTATTAAAATATGTATTTTAACCAAAATATGTATATGTTTTAGAAGGAAGTTTGTCATGATGTTGATCAATGATACAAAGTGACTACAATAGAATGGAATCAGAAAGTCCACTTGTAGCACACAAATATGCCCACATGCCCTTTAGTCAATCCATACTTTAAGTTTATTTGTTCAGCGAAGTTGATTAACCCCTACAGGACCACTTGTCCCTACGGCGACAAATGGGATTTTGGGCATGTACTTATTGCTAAATTATTTCGTGTAATTTTTTAATACTTTTATAGAAGATGGGGAATTCAAAAATTTGTGTAGGCTTCTAATTTTACCTCATTCCGACATTTATTGAAGAAGTTAAAAATGACTTTATGAGAATTTTTGTTTGACGGGTAGCCCAAAAACTTTTTTAAAAATTGCAATTTTTTAGAAATAAAAATTTGAGGTTAGTTCTTTAAACTTATGTATATGTGGGAAGCTTTGAATCATTCAATTCTAATTGATGAGATAAAAGTAATGAGAAGTTTTAGTTTGCGGGTAGGCATAGTTTTGAGATTGTCCACACCTACCCGCGAATTGAAACTTCTCATAACTTTTATCTCATCAATTAGAATTGAATGATTCAAAGCTTCCCACATATACATAAGTCTAAAGAACTAACCTCAAATTTTTATTTCTAAAAATGCAATTTAAAAAAAAAAATTGGGCTGCCCGCCAAATTAAAATTCTCATAAAGTCATTTTTAACTTCTTCAATAAATGTTGGAATGAGGAAAAAATTAGATGTTCACACAGATCTTTAAATTCCCCATCTTTCATAAAAGTTTCAAAAAATTACACAAAGTAGTTTAGCCATAAATACATGCCCAAAATCCCATTTGTCCACCGTAGGGACAAGTGGTCCTTGAGGGATTAATATGTTTTAAGTGCAACCACCATTTCAAGAAAACAAGTACCAATAAATTAAAACTCATTGGTCAAACGAACTTCTTGTTAAAAAAACCATTTGTATCATTGATTTGCAGTACACCATCCTTTTCATTTGCTCTAAACCAACTATTAAAAAGTAGGGGATATGATTAGCGCTGTCTAGTATTTATCATCAAATTCCCAATTTTGAATTTCATAACTTCGTATAATCAACTAAGAAACTGAATATCTATAAATAAAGCAATGAAATAAGAACAAGGATTGGGAAGAATTGTCATCTAAAGCCAAAGAAAATAGCTAAACATTTCATTGCGTTTCCAAAATAAAGGATTAAAAACGAGTGAATTATTTAGAAGATGGGAAAATCCACTAGTGAGAGGAAGTAGAAGTAAAATAATGAATAAATAAATAACTTCATAAGTTCCGAAGATGGCAAATGTTAATTGGATTTATTTCTTAAAGCTAAATACTTGCATGTTGAATTGTATTTGTTACACAAGATACTTAGAGCATACTTGAGGGTTTTAGATGGGTATGGAAACAAGCCAATGGTATTGGATCTTGCTTGAAAACAATTTGAAACTTGATTTTTTTATAAATTTGGTTTTATGCAAATTTGTATACTATCTCAATATTGGGTGAGTTTGAAGAGTTCTAGGCATACATATGGAGAACAGACCTCGGAGGTTCAATTTCTTACTAATGATACCATGAAAATTAGAGATTTAAATTCTTGAAAGTTATTCATGAGACTGCATACTTCATTTTCAGTGCAAGTTTTGGCTCAAGGTAGTGAGCTTGTAAAATAGGTAATTTTGGAAGAAAAATTAGAGGATTTTGGAAATGGTGCAATAAAAAATCAACGCATATTTGATAAGGTAAGAGGTACAATAAACATCCATTCAAAGTTTGATTGTTGTTTGGAAGGCATGTACACCTCCAAACAAATTTTAGGCAATTTTTCCTGGAAAGAAAAACGGAAGTTGCATCTAACTCCTAATTTTTCATGTTTTTTGGACTCTAATTGAATTGATTTAGGATTTTTGAAGTTGGAATGGTACATGGTTCTAAAAGTGGCCACACCTTAAAATATCCAACATTAATACAAAAAAATACTCAATATGTACCTTGTGTTAGACAAAAAATTTAAAGCCCAAATTGTTATAGCACTACTTTAACCCTTAAAAGTGCGAGCGTTCAAAATTTGAACAATAGATGACTTCAAACACCTAATGTACAAGTTGCATGAAACAAATGACCTTTATCTATATACTCTCACTACAAGGGAACAATGTCAATTTGGATATATTTTACTAATTTGAAAGTCAATTCAGACATGTCAATTTGGACATTGTATTCTTGTAGTGTATTAGAAAACAAATTTTGTTAATGCTTCAAATACATAACCAATCATGTCAATGGATGCTCCATGATTTTTGTGAAAGATTCTTAAGTAATTTCTTTGAGGATGAAAGAAAAACAAAAATTGCAAAAATGAAGTTCTTGTTTATGGAATCTTCTTTAATCATAGTATGTTTTACATCAAAAGCTCCAAATCTACATGCTACTTACTCCCATGCACTTGTAGAATGTCCCCAAAACATCATGTAAAACACTATGACACATACCAAAATGGATGAACCTTGACCCTTTTGCAAGTGTTGCTGAAACCAAGCCGTCATATTCTGTACACATAACCAGCCCTTCAAACCCGCCCTTCAAACCACCCTCTTAACAAAACTTACATGAATTTGTATTTAATTGCACATCCTGATAAAATCTCCTATGACTTTCGAAATGACTTAAGTCTTGATTGGCGTAGTGCATGTTTGTTGGACAAATATAGTTTGGGTAATTGGATCCTTGAGAATGAAAATGAGATAAACCTGTACTATGACTGGAGGCATATAGCGGGTTCCATTGGGGACGCTCCGAGGAGGAGAATCTCCGGGGAGGTTCAAAAATCTATTTGGTACCCTGAATAAAATATACACATAATTAAATTAACCATAGCTACAGCTACACGTGGTACCTTATAAGGATTTCGAAGCACGCCACCTGAGTTTCCCATGCTTTGGCTGGATTCTGCCAAGTTCGTAAAACCCCAGAAGCATGCCAGGAAATTTGAATTTGGGTTCAGAACATGCAGGACTTAAATTTCGGCTTTATCTATGCAGGGTACTGTACATATGACAGAAGGGACAAATTTATGTTTTGTTTCTGAAAGTAGAATTGAAAGGTTGTGTGTTACCTTGGGAAGCGAAAATTAATTTTCATTTTGTTTTAAAAACTCTTTAAAATTCAAAAAACGTATGGATGGGAGTAGTCAAAGATCCTACATAACTCCAAAAGAGAGGGCAAGTATTTAAAATAAGGATTCTTATGGGTACGTACTACGTAGACAACAAGCCACACGTGTTATTTCAGTTCCTCTGTCACGCATTGACCCCTGAACTTCTTTGACTGTGTTTTACCAAATAAACATTTAGAATAAACACTTAAAATGAGTTTTTTTATAATTTTTTATAGTAAAGGCAAAAAAAAAGTGACAACTGAAAGTTTGGTGCATTTGACCATAGGATCTAGCAGTAAACTAATTTATTATGCTATAGTAAAATATGAAAGATACTTGCCTTATAATTCTGAAATATATACATAGGGTTTGAAGTAAGAAATAGTTTTTTTGGGGGCATTCAAATTTTGGGCAGCTCTGATTTAAGAATGTTTTTGCACTAATTGATTTCACTTTTTTGCTTTGAACTCTTATAGATTGGTTTCTTGAAATAGAGCTGGTCATATGTTTAAAAACCTTCATAACATTTTGAATTGGGGAACACAAACTAAATTTTAAGTATAGGAAACTAGCTTCAAGAAAATTCTCATACAAAGTTGTTTTTTCAACAATATTTGGCTTCCACACACAATAATCTTTTCAAAAGGTGAAGAAAGGGCCTTTCACATTTAGATAGCTTTAGAGTAGGGGAAAAAAGGAAACTAGCCAAAAATTGTGACTTTGACAAGCTTGATCAACATAGAGCCACATGCATCTCAAGTGAGGTAAAGGGTGGTAAGTAAGCAACTATAATTACCTTCAATGAATGAGATTGTGTCAAAGTTTGACAAGGAAACATCTTTGCATGTCCACCTCTAGGCAAGATCTCAAAATTTCAGGTGAAGTGTAAAAAGTTGAACTTGTTTTACCTTTCAAACAAGTATAATTACATGTTCCATCATAACTTTATTTTTACAAATTAAAATAACTTGAAAATCATTGCATTGGAAAGACATTCCTTGGGCACACATCCCATAAAACTATCGTGAATATGTATTCATTATTCTATAAAGCCTGCCCAAAATCACAATGTTGCCCAAAAAACGTTGTTTGGTGCTTTAGAGGTTAACAATGCTTACTTTGCACCAATACAAACGAGTGAAGGTGTGACGTTTAATTAATCACAAGCTTGTTCACAATAATTTAGGTGAACTCCATATACTAATGATCATAATATCTAAATGCTATCTCAAATACGGTAACTCAAATGGTCAAGTTCTTGAAAAGATTTTGTGAACAAGGCACTTCAATTTCGAGCTCGATTTAAAGAAAGTGAAGGAAGCCTCATTGCAAAGATCACATAATCAAGCTTTTGTTTGAGGGGTTACTAAAGTTTGTTACATAAATCCAAATTGGAGAACAAGCTCATAAGGCTGGCCACCCCAGACAATCAGGAGTCAATTAATTTGAAACTCACTTGGATTATTGTAAGGGGTCTTGCAATGTTTAACCCTTAAGCGCCCCAGTGACAGGATCTTGTCGTTGGGGCCCACAACTTTATTGCACTTTTTCTCTCAATCTGTACAATGAAACAGTCATGGCTAGTCCCCATCAGCAGAGAAGGTAATTTTTTTTCAAATCCTACGGTCACTTTTTCTGGATGTAAATTTTCAAGCTGTGGTGACCATTAAACCTCCCATTTTCTCCTAAATCCTAAAATAACTCTGGGCGCTCAGGGGTTAAACTCTCCCAATATCTTATAATGGCTTGTGTGATAAAGTGTTACCCTTAACTATTAAAAGAGCCAATACTTCATTGAATGGACAATGAGTGTTTTGAACATTTTGTAGTAGGATTTGAATAAAATGGTTGAAGTGCATCTAATAATGTTTTATAAAACTGCTTTTGTCTATTTCTAAACCATATGACTTGTTTGGACACTAGATGCTTCATGATCATTGTGCAAAGCTTTGAATTGGTTCATATAAAGATGGAAAAAGAAAATTTGTAAAAATGAAGACCTTATGTATCTTCTTAGGCCGTTTTAATTATCTTGAGGCATATCTACATTCTTCACCTCCATGAGCTCTTAGGGGTTAAGAAGGAGATTTGCGCCATGGTTTAACCCCTAAAGGACCATTGTCCCTTCAAGGGATAGGTTGAACTTTGGGCATGTACCTATGGCTAAACTACTTTGTGTGATTTTTTGAAACTTTTATTGAAAGTGGGGAATTCAATGATCTACGTGAGTATCTAATTTTTTCTTCATTCCGACATTTGATGAAGAAGTTATGCATGAATTTATGAAAATTTGGGGAGGATTGTCCGTCCGGGCAGCCCAAAAACTTCTTTAAAATTTATTATTTTTTGAAATACAACTTTAAAAATTGGTTCTTTAGATTTTTATTCATGAGAAGTTTTGAATCATTCAATTTCAATCAATGACATGAAATTTATGAGGAATTTTAGTTTGTGGGTAGTTATGGAATTTCTACTCTAAAATAAACCTTGAAGTCCTTTATTTTACTCAATTTTCAATATTCTAGAAAGAAAATTAAACCAAAGGAGGTAGATTGGTTATCACAACATTATCACTGTTGGGATTAGCATTTTTCATTTTCATAGTTAAATTCTTAACAATTTAGTGTTTTGACTCATTCTCTACTTCTTTTCACTTACTATTTTTTCCCATGTGTTGTAAAGTTTGATTTGATTTGAAAATTCTTCCACACAAACCTAACTTGATCTCCTACATAAAAAAAATAAAGTGCAACTTTGGGTAGAGCAATTTTTTTGTTATAAGAGTGGTCAAATGCTTCTAAAATTTTTGGGCAGCATGAAATAAATCTCTTTTTTTCACTATAGATGTAAATATCTCACTCCTCTCCTTTTAGAATTAGCTGATTTTTTTCCCACAAGTACCTTTTCTAGTTTAGGACAAGATCCTATGGTCGGATTTCCCAAAAACAAAACATAAAATTCCTTTTTTCTAAACCTTCGAGAAATGACAAATTTTAATGATTTTGGCAGGAAAAATGGCTTGGTCCTTTAGGGGTTAATAATTTCAACATTTTCTTGTAAGTTTTTTGATGCATTTCTAAAGTCATTCCTACCCTCATCATGGTCACATACCAAAGTCATATTCATATGGCACTAGAAATTTATTAGACACTTTGAATTGACAAGAATCAGAAACATGATGTCGTATACGGTAATGCTCTTCAAAGGTTATGTGATATACAAGCTGATGAATTGGGCTGAGCTTGACAAAGAAACCCCTTTTTTCAAGTACGGTAATACCCAATGAGGAGTGCATTGCCCGGCATAAGCAAATGTTGGGAGATGAATGAACTCTTACATGAAGAATCTGTATTCATTGATTAACCCCTAAATTTTTTTTGTGTTTAGAGGCCCAAAACTGCTTCAAAATACTAATCCCCAAACTAGGGTCAAAATATTCATTGAAACTTACTTTTTAACAAATCCAACCGTAGGATCCTTTACTTGACTTGCACAACTACATTGTCTCAGAATTTTAGAATGAATATCCCCACCAATTGCAAAATCAATGTGCCCGAATTTCAAAATGTAAGCTGTTCTAATCCTTCTAGAAGGTGAAGTTTTGTTTTTCAAACTTTTTAGAGAAAAACAAATATGTTGTATTTCTTATGCAATTTTTGCAATATGTTGGAAAATGGGTTGAATGCATGTATAAAAAAATATTACCAAAAAAAATTTTGGATTCATTTTTACAAAAATTGTAAAGTGAAAGGCATTGATGAATGAAAGATGTAACTTATATGCTAATAAGTTTTGGAAGAATTTGAAAATTGTTAATCCCAATGGTAAGAATGCTCTAACAGACAATTAGTAACTTTAACTTTCATTTGAAATTTTCAAAATTGAGAGTAAAAGATAACTTTATATGTTTTTTCTACCCTCTTCCTACCTTCATTGCCCGCAAAAGAAAACTCCTTGTAACTCTTACCTCATTATTTGGAATTGAGTGATTCAATTTTTTTTTGAGTAAGTATCATTCTATACAATTATACAAAAATAAAAATAAAAATTTTAGAATATATTTTTTGCTACCCAGTTTGACATTGAAATTGAAAAAACCCTATAACTTTTGCAGTACTTATTGGAATGACATGAAATAAAGCTTCACATGTAGATTATGATGAGTAGCATCCATCCTAATAATTTCATGGAAAATTTCCAAATTATGAAGTCAATAGAGCATGCCGAAGTTCTCATAAAGCCCAAAGTGGGCTCCTTGGGCCTTTAGGGGTTAGAATAGTTTTGTTGCGCAACTCTCTTCAAATCCTAATTTTGCATTATAATTAGCCTTGTAAATGGATGAAAGTTTTCCTAGTGGTGGGGGAATGCTAAGGTAGTATGTTCTAATTGACCCTTGCAAATAAAACGTGTTATAGGTAGCTCAAGAATAGATACGAATGGTCCTTGAATGGACCCCTTCAAGTCAAAGAAGAAAAGGTTTGTTCTATTGCAAGAGCCAATCATATTCCTAAGCTTCACCTCATCTCTTCACAATTTGTAGGGGTGAATTTTATAGGAGACCTAGAGTCATAAATAGGTGTCTATTATAGAAAACTTTGAAATTTCATCAACAATCAATAATGTTTCAATAAATAAAATAAAAATTGCATTACATTTAGCATCCATTTCTCTTTGTTTAAAAATTAAACAAAAAATCCTTTTGTCTTGAAATGGTTTTGAAAGTGAAGATCATACCTTAAAGTGATTTTTTTAGAACATACAAGCTTATATTGTGAGCAAGGATCCTTGAGTTATGAGTTGTGAGCCTAGATTTTTTTTCAAAATACTCAATTTCACCTATAATTGTGTATATAGAGCCCTATAATTGTGCATTTTAAAATTTTATCTTTTAAAAAGCTTACTTTTTTAATGTTTTTTCCAATAATTTTGAGCTCAAAATTGGTTCTTGCTCTTCAAAATCTTGAATCGTTACTCAGGGGTTCACCATTTTACGCTCATTAAATAGCTTTGTCCGAGTGACATTTGTTAATGCATAAACCGAGTTCTTCTAAGGAGATTTTGGATTGAGACTACAACAATAAGGGTTAAAGTAGCAGTAGAGCACTAAAACCATTTTATTGATTTTAAGATACTATGATTTCAAATTTTCTAGACGTACATAATCTTAATGGTTAAAATTGAGGTTTATTTGCATCTAAAGACTTTTATCATTTTGCACAATATATCATATTCAGTGTGCCATTTCGTATCAAGATTTAAAAAAATAGTTACATTTCTTCACGAAATTAGCTTTAAAACAAATAAAACGTGATTCTCATTTTATAAATAAATTCTCAAAAACATACGTACTTGGAGATACTCTGTCTTTTACTTCGTAATTTATTTAAATGAAAAGGAATTTGTCAGAAAATTTGTTAGTGCTCATGAAAATGTGCTTACTACGACAGTTTTAACATAACAACATGAAGGTTTGACTTCAATTTCCTTTCATTTCATTTATTGAGTTTATGGTTTTTGGCTGTGCGTTTCTACGTAATCATTTTGATTGAATAACATATGAAATGTTCACTTTGAATTTTGATCAACTTCATAGCATTTAATCTTGGTCTTTGTGTAAAACATACTAGTTTGACATACTCTTCATCATCATTGTAAGTCAATGAAAATGTTTCTCAGATATAAAATCACATAGTGGAGCATTCAAAGATGAAATATCATTTTTATATACAAGAATACAATAGACCATAAAGGGCCACAATCATTTATCCAAAAAAAACTACCAAAAAAATCCAACTTGGTCATTTAGATAATTCTCAAAGAATGCAAAATATGCTTAGAAATATTTTTTTGAAACATATTTAGATAAATGATTTCCCATTTATAGCAACACACTTCATTTTATTATTGCAGTTTTATCACATATTAAGGTAAGAGGCTTGAATTTTGACCATGCATTCACATGTTCTTTTAAATATGGATTGTTGTTATTGATGAATTTGGTAGGCTCATTAGTCGCTAAACCTACCAAACTCATCAATAAAAATAATTCATATTTAAAAGAACATGTCACTCATTCCTAGATAGGGAACATTGTTATGATGGAAAGTATTCTATCATGTAGATCTTTGTAGTTTTACTAAATATGTTTGAATTTCAATAGATGATATGTTTTGTTTTTGAATTAAATAAAATTGCTAAAGAAAATGGATTGGATTTGAAAAGCGGGAGAGGATAAGAAGATAAGAATCTTGAGTGAAGGTTAAGCATGGGTGAGAGGATGAGCTATATGTACCTTACTTTAGAAAAAATGAAAAAGTAAAAGAAAGTTTCTCTTTAATAAGTGTGAGTTGAGTGTGAGTGTTAGTTAATTATTAGTAGAGAAAGCCGAACCCTAAAAGGAGGATAGCTCTATGGCTATGTACCTTTTGTCTGATGTATCATTTGTCTATGAAATTTTGAAAGATTGTTTTTGGTGAAGAGACATTTTTAAATTCTGTTTGCAAGTTTGATTTGGAGCTAATTTGCAAAAGTTATGATTGCTTGAATTTGAGGATAGCCAAGCCATATGAGATAGAAAGGTTGAGACTTTGACAAGCTATAGTTGATGTTCAGCTCATTATTTTGCAATAAGATTTGGAGGGTATGTTCTTATTTGTCTTAGCTTTTTTTGGAAGCAATTGAAGTTGAGATTTGAAGCTTTGAGGAGGAAATTATGAATATGTAAAGGCGTGGAGGTTGGTTGTCTTTTGTGAGAGGGAGGCTGCAACTTTGAAGAACCACAATTTTTGATCAAATTGATATTTTCTTTTGAAAATTTTATGAGTGATAGATTGTTGGATTAACTTTTTAGATTGCTATCACTCATTTTATTTGGAGGATTTTTGAGAGATTTATGTTGTTTGGAAGATTGAGAGGTTTTGAAGTTTGAGAGATTTTGGAGTTTCAGAAATTTGGAGCATTGATAGATTTGGGAGTTTCATAGATTTGGAGAATTATTTGATTTGGGAGTTTAATAGATCAAAGATCTTGAAACGTTTAGAGGGATTAGGGGAATAGAGGAAGATCCCATTTTGCAGAATATGTGCTATGTAGAGTTCTCCTTTAGAATTTATAGTAGACATAAACCATTTTGCAAAGAAGATGCTATGTAGAATTCCGTCTAGAGTCTATGATAGAAAAGCCCATTTTGCAGAGCAAGTGTCTATAGAATTCCAGTTTGAGTTTACAATAGAAAGAGCCCATTTTGTAGAGCAGGTGCTCTCTAGAATTTTGTTTGGAATCTGTAGTAAAATAGACCAATCACACACACAGCCGCAGCCAGACACTTCAGGTATTCCTAAGGCGCATTTCCCTTAACTCGACAACGCGATTAGACCATGATCAAAATTTAAACCTTCTATTTAAGTACACATGCATGTACTTTGCGCAAACTAATCATGCTTGTTTACTACAACATACTGTATTTCAAAAACATTGTAAGTTTTTAGAAAGGGAGTTACTACATTGACATCCTAAATTGCTAACAAGACACTCCCTTTGAGCATGAAAATTGATAATTTAGTGCTATTTTTGATTTATTAAGTGGTCCATCATTCATTCAATCACAACATTTTCACCTCCTTGAAAGAAAACATGACAAATACAAAAAAAAATCGAAATATTATTGCACCAATACTATTTTTTGATATATTTTTGCTTTAGGTAATTCAAAAGTCCTATGTTTTTAGTTTGAAATTTAAGCACACTTTTTTTTTTATAGTATAACCTTAGAATGATAAAGGAGAAACAAATCTTTTTATCCAAATTAAAAAATTAGCAAAATCCACATTAAAAATCACATTTTCATGCTCAAAAGGGGTGTCCCGTTAGCAATTTAGGGTGTCGCTATAGTAATTTGTTTTAGAAAAGGGCATAAAAAGAGAAAAGTCCTCCATTGTGTAGTATAGATGACACTAAGCTAGTAAGCTGATAAACGGTTGCAAATCTAGCTGAAGTAATTCCTCTAATTTTATTTTCCCTTAAATACAGGTATTTTGCCATTATGAAGCCAAATGAGAAAATTAGGCAACAAAAATTATACAAAATATATACATCTAAGGATAAAGATATATTTAGATAGGAAATGTGTTAATTTCCATCAACACGTATAGAATTGTAAGGGGATTGATATGTCTACCACACCCTTTCAGCTATTCTACCACCCCGTATTTTATATTTCTACCATTAAATAGTTGAATTTGAGAATTTGGAATTCAGATTTGGACTTAGAGAGCGTGATTTAGTATAGAATCATAAAAAGATTCTAATTGAACAACACCCAGTGAAAAAGCTTATCTTTTTTTATAAACAAAAATAAAAGTAATATTTTTCCCCTTAGCTAAGCTTTTTCATTAGGTGTTGTTCAATTACAACCTTTTTACTATGATTTTAGACAAAATCAAGATCTCTAAGTCCAAATCTGAATTCCAAATTCTCAAATTCAACTATTTAATGGTAGAAATCTATAATTTACCCTAGGATATGGTAGAATAGCTGAAAGGGTGTGGTAGACACCGAAATGTAATTATTCTTCTCCAGGAGTTATCTGTTTAACAGTCTTTTAGTCCCAGTATCTATTCGTAGCAATGTTCCCAATATTTATTCTTCCTGGAATTCCCACGTGGAATATTCACCAGAGTTCTTTGATACTGATCTGTTTTTATCTATTCTATTTATTATTTCATTCACGAATCAAAATTGAGGATCGTGCTTGAAAATAAGAAGGGTCAAGCAGTTACAATAATAACATAGGGGATTTTCTTCTCATGTCTGTAAATCTTGAGGCCACAAAGTTGACGCCAAAGTTACAACCCTTGAAAATTGTCAAAAATAAAGGAACAAATAAGCAGAATAAGTAGAGGCGTCAAGATTTGAGTTCTACTGTATAATAGCCGGACAAAAAAGATTGGAACACCGTATTATGCCATTTAAAGAACTTTGTATAATGTAAAATACAATCGACTTTTTATTTTCTTGCATCAGTGGTGTTTAATTTGTATGCAATCCCAATCAGGCATACCAAATTTTAGTTTCTTAAAACTAAAATCCTACTTTTGGTGAATCATTTTACGTTCTATTCATAATTTTACATGATGATTGATAAAAAAATATTGGTGATGAATTTTTGAGATTGGATTGCATGAATGAATAAGAAACACCCATACACAAGTCTTTCTTTCTAACAAGCATTTCTAAAAAGTTTCAAAATTTCTTTAATCCCTAAAGGCCCAAGCAATTTTTTGTATGAAAGTCACTGTAAATTGCCACTTTTGGGGGAATGCATGAAAAGGTAGGAAAAGGGTTTTTTTGAAAATTCAACCAAAGGATCTTGTTCAAGACTATGGGGGTACTTGTCGAAAAATAAATCAGCTCATTTTAGATGTAGAGGAGTGAGATATTGACACCTAAAGTGCAAATAAAAGTTTTTTTGCTTGATGTCCAAATTTTTTAGAAGCCTTTGACCTCCCTTAAAAATGCCATATTTGTTAATTTGGGAAGAAACGCCCATTTTGGGAATAAACTAGGTTTAAGGTGATCACCTTAAACCGAGCTTTAGATTTCAGCAATGTTTTTTTGGTACACGTACCCTCACTTGAGAGGAGGAATTTGCAAAGGACAAAATCTCAGTGGCTCAAACCAAATCTGATACCTTCAAATATGATGTTTAAAAGGTTTAAAGAGAAACGTTGGGTTTAAGGTGAAGTACAACTTGGGAAATCTGATTTTTCCAATTTAATGAGTATGGCGTTTATATCAAAAAAATTGCTCTACTTGAAGTTGAGTTTTATTTTTTCCAAGTAGAAGATCAAGTCAAGTAAGTGTAGGAGAATTTTCAAATGAATTGGAGGCATAAATCAAACTTTGTAAAATCTTGCAATGCTATAAGGCCACAAATTTTGCATATACACTAGGCAAAATTGGAGGATTTATGTAAAATTCAAAAATCCAAATTACCGTCATCCAAATGGTGAAAACCAAGAAATCTTAGTCTACTACAACTTGGAAAAAAAAAGACAAATAAAAACTAATGCACCAAATTTTACAAGGGGCAAAAGGAATATAAGTTTGGGAGTGGTATACCTACCTGCCAACTAAAACTTCTCATTCATCAATCAAAACTAAATGATTCAAAGCTCTCCGCTTATATAAAAATATAAAAAACCAATTTCAGATTTTTGTTTTTTTAGCCCCTAAAGGACCAAGGCATTTTTTTTGTGAAAAACGCAAAAAATTGCCACTTTTGGGGAAGCAAGTACAATGGTAAGAAAAACAGTTTTTTACAAGAATTCAACCATAAGATCTTACAATAGACTACAAGAGGTACACGTGGTAAAAAAATCAGCTCAGTCTATACAAAAATGAGTGAGATATTTACATCTGAATTGCGGATTTTTTTTTTTGCTGCTCCACAGAAATTTCAGAAGGCTTTGACCACTCTTAGAGCAAAAAATTACTCTACACAAAGTTGAGGTTTATTTTTCCCATGTAGAAGACCAAGTTAGGTATGTGTGGGAGAATTTTCAAATCAATTGGAGCTATGCAACACATGGGGGAAAATAGTAAGTAAAAAGAAGTAGAGAATGAGTCAAAACACTAAATTGTTAAGAATTTAGTTATTGAAATGAAAAATGCAATTTCCAACCATTATAATGTTGTGATATACAATCTACTTCCTTAGGTTTAATTTTTTTCCAAAATATTGATAATTGAGTAAAATAAAGGACTTCAAAGTTTATTTTAGAGTAGAGAATCCATAACTGCCCGCAAACAAAAACTCCTCATAACTTTCATCTCATTTATCAAAATCAAATGATTTAAGCTCCCCATGTCTATATAAGTCTAAAGAGCCTATTTCAGATTTTTATTTGAAAAAATTGAAAAAATTTAAGAAGTTTTTGGCTACTCGGGGAGCAGCATTTTCCAGATTTTCATGCATAGCTTCTTCAATAAATGTTGGAATGAAGAAAAAATTACATTTTTACATAGATTATGAATTCCTCACCTTCAGTAAAAGTTTCAAAAAATCACACAAAGTTGTTTAGCCATAGGTACATGCCTGAAATCACAAATGTCCCCCCAACTGACAATGGTCCTTTAGGGGTTAAATAAAAAAATTTAAATTTTTTTTTGAAGTGCCTAGAATGCCCACCCCCCCATTGTTCAGAAATTCATACATAACTTCTTCAATAAATGTCCATATGAAAGAAAAATTAGATGTGCACGTACATCTTTGAACTCAACACCATCCTCAGAAACTTCAGTTTTTTTATAAAATGAGATTTAGTCGTACATGCTCGAGGTCCATTTGTCTCCGAAGGGGACACTTGTGCCTTTAGGGGTTAACAAATATATTAAAGTTTAACAAATATATTAAAGTTGTGATGATCATGGTTGAAACACGGCAAAATATTGTGGTATCTTTCAAGATTTCCCTTGAAATGACTTGTTTCGTAAGTTTGTTATACAGTAACAAAAAAGATTTATATAGTACACATTTTGTACTTACAGCGTCAAACATCTAATGAACAATTATGCGTCTAAACAGTACTACAATTGCACTTTGCAGGTCATTGTTTTATGTAAGGTAGGCGCACCCATAAGCGTGGAAATAAGGGTTTTGGAGTACGTAAAACAATTGACTAACTTTGAAAAAAAATATTGTAAGTTAGGAAATGGAAATAAAAAATATTGGCATCAATTTCAAGGTTTCAACTGCAAGCATTTGTTCACAAAGATTTTTCAAAGTCCAAAATCACTAAAATTATATGAACCATGTGTAAGAGATGCTAATCATAAGGGTTGTTGGTTCTTAAATAGTGAAATGGGTACTCAAAACCTCATGCTAGTCACCCACAACCATCACTTCATCACCCATAACCATCACTTAGTCACACACATCCATTTGTTTTTTTATTGATTAGCCCTACCATTGTTAGGTGACGGGCATGGGGACGCAACGCTTATGGGTGCAGCTACCTTACACTTGGCAACTGCTTTTAGGATTCTCCAAGCAGCAAAGTGACAAATAGATGGCAGGATAGGCATTGGGAATGACATGATGCCCTTCGTGTACTCATTGAGGGTACGTGTCGCTACCAGAGTGGATGCAAACTTGTAATTGGTCACAATAAATGATGTGTATGGACAAAACTGTTGATGTTTGTAACTGGCTGTTCAAAACCATGTTTGCGGAAGACCAGCAATTAGTGTGGAAAATGCAATAAAGTTAGTTAAACTTTGAAACTACAGTACAAGATATAATAGTGATCATAGTTCCAAAAAATGTTCGGCTGTACAGTACCCTAAAGAAAGAGTACATAAGTTCCTCTTATGGGATTCAAAGAAGTTTGTATTACAAATAAATTAGTTTTTGGTAAAATAAATATATCATCATGTTTAAAGGTACAAACTTAATCATAATGTATGAGCAAATAAAAAAACTAATTTTCATGAAGAAATATGCATTTTATTAGATTTGATCATGATCATCCTAACATTAAAATCTCTATAGAAGGAATTTTGAAACTTTTTGGAAATGTTTGTTTGCAGGAAGATGTGTCTCCTACATATCTATGCAATCAAATCTAAAAAATTCATCACCAATGTTTTTCAATCAACTTTCTGGTAAAACTATGATTTTGACACAAAATAATTTACCAAAAATAGGATTTTGATTTTTAGTTACTGAAATTTGGTATGCTTGTCTGGGATTGTATGACAATCACATATAATTTTTTTGAGAATAAAATGCCCTTTATGTTATTTATTGTACAAACTTCTTTGAATCCCATAAGAGGGACTTATGTACTCTTTCTTTCTGCTACTGTACTGTACAATTGGGTCCAATAATTTTACAAACTGTATTTTTGGGTCATTCAGATTTTCTAATGAAACGTGGAGTACAATTGGTATATTTTTGTCCAAAAATTTATCATTGCATTCTCACATAATCCCAATCAAGCATACCAAATATCAATTTCAGAAAAGCAAAACTCCGTTTGTGGTGAAATTTTAAAGCAAAATTCCATGGTTTTACATGGTATTTTATTAAAAACAATTGGTGATGAATTTTTGTGATTTGATTTCATGGGTATGAAAGAAACATCCATATGCACATCTTCCATGCTAAAGAATACCCCCTTAAGTAACAAAAATTTGATCAATACAAGATTCAATGAAACTCGTGATAGGCCCAAATCTTGTAAAATACATACCTTTATTTTTTAACTAGATTTTCATCAAGTAAACAAGATATCATGTTCAAAGATACAGACTTAGTCACAATATTTGAGTCAAACAACAAAATTTGATTTTCATGAAATAAAATAAAAATTCAAAAGTTAGGCCTATCACAAGTTTCATTGAATCTTGTATTGATCAAATTTTTGTTACTTAAGAGGGTATTCTTTAGCATGGAAGATGTGCATATGGATGTTTCTTTCATACCCGTGAAATCAAATTTCAAAAGTTCATCACCAATTGTTTTTAATAAAATACCATGTAAAACCATGGAATTTTGTTTTAAAATTTCACCACAAACGGAGTTTTGCTTTTTCTGAAATTGATATTTGGTATGCTTGATTAGGATTATGTGAGAATGCAATGATAATTTTTGGACAAAAATATACCAATTGTACTCCACGTTTCATTAAAAAATATGAATGACCCAAAAATACAATTCGTAAGATTACTGGACCCAATTGTACAGTATACTAAATATTGTATATAAGTTGCTTTCACAATTAGGTTGCCTTACCTTGATAAGTTACCTCATGCCTCATTACTTCATTACTTGGAGGTACAAGCAACTTCATAGATACTTGGATTTCACATGATTTACGAGGATGTTGGTAGTTTGTTTTTCTGCAACTTTATTGTTGTTTCTAGGTCCTTATGAAATTGTTTATTGCAGTTGTCTTTTATGAAAATTTATGTTGCAACAGCAATTATTTATATAGTGTAAAACATTGAGAAATTAGTCTTGTGCAACCTAAACACAACATTTAGTATAGTATAAATAGAGACAGTATTCAAATTTTACATGTGACAATCTTGTTGAATACATAAAGTGAAGTGCAATAATTGGGTGGCCATCAAAAATCTTCATGAACATAAGTTGTGACTTGTAGCAAAATGGGCATAAGGTAGGAGCACCCATAAGCGTCAATTTAACCCCTAAATGCCCACGGTATCAAATTTCAGTGTTGAAAACACCCAAATTGGATGCTGTGGGCATTTAGGGGTCAAGGGTTTTGAACATGATGACTACTAACAAACATCTAGCAAATTTAAGATCCTATTAGCAACAAAATAATAATAAGTTTGCACTTTTGAATGTATTATTTGGATACTATGAGAGTAAGTTGTGAATTTTTAGAGAGCAAATTGCCACCCATAACCAACACTAAGGTTTCACGTCCACAAGTTGTACATTCTTGTAATTACATATATTCATTTCCACAGATTTTCCAAGATTTCAAAGGTGACTATTATGGGGACACTAACGCTTATGGATGTTCCTACCTTAAATCGATTGGACATGAGCTCGAGAATTTTGTGTACATGCCATAAACCTTTGGAGTATTGCTAAATGCATGTGTCTTTGGATGGTAAAGCACAATGCATTATCATGGTGAAGGATTAATTTAATGTAGTTGAGCATGTTTGATAATTGATTCTCCACTACACTATTGGATAGATGTGCAAGGAGAACCAATCGTCAGTGTATTGTTAATCTATTGAACTGTAAAAAAAAATGGCTGACCTTTGAAACTATAAGGAAAAAATAGCCTAATTTTCAAAAAAAGAAGAAGCATATTTGTGGTATAGATAAAAGTAATATTTGGCAATATTTGGTGCAAGCTTGTGAAAAATCTATTTAAATAGGAAATACCGGATCTTAGCAGGTGAAGCTCAAAATTCTTCCTAAGCATTGAGCCCGATGGATTATCTATCTAAGTTACAACATGGCATAGGATGCTATGAAGTAAGTTTTTGAAGATTTTGTGAATTTTGTTGCAAAAAAATGCTTGAAGCTCTTGTGTATTAAAATCTTGCATTGCAAGAACAAAAGGTAGGATGATATAAAATCAAGCATTTTCTCATAAGTGAACACTTATAAATAAAATTAAAAATTAAACATCTATTATGAATCTTGAAAACCTATAGATGGTTTTTGTAAAACGGCCTATTTCTAAAACATTGAAATGAAGGCATGGATGTGAATTATACGCTGATTGATCTTTGGGCTCCGATGGCTCTTGATTACCATACTCGTTTTTCGCTATTGAACTTTATTCAATCTTATTTTTAATTTGCTTTTGTGTAACCAGAAATATGTATCTCACATCTCGCAATCATGGTTATGAATAATTTTTTTTAAATTCATCAATCCTACTTTTAGAGATGTATGAAAGATATATTGCAATAGGTGCTATTGACAACATATGAACTTCAATCGAGCTAGCAGTTGCTATTTAATGATTTTTACAAAATTCTATGGGCCCTTAATTCATCTTAATTTTTTTGAGTAGCAAGACGACTAGATGTGGATGCACACACTTGCAAATTATTGAAGATTGTACTTTTTTATATGTGAAGTTTTCGGGTTTCAAATTGCTATTGCACAAAAAACAATGACCGGCACAATTGGAGAGGGTTGCCCCGATAAGGGTTTAGAACATGCTTGAATCTTTGATGGTGAATTTTTTGCTATCACAAACCACATGTAAGGAAGCTTGCAATGAGTATTGATTAGTTGTAGCTTGTAAGATATTGCTTGCCACCACCCCCCATATGGTGTTTCACCTAGTTAAGACTCTTGAGGCACTTATACAACATTTGGTTTGCCTTGCCATTACTCCACTTACATGGACCACTTGAGTATCTTGATAATTGTAATTTTTAGCAAAGTCAAAAAATTAGATTCAATTCCTCAAATAGGCATGTGAAATCATGTGAGGACCATTTTGGTCCTCTAAGGCGTTAAAGAGTTAAGGGTTAGGGAAAATTTCATGGATACCCTTGAAGTTTGCAATATTTTCATGGATACCCCTGCTTTTTCAGAAATATCACAAATACCCTTGGACCAAAAAATGTAGGCGTTCCTTTTGTTATGCATGCCACTTCTCTTCTTCATTTGTGCTCACACATAACAAGAAAGAAGTAGTGTGCGCACAAAGGGAGAAGGAAGGGACATGCACAACAAAATAAATGCCTAATTTTTTGGTTGAAGGGTATTTGTGATATTTTTGAAAAAGCAGGGGTATCTATGAAAATATTGCAAACTTCGAAGGTATCCATGAATTTTTCCCTAAGAGTTAGGGCATCTCCACCGCCGACTTCAACATGCTCAAAGTGGATGAAAAGTGTTGAAGCCCCTCTCAAAACCCTCTCAAGACACTTTGTCCTATTGTATCTAGCAAGGGCTCTTTCAACTACTACTCATCATTATTGATCTTAAGTTTAGTGGACTTTATCCTCTGCTTTCCTTGATAAGTGGTTAATTGATTATTTATCGGACGTGTTGGAATGCAAGACCACCTTTTTGGAGAGCATGGGTGGAGATCAAGGGGCTTGAGACCCTACCAAAACATATGGAAAACTATGAAAGAGCCTGGACTAGTGGAGAAGCTCTTAAGATAGGAGCATCCATCCTTGTGAGGGTCTCCACAAGCATGACCTATGAAATCTTGGAAAATCTGTGGAAATAGATAGATGTAATGACAAGGATCTACAATATGTGAACAAGAAATCTTCATAGTGATTATGGTTACAATGGCAGTTTGCTCTTTAAAAATTTACAACTTATTCTCATAGTATCCAAATAATAAATTTGAAAATGCAAACTCATTATTTATTTGTTGCTAATAGGATTCTATAATTTGCTAATGTTTACCAATAGTCATCATGTTCAAAACCCTTAAACTCACGCTTATGGGTGCTCTTACCTTAAGCAAAAAGAACTTGCCCTCCATACAAAAACCTGGTCAAGCCTTAGGCCTGGTTTAGACTAGTGACTAGCCAAAACACAAAAATCGGCACCCTGTTCGGTGTTTTGCCCGATAGAAACTTTTTAGTTTAATCGAATGTCATCCAAGAGTGTGCCTCTGCCGGACAAGTTTGGTACCACCCTTGGAATAAGCCCCAAATCTTCACTATCTTGGCCGCTTGGCTGCACGTGGCTATATAAGGTGGTCCTCACGGTGGTGAAGATGGATGTAAAAGTACCAAACAAACCCGCAATCTGGACCCAACAGGAGAAAAAAGCCAAATTTCAACCAATCACGTTTGAGAAATTTTCGGCCGGACGCTAGTCTGAACCGGGCCTTATTTTCAGAAAGAAAAGTCATTACTGAAAAGTATAGAGCTTGAAAGAAAAGCCGTGGTAGTCATACAAAAGTAGAATCCGAAAACGAGAAAGAACAATACTGGAAAGAAAAAAATGGTGAGAGTCGTCTCGCTCAAAGCGAGAGATCCGGTTTCCGCTCCGTTTGTGTTTTCGCAATTTCCAGCTCGCCGAAGCTTGCTTGCGCTACCGATTTAGGGTTTGGAGATCGATCGATTCTGTCGCAAAGCAAGGCGAGCGCCATGGAGCGGGCTCCGGGAGGCATCTTGGACACTTCGATGCGCTTGCTCATGCGCAGGAACTCCGTCTACATCGCCTTCATCTTCACGGGGGCCATCATCGGCGAACGGGTACTTCCCTTCCCCTTCTGCTTCTTGCATCATAACCTCACCTGACTTAACCTGCGGCTTGTTTGAAGATTTTAGTTCATCGATTCTTTTTTCGCATTCATGCCGTTTTATGTAAACACCGACTTAACCGGACTGAGATCTGGGACCAAATTGAGAGGCTAGTGATCAGTTAGGGTTTCAAGCAGGAGGAGAGTATGTCCTACTTCTTGCAACATAACCTCACCTGCGGCTTGTTTGAAGAGTTTAGTTCAATCTTTGTTTCGCATTCATGCGTTCTTGTAAACACCTGACTTAGATCTGGGACCAATTGAGAGGCTAGTGATCAGTTAGGGTTTCAAGCAGGAGGAGAGTATGTAACTTATGTATGGTTGAGTTGTTTTATCTGACATGGCGGGAACGGCGATTGCAGGTCGTGGATTATGGCATCAACAAGGTTTGGGAACGGAACAACGTCGGGGTAAGTCATAGAACTCCATTTTTCGAAACAGATTCTTTGAATTCTTAGTTCGAGGATCGGCTCAAGTAGTAGGACTAGTTTTAGGGCTTAGATTTAAGGGATAATTTCATGGATACCCCTGAAATTTTCCCTAGATTTAATTAAGATTTTATGTACACAAGTTGATTAGCTGTATTGTTGTTGGAGCGATGTTTTTTTTGGTAGGTACAGTACATTGTGTTAAACGTTAGATCATAGTTGATGAAGCCGCAAATCGGTATGCTTTGTATGTGGAATTGGAAGTAACCTAGGTTTTCTCACTTTTAGTCTTACAGGAATCTTTGGTATACCTTGAACGAACAATACACCTAAACTTACAGTCTTCAACACTGCTAATCATACTACTAAAATCACAAGGTGCTCCGTAATATCACATCTCGACCTCTGTAAAATCACATCCTGACCTTTGCAATATCACATTCTGACCACTAACGTATCACATCTCCAATCTCTGTTATATCGTACTACAAAAACCACATTAACCTCTGTAATATCCCTTTCCCAATCTGTGTAATATCACATCTATAGTCTGATATTATCACATATATACAAGTTGAAGATTTACAATTTTTTTTTACTTTACATTCTATCTAACATAAGAAAATCCTAATAGAATTTTAATGGTGAATGCGTAACGCAGCAAGTGCCAACGGCTAGTTTTACCAACCGCTAGTTTTACTATAAGATCACAGCCATCTAGTTTTTTTCGAACTCCGGACTTGAGAGTGGCGAAAGCCATTCTCAGCTTTCTGTTGCTAAGTAGGCAGGTACAACAATGTGCGTTATTTGCACTGCCATCGGTCTCTTGCCTGGACCTTCTTTCTTTAATGATTCATTCATTTTAGTCCTTGTTGGAATTTATTTCTTTCTAGTACTTTCACAATCTGGTGTTCGGACATCTGTTACTAAATCTCCTGAACAGGAGTGTGGATATATATCGTTTTGATTTGTCAAGACCTATATTTGAAACGAATTTCTGACTTCATGGACTTCTGATTTTTGCAGAAACGCTATCAAGATATCCCCAAGTTGGGCACCAAAATCGAGGAAGAATAACCGCTTTCAGGAACCTGTCATTTGTAACAGACACTAATTTTTGAGGAGAATATTTCCGTTCCTATACAGCAATACCACCTTCAGAAGTCTCATGTTCCTGAATATTGTATTCTCCTTCTGAGAAGAGCAATAAAAGAGATTTCTGGCGCCTTTTTTTTGAATATTTCAGGCCTTTCCATCAGAGCCATTCTCTAGAAGAGGCCAAGTGTTTTTTGTTGTCTATCGTCCTGTACACTGTCAATGTATATTTTCTCATTTCAGCCACTTCACACCTCACGTCTGCATGCCCTTTTTGAAGATGAATCGTTCGGTTGCAATTTGTGCATGTGGATTACTCAGCAGGATTTCACGTTGAAGTCTGCATCCTCTATCGAAGGATCGAAAAATAGGGTGACGAGGTTAGTTGTCTTGACAAGGGAATGTCAATAATTTCATTGAAATTTTTTGGTGAGTTATTCGTAAGAACTTTGTCGTCCACGAGCTTTTCACTTAATGAGGTTTTAACTTTTCGGAAAATCTGTTGAGATGCAGCATAAACAACCGTCATCTCTGTAAACATTGTGAGCAACTGTTCTGACAGCAGCAGCTGATGTGCTGGAGCTTTTTTAACTACGGACAGGGTGAACGAAATGTTGCACAGGCGTAGTAAATTGGGAAGAGAAGATAATTTCCTTCTCAAGTGCTGCATCTGTTCAGCACGTTGCTCCCATGACGAGGGTGAGTTAGAAGCCCTTTTCTGCAGCAGTCATGGCTGGGTGTCATGATGAACGTTTAAATGAACAGTTACCTGCCTGTAGTACAATACAACTATTTTCTGTACATCCTTTTTATCCCACGTTTCTTGCATTGTTCATTAAAAACATGAGCAGGTAAATGGGAGTATTTGGTCGTGTCATGTTGCCTCTGCTCAGAGCACAGGCAATTGGTGTTGGTGTTGTGGGGGGTTGATTGCTCCATCACATCTCACACTACCTCTTCATGGCTTCATGATGATTGCCGTTGTGAATTTCTTCTGGAGCTGGTCATACAAAGCAACTGATTGAAAGCAAAGTTGCAAGGAGGTCGTTGCGCTCATTCACAGCTGAGGCTCAGAAGTGGTACGGTCTCCATGTATTGCCCTCTGACATTTTGGCCGGTGGTTAACTGGTCATAGATAGAGCATTGAGATGACTTGCAGAAATTGTAACTTTGAACAGGAGGTTCATAGATGTGACTTGAACGTGCACATGCAGTTGATATTTTGAATTGCACTTCACTTCCCATGCACAGTCCGTTATAAACTCTCCTTTTTAATTCTAGACATGGCCCATCAGGTATTAGGTTTGTCATGATGTTTGCCATGGACAACGTCGTCAGCACTCACTGTCCTGCAAAATTCTGCAATCTTGCAATTGTCGTCAATTCTTTAAATACTCACTGCATTAGATTGAAACTTGGTTGTTGCTATCAGAATTCTACGTTACAGTTTTTTGATGCTTCATCCCAACACTGCTGAGACAGTCATTAGATGATTTCAGTGTACTGTAGGGGCAAACCGTTCCCTGTTGAGTGCTTTCAAAGTCGTAATAATGGAGCATTAAGAGGGGGCAAGGCAATGGATTTGTGCGTACTTTGAAACCCCATTATTCTCTCAATTCTTGATCACAAAGTAAAAAGATTGGTGAAAATTGAACCACTACTCATACCTCCTTGAGATGGGTAACAACTTTCACTCTGGGAGGTTGTTAAAAGAAAAATAGCATGAGTTTACAATAAGTTAGTTTTTGTCTTATAGAGGAACTTCTAAATGTTGGATGCATTTTATTGTACATACATTGACAAGGGTAGTAACTTTAGCATTGGAAAGGTTGTTAGTGAAGTTGAGTGCAGTCTATGGCAAGTTTTTTCCCATAATGGGGACCTCCAACATTAGAAGAGTGGAGAGCAGTCTCCAACAACAAAATATAATGATGAGTTTTTCAACATTGAATATTTTGACAAAGTCAATGATGCATATTGATGATTTTTAGCATTGAATACTCAACTTGATAAGATAGGTGACAACTTTCAACATTAGAAATGTTATTGATGAATGTGAGTACAACACCCGGCAAAGCACCTTCTCATACCGTTAAAAGCATGAAGAGGAGACTCCCAATACAAAAGCATTGCATTCATGTCTTCCATATCTAACAAGTGCTTTAAATGCAAGCACTATTGACATGCATGAGCATTCCTTTAAAAGCATCAACAAACTATCATAGAGTTTAGTGTAGGTCATTGTCTATTTGAATTTTGGTAAACATGGATCCATTAGAACAAAGTCCAAAATCTTTTGCTTGCACAAGACTCACTACTTTTTTGAGTTCACAATTTCACAACCGTAAAGACCTTCACTTTTTACGTGACAACAAGTGCCTTGTTGAAGTAAGCACACAACTTTTGATGTAGATTAGGAGTACCAAATTTAAACGTTGTCCTAATTGTGATACAATACAATGGCATGAAAATTTTAGAATCTAACTGAAAAAAAAGAGGCTCCTCAATATGTAACAATTAGGTCAGCAAACCTTAAAGTGTGGTGTACCACCTACCAAGTGGTCAACTACTTTGCAAACTGAATGGAACTCATGAACCAAATCTGCAAAGCTTTTCTATTAGAATATTTTTGCTCAGATTCAAAAGCTAGATTTTATAAACCTGACTCAGATTCAAAGCTAGGTTTCATAAACCTGACTTCTATAAAGGAAATGTGACACCCCGGATGATAAAGAGAATTTGGCAAAACACTGGTGATTGATGTTGTTCGTGCAACAATCAAAATATGGAGCAGGCACTACTAACCACAGACATTATATGTTGCTAAAAAAAGACTAGCCAAAGTTATCAAACAGTGTCATTAAAAGAGATGTTTTTGAAACTGATTGGGTCCTTGAGACTCTTGGTTCCGTGCGTTCGCTATTGCACAACTCTGGAAGAAACTTTGGTTTTTTGCACAACAACAGATGTATTGTGTAACCCCCCCCCAAAAAAAAAAATGAAGACCTTGCTGGCACAAACTCTGAATCTTTACAAGTGTATATGACCAAATCTACCAAGTTTTCTTCTAAAGCTTTTGTTGTAAGAATGAGGATCATGTTTGTAAAACTGATGAAATCTACAAACTAAGTAGATATGGTACAGGAAGGGTTAAGATTCCACTTCTCCACGTTGCGCATTGACGCTGACCATGTAAGATCCATTGCTGCTGCATAGTGCCTTCACTTGAACAGACTCTCCACCTACACCACAACATAAAATGCACAAAAAGTTCTTCAAAAATCTCAATTTAAGGCAGGGCCTAAACCGAGGTAGTCAAAAAAAAGGAAAAGAAAAGAAAAGAAAGTAATGAGGCTGGAGATGAGAGAGAAAGGCTCAGAGTCTTACGATGCGGGGAAAACGAGCGAGTCCAGCTTAAACCGCCTTGAGTAACGTTGCCCAGTGTTATTGCACAGATTGGAGACAAGGTATTTCTCGAATCCACTTTACTGACTGCCTGAAAATAATCAATCAAATTTCAAGGATGCATAGCACATGGTGAGCAGAACAACTGAGTGAAATTTCTTACTTGCAAATATCAGTTCGTTATACTGCAAAACCTCACTGCAAGTAGCATAAAAATGCATTCCATTCCAAAAGTTATGTGCATTCCATCAAGTGGAATTGCACTTCAAAGTTTGAGGGTGAAAGAGAACATCAAAAAAACATGTCAAGTTTGGACAAAATCATAAACCTTGAAAGTACCAAAACTAACCTGGAAAACAACTCGTTGACCAGCATACGCATCGTTGTTGTATCGTGAAAATATTACCAGTTTCTCATTCACTCTGTCAAAAAAAAGAAGCTCATCAGTTAGAAAATCTAAGGCACAAGATCTAATAAGAAAAAGGCACAAGGACGTCTTCCATAGTTTTCTACTTCAAAGGACTCACTCAACTCAGATGCTGCAGAAAAAGATGCACTAAAGAAATAGAGCATCATAAAGGAACCACTTGAGAAATCCGGTAAAAGAAAGAGCTTACTTGAAAGAAGAAGCTAAGCCCCATGATAACCTGGAATGCAAGTCAGAAGACACCACAGTTGACAGGGAATGCTTCTCTTGTTCACTCCTGCCAAGCGTAAACGTATAGAATTTACAACACTGGAAATCAAAACTAGAAAAAACATTGTGAGAAAAATCTAGGAATTCTTGACTAATGTGCATGAATCCTAATTCAAGTACTGGAGACATTTTGACACGTGAAAATTTCTCAATACAAGCGCTTGTTTCGCTTTGGTACAAGTTAACCCCTCACAGTGGCAGCGTCCAACATCTGGATTTACAAACAGATTTGCGAGCTTGCTTGCTACTGTGGTTGTACGGATCAAATTTCATTCATCCAAATGTCATAAAAAAGTTCCTTTTATGTGAATTGTTCAGCAATACCACTTGCTTAAACACTGGATGAACACTGGATGCATAATGGTTCCATTCGTTTGTGCAAGGTTGATGAATCAGTTCATGTTGCACAATAGAAGGAAATGAAAACTTGAAAAAAATGAACAGATATTCTGTAAGTTTCTATACTGAGCGCTTTCAAAACTCCTAAATCTACATTTTCCTACTTCATTCGGGTTAAGCTTTAGTTTGTGTTCAATGTGTAAGCATGACTTGGCTAAATGTCTACGGTTGCTCATCTCTGGATGGAGATGGGTTCCCTACTATCGGTGTTACGCTACAACCTCTTACGTTGAAGTTGTCTGAAAAATTTGTTAGAAGTTTGTAAGAAGTTGTTCAATAAAAAAACCTTGAGTTGAAATAGATTTGCCTATGACCTCTCCATGGCTCTTTGCCTTCCACATTTGTTGGCTCAGTACCCCAGAGGGAGGCTTTGCATCGAGTAAAGTCACAACTTACCTCACTCAAAAACCAAGCCAGTGCTACAGGGGTAGGGCCTCTTGTAGCTGCTTGTTAAACTACTCAAAGTGATGCAAGTATTTTCTTTACCTTAGAAGGTTTTGGAAGAAACGTTAAAATACTTGAAGTGATACAAATATTTCCTCGACCTTAAAAAGTTTTGGAAGACATGTTAACCCCTAAAGGACCAGACCCCCTTTTTAGAAACATAGCAATTTCGGGCAGGTACCTGTGATTGGAGTTTTTCATGTTTTAGGCTGAAATTTTAATAGAATGTGGGGACGAGGTTTATCTTTCAGATGCACTAAATTTCATGATACTTGGAATTAAGAGTAAAAAGTTATGGCCTAATATGTTGTTTTTTACATTTGTCGGGCAGCCTAGGCAGATTTTTAAAAATTGCCTTTTTCAATTTAAAAAAAAAAATGGTTTAGGAGATTTATGTGAATGTAGGAAGCTTCAAATCATTCCGTTTGGATCAACAAGATGAAAATTATGAGGATTTCTTGTTTGTGGGCAGTTATGGATTCTCTACTTCAAAATAAACTTTGAAATCCTTTATTTTACTCAACTTTCAACATTTTGGAAAAAAAACAAAACCAAAGGATGAATATTGTTTATGACAACATTATGACCATTGGGATTGGCATTTTTCATATCCTTAAATAAATTCTTAACAATTTTGTGTTTTGAATCATTCTCTACTTCTTTTGACGTACTAATTTTTTTCCATATGTTATACAACTTCAAATGATTTGAAACTTTTTTGACATGTACTTTACTTAGGTGGAATAAGGAATTTAGAGAAGCACCACCCACATGACCCTTTTTCCTTAGGAATTTCACCTTTTGAAGGGTAGCTGCCCAATTTTACCTTTTGAAGGGTAGCTGCCCAATTTTACCTTTTGAAGGGTAGCTGCCCAATTTTTCACAAGATGTTTTTGAATACTCAAACCATTCTAACTTCCAATCCACATGGTGGAAAACTCTGAATTTTTTTCCACATCTTCTAAACCATTCTTCTACAAGATCCTACGGTCACATATGCATAAAAATGTTTTTGTTTTCAAATTTGGTTGATGCTCTAAAAATGGCAGTTTTGAAGAGTTTTTGGTGAAAACTTTGCTTGGTCCTTTAGGGGTTAAACTACTCAAAGTGATGCGAATATTCTCTTTACCTTAGAAGGTTTTGGAAGACATGTTAAAACATTTAAGTTGATGCAAATATTTCCTTGACCTTAGAAAGTTTTGGAAGACATAAGTCTAGAGGAGTACCCAAATGTGCTCTCCACTGTAAACCGGTGGCGAGACTGGAGATCAGATGCAGTGATTACGGCAATCTGGCCTGCTGGCTTGGGTTGAGCTTGGCCAGGCAGGAGGGGGTTGGTCAAAGTATGCACCACCTTCAGCTGAAGCTCCAGCAACGAGACTTCTGTGCCTTGGATCCTTGCCTCGCACACCGTGGATGGCCCCAACTGTACAGCACCATAATCACCACTACCATCAAAAATAATGACAGAAAATTCAACAAACCCTTGTAAACTCAAAGACACTAAATTTCCAATTGAACTCAGACTTTGTACTAAATCTTCAATAGGGAACACTTTTGAGCCATATCTCTATTTGAAAAGTTGCTGAAAACGCGCTTCTAATGAGAGATACTACACCTTCTAATTCGAAGAATTGAGACGGTATAGAGTTTAGGGTTTAAGAGTTTTCAGGTTTAAAAGTTTTAGGGTTTAGGAGTCCTAGGGTTTAAGAGGTTTAGGGCTTAGAGTTAAGGACGAGAGATAATAAGACAGCAGAAAGTAAAGAGATCTACCAAGTGGGTTATTTTTTTTTCGGGATTTCTTGCTCATTTCTGAGTCAAATCATGCGAGTGGTAGCTTGTTGGAATGCTGTGAACAATCCGCTTCTTTCAAGTTATTACTTAAGTTTATGATTCTCAATGCTTTTCTACCTTCTCTCCTGGTTTTTAACAACGTCTCCATTGCACAGGTCGTTGCAAGCTCCTAAACCCTAAACCCCGAGACACTGACTGCCCTTGCGTTTGGGAGTCATTTCCTCCTGAAAATAACTGGCAAGAAACCTCAAGACTATCATCAAAAACCTAACATCAACAAGACCATCTCTAGTAAAACCTGGATTCAAATTTGCAGAAAGAATAGTCCCAACAACACTGAAGAACTGTGACAACGTAAATCGACTGCTGAAGCTCTTCCACGAGAGTCACAATTTAGGGTTTAGGGTTTACGTCCCAATTTAGGGTTTATGCCCCATTGCGCACCGGACGGGTTTCTCAACAGCTGCTAAAAATCCTAGACCCGACCCTTAGATCGAAACTACTCTCAAACAACAGCAGATCACAGAGTTGCAAAATCTGGTATCTGAAGAAATTTGTTGTTGTCAATCTGTTCTTGAGAGAAAGAATTTGACACTAGGTTTCAATAGTCGCAACAACAAGGCAAAGTAGGTTAAATGCTGAAGCTCTCTTCCATGAGACCATCCACACCCTTGCATGCAACTTGGAGCACTCAAAAGCAGGTGTCCAGAGTGCATCCACAATCACGAGCTTGTTCAAATCTCCAATATCCCACCCTTGCCCTCAAGCGGATACAAGCAAGCATTGAGAGCATATCACAAAAGATAGGTGTGGAGCTTCAATTGTGGGTCTCTTATGTAGACCAATCAACAAGTTTCAATTGCCCTAGATTTGGCCTTGCTAACCATTTATCAAACCCTAAAAGTTCCAATGTCCAAGATATAATTGAGCTAGCCCTGTCTTGCAGAGGACATTGGCACCCTTGCCCTCAAGCAAGTACAAGCAAGTATTGAGAGCGTATCACAAAGAATAGGTGTCAAGCTTCAATTGTGGGCCTCATGTGTCGACCAATCAATAAGTTTCAATTATCCAACAATTTATCAAATTTCCAATATTCAACATACAATTGAGCTAACCCTGTCTTGCATAGGGCATTGGCGCGTCTGCTGTGAGCGCGTCTGCTGTGAGACACGCCAAGCAGAGCGGGCCATGCTAAGTGCTATTGAGGACCTGTTTTGCATAGAAGGGAGCGGATGCTATACGAGTCGCTGTTTAGGGTTACGCCCAATTGCGCAGAGGTGTTGCGGAGGTGCTTACCGGATGTTTTCCCGAAAGCTGCAAAGGTAAGAACTCTTGAGAACAGTTCTTCACAGCAGAGAAGAAGTGTTGTTTCGATGCTGTGGCCAAGCCCGTCGCGCGCGCAATGTCCGTTTCTAACGCTCCCGAACGGAACAGCCCCTTGGCTCGCTCGGGTACCAGCAGGATACGCGACGACGACGACGATGGTGGCGATGCAGGAGCTCGTTTCAACGCGAGCGCCGCGCGCGCCAGCCGCCTGGGCAGCGAGTGGCGCGGCACGGGCTCCTCCGCTTCCGACATCCTTTACCCTCGCATTGAATTACCCCTAAACCCTAAACCCTAACACGACATTCTCGCCCTTGCACCGCCATTCGCCATTGTACACCCCAGTGAAAGCCAATATACACTCGGCCCAGTCTCAAAGAATCTGGCAAATGTGCAAGGAATATGAAGAGAATAGAAACAGCGTGGGTCTCTGTTTATCAGAATACGAACTGTCTCCAAGAACAGAGTCTATGATTGACAAATTCTATGAGAACAAACGAGCAAATTTCAAAAAGTTGTAAGAGCATCCGCAAAATTCCCAAAAGTTGTAAGAGCATCCGCACCCTTGCACGCAACCTGGAGCTCTGGAAAGCAGGAAAGGAAAGCAAGTGTCCAAGGTGCATCCACAATCAGGGGCTTGTTCAAATCTTCTTTGATGCCTCACCTTTGCCCCCAAGCAGGTACAAGCAAGCACTGAGCAAGTATCAAGGAGGACAAATGTTGAGCTTTCATCTTGGACGGACCTCTCGTGTCAACCAACCAATCAATAAGTATCAATTGTCTTGGATTTGGGCACACTATCTATTCATAAACCTTAAATGTTTCAGTGTTTTGAGATATAATTGAGTGAGCCCTAACTAACATATAGTGGTTAGGTTGCATGCTGCATTGAGAGAGACGCGCCAAGCAGAACGGGCATGCCAAGTGCTATTGAGGGACTGTTTTGCGTACAAGGGTGCGGTGCGGATGCTCTAAAGTCATAAACACCATGCAATTGAGAATCAAAAGTAAGTGATATTTACAGATGTAAAGATACGAGTTTCAAAAGTACATAGACTCGGTATTGTGAGCACTCCAGATTCAAGCTGTAGACAAGAAATCGGGGTTCGCAATCGACTATCTTCACAAACTCCCTCCTCGCTACCCGTCTTCACGCTGAAGCCAGCGAGCTTTTGCGTGGTGGCGGTGAGGAATTGGGCGCAGTGGACGAAGCCAGTTGTGTGAGCTCCGGCGAGCGTTACGAGCTCGGCTTGGGAGAATCCTTTGGCCACAACCATCTCCGTAAGATGCTCCAGTGAGTCTTCTGCTAATGGCAGTTGCTGTGTCGCGTCGGCGGCTCTTGGTAGTAACGGACCTCCACCCTGCCGAATTTGGATAATTACCCCTAAACTATGTCAAGTCATGTTTGGGATTTCTCTCTGGCTTTGCTCACTTGTGAGTCAAACCGTGCAAGTGATAGCTTGTTGGAAAGCTATGAACGATGCGGTTCTAACATGCCATCATCTCTATCAACAAGGCTTCATAAACCCTTTAATATCTGTGACCCATTATCACCATAGCTATCAGTATCTTCAATCCTCGCTCCGACTTCGGCAGATTCATAACAAACTCATCGGGTCAGTACTCATTTGTATCCATAGTGTTGTATAACAGTGCGCTCCTTGACGTTCATGGAGCTTTACTGGAACTGGCCTGCAACTTTGCACACGACGACGACGTGCTTATCGAGGATGTCCTTGACTGCTGCGATGGGGGTCTGAATCTGACATGATGCAAGATACGTAAGTTAGGCGTAACTCCCAAGGAAAACTTAGTCGTTTGAAATCACGTGAAAAACTCCATGGTTTTCTGGTTTTCGGTTGCACGTGACCAATCAGTTTACGACTTCGTTCCACTGAGGTTCAATGACATACTGCGGAGCTGTGAGTTGTGTAATCTTGCAATGTTGACCAGCACACGTGCGTTAATTTTGAATGGGTACTCTGCACCAGTGACACTAAATGTGATTTTCATATTCAGCTCAAGTGGCCAAAAATACTGCTGAAATGTTTTAAAACTCGGACTCTTAAAAATAGCGGTGACATTTACTTGAAGCAGCAAAAGAAAATTGGTAGAAGTTTTGTTAGATGTAGCCATATTTGTGAAGACTGCTCTGTACTTGAGGCTGCCGCTGTGGTACTTTGCACTTAGATGTTTCAGGTACGTGAGTTTAAAGTTTTAATGCAATTATTCAAGGGGAAATTTCATGGATACCCCTGAAGTTTGCCATATTTACATAGGTACCCTTGGTTTTTCAGAAATTACACAAATACCTTGGTCCATAATTTTCAAATGTTTGTTATATTGTGCATGTCACCTCATTTTTTCCCTTGTTGATTTATTTATGTTCTATTGCACTCCTTATTTTAACATTGGTCATGAAAGATTTAGCGTGCATAACAAAACAAATGTTTGAAAATTATGGACCAAAGATATTTGCGTAATTTCTAAAAACCCAAGAGTATCTATATAAAAATGGCAAACTTCAGGCGTATTCATGATATTTCCCCATCATTTAAAGTGGAGGTTGTAGACAACTTCATTTTCCATTGGAATTTGAGTGGCAATAGCCGCGCTTGCGCTCCCACCTTGAAATCTGGCAAACCCAAGTGTAATGGTAAAGACAAGACGCTATCAGTAACAGAGGTGACTGATATCCTTGATATCCTTAAAATCTATGAATTGCACATCTTAGGGGCCGTTCACACTACGTCCCACATCCCATCTCTGCAAGTCCCATTATTTTCCTTGCGTAAACAAGAATATTGAAGAAAGTCATGAATATTTTATGCAAAAATGTTGGTAGGATTTGGGTTGAAAGTTGGATCTAGCAGAAATGGTCAACCCAAACTTTGAATGAAGTCTCACTTTTTTTTGACATCAAAAATTTCCAAAATATGTTACCATGTAAACAATCGGAATGTAGGATTCAAGGCATTTTTTTAGGGCAAATTTGTTTTTGCTAAATTCGGAATGGCGCTAGCCCATTGATCTAAAAATAGCAGGATGATGTAAGACTGGCTAGATTTTTTGCCAACTGGCAATTTTTCGCCAAAAAAAATCCGCTGGTAGGATTTGGGGACTTAGAGCATCCGCACCCTTGTTGCAACCTGAAGCTCTTGAAAGTAGGTGTCTAAGGTGCATCCACGACCTCAAGCTCACTCAAATCTCCAATGCCCCACCCTTGTTGCAACCTGAAGCTCTTGAAAGTAGGTGTCTAAGGTGCATCCACGACCTCAAGCTCACTCAAATCTCCAATGCCCCACCCTTACACTCAAGCAAGTACAAGCAAGCACTTAGCACGCATCACAGAAGACATGTGTTGAGCTTCAAGCATGGGCTTCTTGTGTTGATCAATCAACAAGTTTCAATTGTCTTGAATTTGGGTGCACTAACAATTAATCAAACCTTAAACGTTTCAATGTTCAAGTTACAATTGAGCAAGCCTTGTCTCGTATAGGGCGTTGGTACATTTGCAATGAGGCATGTCAAACAAAGCGACTGCACCAAGTGCTCTCCCGTAGTTGTTGAGAATGTGTGGGTACGGATGCTCTTACTGTGAAGCGCCTAAGTCCCAACAAATTTTGTTGAGATGTCAATGAAACTTGAGACGTGGGACATAGTGTGAACCGCCCTCAGTTTCAAGTCTCTCTCTTGTTGTAGAATTTTCAAACGTTTCAATATCCTCCAGAAACGCAGTAGCGTACAATGCGAAGGCGAAAGAGTAAGAAGAACATGAGATCTTGACATAAAGTTCAATCAAAGTTGTTCTACACCAAATTAGATATAATAGGTCGATTCGTTGCGCACTTGGAAGCTCTCTCTCTCCCGTTGTAGAGATATTTTCACACATTTCAAATCCCTGCAGAAGTGCTGTGATGTTGCAATATAGGGGTAGTCACACCTCCTCCCAGACTAAAACTTCTGTGAAGAATGAGAACCATGGGAGAGGAAACAGGGGAGTAGTTCTTCCATGAAGAAGGTGTGACTCCCCTTTGCGGGTGGTGGAGAACGAATGGAGAATTGGTAAAATAGACACAGAGACTGTGAAATAGGAGAGTGATTATTAAAAACAGAAAGGTGGTGGATAAATGGAGACACGCGAGACTGCATGCGAGGGTGAAAAAGAGATTATCGCAGGTTAGAACTTTGCGCGCCCCAATTCTTCACCCACAGAGCAAGAGAGAAAATTTTCTTAATCTTCTCAATCTTCAAAGAATGGGACTCCCCTCCGATCGCAGACGGCCTGGCATGTCCTCATTCTCTAAAGATTGAGAATGGGGGCGGAGATGCAGTGACAATCGCTATTGAAGAGCCACGCTTGGTGGAAGCTCATCGTCGTCTTGGTTGATCCGCCTGGCATGGTGCAGTAGCTCTGATCCATACTTGCAGAGTTTTCTCAAGCCATACCTGATCCAAGCACAGATCCGAACGGCAGAACATTCCTGCTTTGAATTCACTACACTTGCCTGCATGCTCGCTTTGCACGTGCAGCTTTCCGGAGCTTATAAACCTGCACATGCGTCGGAGGGATGTACCAATACAAACCCGCCATCACAACCCCCGCGGCACCAGGCCCAGCCCAGAACACCCAGTGCCCCGTCCACATGGCGCCCCCGAGCGCCACCGCGGGGCCGATACAGCGCCCGGGATTGATGCCCGCGCCGCCATAGCCAGCGACCAAGTTCCCCGCGGAGAAGATACACAGCCCCACAACTCCTCCGACCATGAACGGTGCCAACGTGTACCCCGTCCTCGGCAAGCGCGGCGGGTCCAGCGCCACTGAGTATCTACAACAAAACAATGTCCAAATTAACACGTCCAAATCGACTAAGCCTGTCCAAATTAACCCATTAACGACCAGGGGCAGGGTTCTGAAAATACACAAGAAATCGACCACATTCACGTCGCCTAGACTACTGTGCCGGGAGATTTTGAGCTTTTTCAGTTAAAAATCTACATGTCTCATTTTCATCCGGTTTTTTCAGTGTACGCACCAGCTATTTACCATATACCTTCAATACCTTATTCGTTAATTTGGGAATTTGCTTACAAAGTAGGACTCTTGGATTTTTGAAAGTTTTAGTTAATTTTCAGGAATACTCCTAAAACTGGTCCACGTGGCCTCACTGGAGAGGAGAAATTTGCTAGGGGAAAAATCTTAGTGGCTCAAACGGAATTTGATACCTTCAAATATGGTTTAAGGTAACTTTTTGGGTTTAAGGTGGATACAAAATGGGACACCTATTTTTCCCAATTTAACAAATAACACATTTTTAACTAAAGTTGAAAATTTTCCAAAAACCTAGTCGATTTTTAGCGGATTTATTTAGATTTCAATCGGTTTTTTGCACAATTAATTCGGCTGACTTTCTATTGTCTTTCAGCTCTCCCCGTTCATTGGCCTAGTCGTTAATGGGTTAACAAAAATATATTCAAAATCTGACAAAAACACGTTCAGATTAACACTTCCGAATCCACAAAAAAATGAGCAAATTGACAGCGTTTTCTAGTACGTACGAGACGAACAAGACGAAGAACGCGAGCAGCATTTCCAGGAGAAGCGCGCGCCCCACCGCCAGGCCGGCACCGGCACCGGCACTGGAGTGCGAGCTGAGGTAGCACCCGCCGAGGGAGTATTGGGACGCGAGAGTGTCCCCGACGACGGTTTTGGCCGCGACGCTGGCGACGGTGGAGCCCAGGATTTGGAATGCGATGTAGAGACACCCGCGCACAGGCGTCACGTGGCCCGTGAGCGTCTCCGTCCACGTGATGCACGGGTTCACGTGACCACCCGTGGCCGGTGCCGCTGCCAGGATGCAGAGCGACAGCACCAGGCCTTGGAGCAGGGCGATGGGCACCACGGGGTGGGTGAACGACGACTCCAGCGTGGAGATCGTCGTCAGGATGCCCACGAACACCATCGCCATGCTCGCCACCCCCTCGAACACCGCCGCCCTCCACACCTGCGCCCATGCCAAATCCCAGAACCACAGCAGTTTTGCAATAGCAAAAACGCTGATCATGCTAGCAGGACACTCAGGCTTTTCCTTCTAGATTACCCTCTAAAAAGCTGCTCCAAATCAGACACATTTCTTGTACCACTGAAAAGCAAACTCCCTTTTTGCTGATTTCAAACGCTGAGAAAGCCTTTGACATGTTTAACGATCTCATGGGGGTAAGTTAAGCGATTTGATTAGAGCATTCCTCTCTTAGCAAGCTTGGCCTTGTCCATTTGGGGTATCATTGTTGCTACTCTCTGTCCCTCTAAAAAGCTCCAAATTAGAAATGTTTCTAGTACCACTAAAAAGCTTCCTTTTGTTAATTTCAAATGTTGAGAAACTAGTGTTTGCCTTGTTCAATGATCTCATGGGGGTAAGTTGAGCAACTAGAGAACTTTTCTCTCCTGGTAAGCTTCTTGACCTTGCCCATATGAGGTACAGTTGTTGCTTCTCATCTTTAAATCATCAATATTGAGGAGCTAGGCAACATGCACAAATACAATACTTTTTGTAAAAATTTTTGGGTGTCCAACTGATGGCGACATTAAAGCTGAAAATTTTACATACATTTGATAGATAGTATTAATACTGATTCTAGAATGCATGTGTCACTAGCACAAAGCTGCTAAAAACACAGTTAATCCCATGCAAGGAAACTTTTTGGGAGTTTTTTGAGGGACAGAGGGAGTACTAACTTACCTCGGCGTTCCGGAAGTCCTGAAGCACGAGTAAGCGGCGGAGCTTCGCTCCGAAAGTGACAGCCGACGTGGCGTCCGGCGTCTTGAACCCGCTGTGCTCTTCGTCCAGGAACTCCACAGTCGCTGCAGCTTGGCCGTCCTTGAAACTCGCATTGTCACTACTGCGACCGACCATGGATCCAAGTTACAAATTTTCTCTATAAGCTTGCCTACTACGCCAGTGCAATCCTTCAGACACCATACCGTATGGGGTAAATTGGGAAAAACGGAGGGACCATTTTGAACTCTTAAGCCCACATCAGCAACGGGATCAGTAAATGTTATGCATAACTATTGCTCAAAAGTTATAATTATCGAAGTTCTTGAAGGCAATCACTGAGACTTCACTATTATATAAAAAAATGCAAAGCTCATTTTTTGTGATATGTTAATATGCACATAATGGCAGAAATAATGAAAGTCCTGAAATTTACGATTTTTACCCAATTGACCTAATATGGTATCAGTTCCGGCCTTGTCGACGTTTACCTTGCTGGTTGCTGGTAAATGCCGTTGTCGACCGTGTGTGCATGCTCGACCGTCATTGCGGCTACGTACCGATCTCGAAGCGTTTGCGATGTGAAGAAGAAGCTCGCTGCTGGTCGTCTTCCTTGATTGTCCTGCATGCTACGTCGACATCACGATGGACTGTTTAGTACTGAATTTGGAAAACTGGAAACCTCTTCTTATTTTGTTAGGAACAAATTGGAGAGAGTTCTGAACTTGTGAGTTTGTTTGCAAGTGCGCACACGTTGCTGACGTTGCTAATTTGTTGAATGTTACTTTCAACGAATTTAGCATGTGTTGTCAGTGGAAGCATCAGCTGGGTGTTGTTTACTGAAATGGTTTTGTAGTCGACAAAGGTGGGCTGACTTTGAAGGATTTCCATGAGACTGAGAATGTGGCATGCTCTTGAGAGAGAGAGAGAGAGAGAGGGGGAATTCTGAGTGATGCAGTTTTGACCGATTGAATGAGATCGGAGTCAAGTTGACGTGTATTGCAGAAGCTTTTTTCCTTTCTTTCTTTTTCCAACTTTTTATTTTCCTTCATGATTTAATTTCAGGTGCATTTCTAAAGATTAGAAAACACATGCATGCATACGTATATGTGTATATGTATATATGTTTATCTATATCCATATTATATGTATGTATGTATATATATATATAGAGTTGAATGCGGTCCTCCATCTGATTGGCTAAAGACAAGTTCTTTAACTAAATTCATCCAACATTGCAACGTAATAGCAACACTCTTTCAGAATAGCTTACAGAGTTTCTTTGAATTCATCATGAGAAGCAGCATTGCCATGGATGTATCGACCTGAAGAGATGAGGACACCATATTCTCACAAGTGAATGGGTGATTGCAAGAAAGAGTTCACGTTTTTGTCTCAAACTGTCTTTTTTTGGGTGTAGTACTGGCAGTGCTACTAGTACTTCAAGTATTATACAACATCCCTGTAGTGAAAATTTGAATTGTCCCTCCCATCCCAAATCTATTGGGAATGAGGCACATGGCATGTCATTTAGGAAGGCCAACTATCAATAATGACAATTCAATGAATGGATGAAAAAAATTCACTTTCTCAGATGATGTCAGTGGTCACTGGTACTATATAGTACCAATTAATGGTAGGGAGTACTACACAAGCATGTGAAGCAAAAATTACCAGAATTTCTAAACTGCCATGTTTTCAATTTTTGTAATTATAAAAAAACCCCAAAAATAAAACAAAAAATGGTCATTTTTGCTCTATTCAAGATGCTTGTATTGATGAAGTTGCTTTTTTGGAAAAGTTTGTTTTCTTTCTCCAATCATTGACCAAAGGATGCCCACTTTGAGAGCATGTGGAAGGCAGAGAATTCACAATTTCCTATAACCCTTCCACAGATCCATGTAATGCTCTATGATGAACAACTTTCCTAATTCATGGCATGGGATTTGCTTTTTTGTACCCAAAATAGTACTAAAAACCCCCAAAATGGCCAAGGTAGACACCTATTTGAGGGTTGTTTAAAAATATTAAAATGATTTAAAAAAAACCACAAAAATCGTAGAAGGTTTGTAACTATGACATGTACCTTCCTTTGAAATTTCAACTCAAAATGACTTGGTTTGCAAAAGATAAGAACCAAAAACCACCCGTAGGAGGTGAAGGGAACAAAAAATAGTACAAGTGTTTCTTGCAATCACCCATATCTGCTTTTAACACTATCCCCACATTGCTGCATCCTAGACCTTCTCACCTGTCTAACGCGTCTTCATTGTGAAAAAATTCACTTACTTCGCATCTTCAGATAGTCAAGATGATTGTCAACAATAGGTTCAAAAATCAAAAAATGCCCCATAAAATGAAGCTTAGATTATTGACTTGGACAAAGCCTGAACTGTCTAAGGCATTTTGCAAGAAGAGCGTTCCCTGACTTCCCTCACAAATAATGCGTCTCATAGGTAGCCCAAGAATGGATATGAGGTTGTTCTTGAATGGACCCTCCTCAATCTTAAAAAAAAAAGTGTCTTTCACTGCAAGAGTCAATCACACTCCTTGATTTCATCTAATCTCTTAATCTCTTTATAAGTTACAGGGCCTATTATAAAAAACTTTGAAAATTCATCAACAATTCAATAATGCTTCAAAAACCATGAAAAAAATTGGGTTACATTTAGCATCCATTTCTCTTTGTCTGAAAATTAGAAAAAAAATTATTATCTTGAGTAGACCATGAAGAGCGTATTAGCCCTTAAACTATTGCTTTTCAAGCAGACTACCCTAGCTAGGGCGCTAAAGCTATCAATATGGACAAAATGAAAATACATTGTGGAAGACTTTAATCCCTCACCGCCCACAGACGTTCCAGAGTATCTGAGAATCTGCTCTTGGATGAACAGAATGGCAACATTTTGATAAGTTGCATCATTTAAAAAAAAACTATAACCGTACAAATTCAAACTAGATATGTTAGAGATCACATAGGAAAAGAAAACACAACAATATCACTTATGGATTGAAAGATTATAACATTTAATCATGTGGGTGTTAAAATTGTGAAAGTGATTTGAGGTCTTTCAATCCTCTTTTTGCATCTCAAATTCAAAATTGAGGATATCAAGAAATATGTAAATATGTAAAGTACAACATGTGTAACCCTAATCAATTTACGGCTTCTTAAAATCTATTCTACAACTTTTTAAATTTAGTTTTTAATGTGATTGTTTCTTCAAGTTCTAGTGAACTTGAGGCTCATTTCCAAGAGCTCTCAACACTAGAAAGTGAAGATTTGCAATGGACACCCTTGCACAAAATCTTGAATAGACAAATCATAGTCATTCATTTTTGAAATCAAATTTTTGATACTAAAACAAGACTTCAATAAGAATAATTTTAAAAAATAACCACTAAAATTAATTTTAATTTCCAAGAAAAGTAAAAAATTTCCAAACTAAAATGCAAGATGGACAGTTTTGGTCCCTTGGGCGGTGAGGGGTTAATTCCCGAGCAGGAAACGAGAAACACGAGAGCCAATTCGATTGAATCCAACATTTTGCAAGAGCCAAGCCAACAAATACTGAGGTAGAAGCGAGCAAATCCTGAGAAGAGCGCTGAGGAAGAATGCATACCCCGAGTTAGAAGCGAGTCATGCTTTGGCAGCTTTGTTAGAACAAGCTCGGGAATCGATTTATTCAGTAACGCAGAAAAAACAATTAGTTGACTATTATTGGTAGTCAAGGTTTCCCTTGTCCAACAAAACGGAACGTCATTCTCCCCAATCAAGACAGCTCGCAGTTCTTTTATTTTAGAGAGAATACTTATGAATTGCAATATGTGGACTAATAATCATTCATATAAATACAAGGTTGCCTTGAACATCAAACCTGGCAACAATGACGCGATTAATTTATTATATACAACTCAAAGTCTAGAATTAACAGCTTAGAACAAGCGAGTTTGAAAATTTCAACACGTTTCTTGTACCCTCCATTATTGGTGTCATTTTGTATACAAAACATTAAGAAATGTACACAAAACATCCGAAAATCTCTAGATGTTGGATAGATAAACATAATCCGCAATCCAAAATTATTTGAATAGTGTAGAATTAGTGAAGTACGTGAGTTTGTTATCATAAGGTATGTACACCCATAAGCGTCAAACTAAGGGTTTTGAACATGATGAGTATCAATAAACAACTAGCAAATTATAGGATCTTGTTAGGAACACAAAAATAATGAGTTTGCACTTTCGAATGTATTATTTGGATACTGTGAGAATAGGTTGTGAATTTTTAAAGAGCAAATTGCCATTGCACCCATAACCACTTTCAAGATTTCATGTTTACATGTTGTACATTATTGTCATTACATTTATCCACTTCCATACATTTTTCAAGATTTTCAAAAGTGACGATTAAAGGGACATTGACGCTTATGGGTGTACATACCTTAATAGGGTAAGACTAAATGCATGTGAGACGATTATCAATTTGATTATACGGCTTGTGCTTAGCGTAAGGTTGTGACTATTAATGTTTTGGATTTTAGGATTTACTTTTCTTTTGGGTGGTGTTCACTCTTTTTCCTTTTTTTCAATTCTCTCATCCCATGTCCCATCTCTCTAAGTCCCATTTCAATCCAAGCTCCACCTTTGTTGGGTTGTCAGTGGCAAAAAGTAGTATAAAAAAAAGTCTTGGATATTTTATGCAAAAACATTAACGGAATTTGGACTGAAAGTTGTGTCAAACGCTGTCGGGTTGAGAGGAGCGCGCCTTGGGAACACGCAGGGTGTCTTGCTGCGATCGTGCGTTGCCGACTGAAAACGTTGTCAATCTTGATCTTCTCTTCAAATCTTCAGTCTTCAGTCTTCCGTTGGCCTATCCTGTGGCTGGCTCTAAGGATATAAGGGTCAAGGTAGGGATAAGAGCCCACTGAATACGGGACGGGTAGATCGGGACAGCAGATACGAGTTGCCGTCCGTATGACGGGATCCTAAAATCAAATTCACGATCTGCTGGCCAAAACTCCAGATCGTGAGAACAGAGCAAGTTTCGACCATGTGGGTGATCAATCCCACTTCGTCACCACGACAATAAATGGGGTTAAGTTTGGTTTAACCCAAACTGCCCGCAACAAGGTTTACAAAACAGAATGGAAATGAATTGACAAACGAGCCTCCAAAACCGGCTAGGAATAACAAAGCCACATCCCACACATACATAAAAAATAAACCCAAAACATTCCTCTTGAAATCTTCATATCTTCAGATCTTCAAGTCTTCATATCTTCAGATCTTCAAGTCTTCATATCTTCAGATCTTCAAGTCTTCATGTCTTCAAGTTTTCAAGTCTTCATGTTTTAATAAAAACAATGGAGAAAATCACAAATAACAAGTCTTAGAAAAGGCAGCAACCTTCTATCTAATGCCACAGATGGCTCAAAGATCCAAATGCTAAGTGTAATAGCAATTTGAAAAGCTCTCCTAATCTTCTAACATCCCTCTAAATTTCAACTCAATCTAAGATACTGTTCAAAAGTTATGCGAGTTCAAAGTAGAGGCTCTTCTTCCTCTTTACAAACTAAACACTGCCTCTAAAAACCTCTATAACTTTTGTTCTATACATCACTCATAAAAACGTAATATCAATTTAAAAAGACGATATCATTGGCTACAACCCGTAAATTTTTTACTTCAAAATAAAACTCTGTCCAAAAGTTCTAGTCAAGCAAAATGTGGGTCTCAATTTTTTAGAGAGCACCCAAACCCCCAATTTCTACCCACTATAACTTCTTCAATAAAACTCCAAATGAAATGATTAAAGACAATTTGGAAAGCTATGACAACAAACTGCCACTCCTAAAATTTTGAAAAGGAAATTTCATACTGTCCAAAAGTTGTAGCTCTTCAAAGTCTCAGCCCTTTCCTAAGAAAAGGGCAGCCACCTCCAAACCTTCACACCTCCATAACTTTCTTGTCCAAGCTTCAAATCTCAAATTTAAAGACTTTCTAGAAAGCCAAGACTAAGATAAACACCCTCTCCAAATCTTGTTGCAAAATGATATACAGATCATAAGTTATGGCTTGTCAAAGTCTCAGCCTTTCTTCATAGTTTGGCTTTTTGACTCCAAAATTCAAACACTCATAACTTTTGCATCACAACTTCAAATCAAGCTTGCAAACTCATTTTAGAAAGGTAATCACACAAAGAACAACCTCCTCAAATTTCAATTCAAAATCACGTATACACAGAAAAAAATCTCCCATCAAAGTTTCGGGATTTTTTTTCTTTCTTCCCACCAACACTCATACTCTAACTTCCAACAACTAAGGGATCTTTCCTCCACAATTTCGACCCTATCTAAGGTAGGGAGGTGGGGCACATCAGCCCATGCCCTCCCTATCCTAACCCCACCATAGATGCCAAACCCTTTCTCCTTTCACACCTTTCCTATTGACTTCTAAACTCTTAGTATTTTTATTCAAACAAAGGCAAAATATATGAGCCTTCCAAAACATCTAGATAAACATATGAAAATGATTAAATTACAAAATAAATGCCATCGTAAAGTGGCCACGTGCCCTTGCAAGCATATAATAGCGTCAAACGCTTGTTTTCAGTCGCCAAGTCGTGGACTTGGTTGGCTGGAGAAGCGGTCGTCTCTGGTCGCCCGCCGGTCCGGGTTCGAATCCCATCGGGCTCGTCAAGCGGTGATGGCGGCTCACGGCTTGGCAGCTAGTGAGGCAGGAAATTGGCCCAGCCAACCCGCTACCTACCCCCCTGAGCTGTGCATGTGACAAGACGGCGCAGCGCACTGGAATCTATGGCCGCTGCGCTGTCACCAAACCGTGGTCCTCACCACGACCACCCCTTTTGCCTCAACTGTTGATTTATTGAAATCAACACAAACATAAACATATAACGAGTATCTACATGATGGAGATATCTCCATCAAGACAACGCAAAATGATTTGTCCAAATCTCAAGCAAAGTTCTACCTTCTTGGTGCCAAAACTTTCAAAAAGAGCTGTCATGTAGACAAAATGCAATAAACTTAGATGTGACACATAATGTGAATTGTCAATTCCCAACTTTTTACTCTCAAACCAATTAAACCTTGGAATATCAATGGGATGTGGGATGTAATGTGAACAATTCCTAAGTGTACACTATATATATATATATATAGATTCTTTATATCACCTTCTTTGTTATGGCACATTTCTTGTTCTAATAAATTTTGGGAAACAAGCTTGCAACAAGCTCCAAAGTCATTTTGCTTTTGTACTAAGGTAGCAGCACCCATAAGTGTCAAACTAAGGATTTTGGAGTAGGAAAATCAATTGATGAACTTGGAAAAAAATATTGTTAAGTTAGGAAGAGGAAGTAAAAAATATTGGCATCTATATCAAAGTTCCAATTGCAAGCATTTGTTCACAAAAAAATTTTAAAGTCCAAAATCACTAAAATTGTATGGTTGTGTGTAAAAGATGCTAAAAACAATGCTCATTGATTTTTAAATAGTGAGATGTGACACTCAAAATTATCATGTTAGTCACCCATACCATTTGCTTTTGTATTTGTCAATCAGTGATAGTGCCAGGTGACACCTATAGAGACATGACGAAGATGGGTGTTACTACATTAGAGGATTTGAAATCATCTACCTGAGACCCCCAATGTTGCTAAAACTCTTCTTTTTTAATAGTAACTTGAAGGTCACTCCTTTAACCCTTAAATGACCGCTCTACGTATTACATAGTAAATATGTTGCAGTATAATTGATATTTGCTACCAATAAAAATTTTAATTTGGAATCTTGACTAGCCCACTAGAACCACGTTAATCTACATTCTAACTTCTTTGTTGACCTCAAGATGAGTAAAGGTGTGGATGCATTCCAAATACAAGAAAATACTAAATACTATATTGGCCACAAGTGTCTCCTCAATCCTTTAAGGGTTAAAATACTACAACTAGTTCAAAGCCCCACGTTGATTATACCTATACACCTTTGCTTTTATAGCAAATACAAGATGCTACCAATTCCAAAAAAACCAAACCACTATACTTTAATTGGTTCAAAACTCTTTGACAAAATTTAAAGTGTTACTTCTTCTTATGTTTTTATGTGCACACGTAGTAAGTATACGTACAATTACATGTCTATATGTAAATTTGCATACACTTATGTTTGCACGTAGTTGATGCATATGTATATATGTATATATATGTATATAGAGTCTTGTACAGAAAGTCGTAGTCCTTTTTTAAAATAATTCTCACGCAATCAATACTTTACCAAATCTAAAATTAATTACATATTTGAAAAGCTTAGAAAAAGGAGTAAATTTTGTTAAAGTTTGACATAAATCTAATTAAGAGAAGTATTAGAAAAAAAAAACAATTGAAGAAAAAATCACATTGTGATTTAAATGCTTTTAAAATCACTATAAGTTTGTCAACAATTTATTACTAGCATATTCTCAACCTATTCTCAATGTACAACAAGCTTGCAGTTGTTGAGACAATTCCAAGTTCTAAAAGGTGGTTAAAAGTCACAAAGAAGTTGAAAATGTTGATAAAATTGGATAAAAATGGCATACTTATTTGTGCGAAATCGCATTTGACATGGATTAAAAGCATAAAATAAGAATAACATACTTTTCAAATTTTGATACATTTTGTCCCCTTGAGTTAGGTTTTCAAATATGTAATCACTTTTGAATTTGATGAAAAACTGAATGAGAGGGGTTTAAAAAGGACTACGACTTAATGTCCAGGACTCTATATATATATATATATATATATATATATATATATACATATACCCCAAAAGTGTTTGTGGTGGTTAGTCAACCTTGACAGTTCTGTACCTATGGACAACAAGTCCATAACCAAATTATGGGAAGGAGAGTGCATGGGGTTCTTTAACCCTTTAGAGACCACACACATTTTCCCAAAATCCACTAGAAACCTGGGCAATAAGATTAGATGTGCATTTGAAACAAATATGAACCCAATTTGAATAATCCAACCGTACAAATGTGAAGAACACCTTGTTAGTTGCAAAGCATCTAAATTTCAGCTGGATCTGCCGTTGGAGGTGAAATGTCATAATGATTAAGTGAACCGTATATGGAAAATCTCTAGTTTTTCATGCTTGTGTGGTTTTGAATGTTAGCGCTTCATGCAAGCTTTGATTGAGAAGAGCCCTACATTTCTAGAAAGCAAGATTTCCCACCTTTCCAACAAGACTAGTTTCACACAAAATGGTTAAAAATAGCAATCACAAGGTGTAGCTAAGTGGACAAAAAGGGTCAAAAATCCCATTTTCTTTGCTACCCTAAACTGGTTCTACAAGAAATTTGATAACTATTACAGAAAATCCAATTGGTGAAATCAATCAAAAATTGGCCTTAAATGTAGGATGAACTTTTTCTAAAATAAATTGATAGTATCATTTCAATGGATTCTCAAATAGTACAATTGTACAACTACCGTATAGAGAAACAATACAAGCGTATTCCTTGAGCAATTTGAAGTTTTTTAAGATTGCACAATTGAAATATGTCATTCTTCTTGGATGCTTGATGTATTGTGTTGTTGCTTTGATCCATCTTTGACCAAATATGGATACGTATTTTGAGGCCATGATGTATAAACACCATTATTTATCAACTCCCATATCCAATTCTATTGTTGTTTTTTGGGTTGAATGCAAAATTCTTGTGATCACAAGCGTTCTTCAAGATTATTTTCCAAATTGTTGAGCGATTTTACTGTATAGGCCAAAAACTACTCTCCCAAACCAAAATATGGTTTGGTGGTCTTTAAAGGGTTAACCAAATTATGAAGATGGGAGGGCATGGAGTTCCAAAATTGAATTATGAAAATGGGAGGCCATTGGATTCCATAACTAATTTGGGAATGAGGGGCACAAGGATGGTGGTAGTATAGTCCCAGGGATGAGGAGAGTCATAGGGATGTTCATGTCCCTTCACAATGTACAGTCAATGTAAATTTGAGAAGGTGCACCATTTTAGAGTCCTATGGTCTTTTCACTTCAAAATTTCATAACTCATTCCAAAAATCTCCAAAAATTATGAAACAACTTGGGTTAGATACCAAATCCTCTCTTCTTCCAAGGAAAATTTACTTTTTCAAAAAGTTTCACATCCCCATATTACAGTTTCAGCCCTTAGGGTGGCTTCACACTATGACTGGCCAAGTCAAGTGACTGTCAAATTGAGTGACCAAACTTTGCCGAGAGGCCAAGCAAATCTGTTGAAAATAGACAATAAATGCTGAAATTGATAGCAATAAATGTTGAAACTGATAGCAATAAATATTGAAACTGATAGCAATAAATGCTGAAACTGATGGCCTCTCACCCATAGTTTTGATCTAGCATTTTGTTGAACCCAAACTCTTGCCCAAAGGTCATCAATCTTGAATGATAAAGTGCTGCCATGTAAGCAAATGGTGGATGACGGCTTTTGAAATTTGACCTTTAGTGTGAAAGCTTGAACGGTCGGACTCTCAGTTTTGTGCAATCTGATTGGTGCAAACTGACGGCCTCTCGACCTTCGGCCATAGTGTGAAGCCGCCCTTACATGCTCCATTCATGAGTCTGCTACCTTACTCCAGTTTTCATGTTTAATAGTTCATACGTATTTTGCTGGGTACTAGACGTGTACTGCGAATCATACGTATTTGGCAATTGATACGTATTTTGCGACTTTTCGACTTTTGCGACTTTTGCGACTTTTTCGACTTTTTCGACTTTTTCGACTTTTTCGACTTTTGTGTATCTCCGAAGTTGTTTACTGATCATGTTTTCGTGCGATGGAAATGGAACATGAGCATCTACAGAGAATTCGGGAAAGTGGGACTTCATTTTAGGGTTCAGAAATCACTGCACTGCAGATTTTGAAAACTTTCTTCAAGAACTGGCCTTTAATTGAAATGAGGAGCAACGACGACATTTTGGAAACCAAAGTTCGTGTTTTTGTGGCGAAAGAGGTGTAGTTATGGCGTGAGAACTCTCGGGGGGCGGTGAAGGTCGCGAGATCTGTGTCGCTCTGGTAAGTAATCACGCACATTCTAAACGACGACATTTTGTTTTTTTATTTTGCTCGTTTTTGTTTGCATATCACACGGTGTGTGAAGTTTTGATTGCATTCCTCGGAGTGATGCTGGTTGTGAGTAGGAGAAACCCTAGATTTGGAACCTAGAATTATTTGGCTCGAGAGGAGGAGGCTTTTGTATCAAGTGAAGAAAAAAAATCACTCTGAAAGAAGAAGTTTGTTTACTTTATACGAAATGCAAGCCATTCCATTCCATTCTTGGGAAAATTTCATGGATACCCCTGAAGTTTGCAATATTTTCATAGAAACCCCTGCTTTTTCAGAAATTACACAAATACCCTTGGACCAAAAAAGATAGGCGTTTTTTTCTGTTATGCATGTCACTTCCTTCTCCCTTTGTGCGCACACTAATTCTTTCTTGTTATGCGTGCGCACAAAGGAAGAAGGGAAGTGATATGCACAACAAAACAAACGCCTAAATTTTTTGGTCCAAGGGTATTTGTGATATTTCTGAAAAAGTAGGGGTATCTATGAAAATATTGCAAACTTCACGGGTATCCATGAAATTTTCCCTCCATTCTTTAGACCGAAAAGCAGGAAGAAAACTATTGCTACAAGGACAAAGACAGAGCGTTTGTTTGTAAGCGTGGCTGCTTCTTTGTTGTGTGCTTACTGGTCGTCGTGTGTGTTTTATCGTTTCGTAGGATGTGAAGAACTCTGAAGACTTACCGGAACTCTTTTCAGGTGTGCATTGCAAATTTGTAAATTGCTTTGGTTTTTTAGAGTTGATTGCGACCTTATTCAGAGTGTTGGTTCTAATTGGCGAGGAACAAAACCCTATGTCTTTGTGTATCATTTGATTATTAGCATTTCACATGTCTTATGTATCATTTGATTAGCATTTCACAGTATGTCTTTGCGATTACGAATTATGTGGCTGATGATGACTTGTACGTGATTTTAGGTCTGGAGTTGCTGTGAGTATTGGTAAAGAAAAGAATGGTGGTGTGTTCATGGCAGGTTGAATAATTGTGAGAGACTGAGCTTCTAGGGTTACTTTCTGATTCCAGCAATTGAAATCTACGTACGTCTTGGATCGTAACCTGGGATACCGATCTTAAAAATTGTTTGGAAGGCCTAACGCTGTTTATTTCATTGACAATATCTGAAGATGGGAATGACTTTTTTGAGTTCGTTCTGCAGATGCTTTAGTCTCAAACTAAAATAAACGAATGTGTCAGGGGTGGAGTTGCGAGCCTGAACTTCTATGGCAAGCGTAGGTTGCATTGCATCAATGACTGCTTCCTGGCTGTAATCTGAGCAAGGTGTGTCTTTCTACAAGGTTAGCTTACAAAAGTAGAAACTTGAGCGTTAGTACTGTCATGCAGAGTTCCTAGTGTGGATTTACTTGTGAGGGTGGAAGCTTGATGGTGGTTGGTTTTACTTGCTGCAATGTGAGTGTAAATGTTTGTTGAGCAAGAGAGGTGCTTAATGGATGTTGTATTGTCCCTAGGATGTTGAAGATGTAATCTGAACTTCTGGGGGTTGGCGTGGGTTGAAGCAGATTCTGTGAAAATCTGGAGTAGTACTAGTTTATCATAACCAAGATGGAGACCATGATGAGGAAAGCTCCAAGATTGACAAACGAGGGGGACGAGGGCGTGGAACCATTAGATGCAGATTTATGGGGCCAGCTGCAAGAGTATCTCCCTTTGCACACTATATACAAGAAGCTATTGCAGCGGGATCTTTTCCAATTGCGCCTTGTCAGCAAAGAATGGCACCACGCCGCGTTGCAATGGATATTGCCAAAGCCCTCTTTTGTGACCATTGTTGCAGGCCACGATCGCGATCACTTGTTGAATGGGATTGTCACGTACAACCGTGCCTCTGGCAAGTTCAAGTTTTACCGCCAACGCATGCGCTTGTGTCATGTCCGGGCTCATGTTCTACCATTTGAAGTGGAAGGGCTCATTTTGTGCCACAGTACAAATGACTTGGAGAAACGGGGTGTTTACAACGTCCACAACCAAACATGGCACGCCATTCCTGCCTGTCCAGAACAAAGTGAGACTATATCTGCTTGTGGTCTGCTGGTGGACACCACTGTGAGGCCATATACCTTCAAACTAATTGAGGGCAACCAAACCTTCAGGACACAAATATATGATTCCAAGAGTAGATCTTGGAGCAGAACCTCCTCTCTTTTATCATCATCAACTACGCAGCTCCAGCGGGAGTTGAACACTATAGATTACTGTTGTGTTTGCCACAACGGTAACGTATATATGTGTGTAGGCAGGCACACGATCTTGAAGTATTCTCTGGAAGATGACAAGTGGACAGAGTTAAAGTTCCCAAAGGTGACGAATGGTGTGGACGAATTTTTGTGGGACAAATTTCCAGAGGAGAGTACCTTGGGGATTTGGGGAGGCCGGATTTTCACCACTGCAGAGGACCACAAGAAGCAGAGAGTTACTGTGTGGGAGCTTGTGGATTCTGAAGGGCAAGAGTGGATGGAGTATGCCTGCATGCCCAAGGAGCTATATGAATGGCTCTGGAGGCATGAGTTTGATGGTGAGGAATCTTGTATGAGGTCGTTCTATTGCGACGGCTATCTGTTGATTTGTTCCTGGTGGTGGGACTTGAACTGTGCTGATGTGCTTGTGTTGTTCAACATAGCAAGCAAAGTTTGGCGAAAGGTGAACTTGCCCAGGGGAACTGTGGCAATCCCTGAGGACGGGGTTGAAAGCTCTCATGAAAACGAAGATCTTGAAGAAGACGAAGATTTTGATGAAGCTGACAATGTTTGTGAATGTGGTGTTCCAAATTATTTTCATGAATTCGACGATGAAGATGAGGATATTGACGAGGAGGATGATTTTGATGAAGATGACGGAGTTGATGATTTTGATGAAGATGACGGAGTTGATAATTGAATATGAAAAGTGATTTTTGGAAATGTTTAAACCTTAAACCCTCTATTCTTGCAACTTTCAGCTGGGTAGAAACGTGGTTAGGGTGAAACGTGGTTTGGGAGATTGCTGTAGAAGTATGGAGAGATCACTTTGGTTGCAATAGCCAAGTCCATTGAGATACCTTTTTATTTTATTGTTGAGGAAGAATTTTCTCGTGTAATTTCCTTGTAGGAGGTTGTGATTGTAAAAAGTCACATTTCTAATCAAATATGTTCCAGAGACATTTGGCCCACTCTTAGCTCACTCGCTAATAAGCTCGGTGTGTTTCATGTCTTCATTGCTCTTGATACGATCTACGGTTAGATTTAAAAATAAGAAAAGTATGTTTTTGGGTTCAGAAGACTAGAAATGGCTAGTGTTACTTAAAAGAAATTAGGCTTGGGCGTGTAGGGGTATAATTGCGTTGTTTATCTATGAATGAGGAGGGTATAATGAAGGAGATTCAAACAGTTCATTGGTGCAGCTCTTTATTGTTTGTTGTTGCAGGTCTCATAAGTGTTCATTTGTTAATGTCAATTGGGAAGGTGGGATTATTTGCGTCTTATTGCTTTAACCCCAAAATGCTCCACAGTATTTCTCTTCTTATTAACCCTTGAGCGCCCAGGCCATATTCACTCAAATCCATACCTCTGTGTACTTAGTACAATAAAAGTATTACCTAAGTAGAGTCAAATAGCTTGAATTTTTTTGAGTGGTAGTAGACACATGTCTGGAGGTACATGAAAAAGTACAAGTCCTTTGACTTTACCATTAATAAGAGGATAAGAGTCAAATATGGACATTTTTCAAAATTGAATGACCACATAGTGGTTGTTGGGGCGCTCAAGGGTTAAAAAGCATTTTTGAACTTTTTGAACTGTCATTGTAAGATCATTATTAAGTGTTGAAACAAAATTGTGAATCTTAATATCTTAAACTTCAAGACTTTTAGATGCTACCAAAGTAAAAAAATTCAAAAAAAGTCATGTGGATGTTTATGATATTTGTGATAGAATGTTGGTGAGTATGGAATTTACTACTTTTTTGGAACCATCCAAAACTTGTTACGCAAAAACAGCAATTTTTGGGTACAAAATTGGGAAATAATCATTGATGATGATTAGGTGTTTATTGTTATTACTTCAAAACTAATGACTCCCCTTCCAAATCCATGACCACAATTTCACAAATGAGTTTGCAATACAATAGTTTAAGGGCTATCTCCTAACACAAAGATTTTTTTTTTTGGATTATTGATCAAAAACCATTATGAACGAAGAGAATTCAACAATGTATGAATTTTGATTTGTATAACAAAGACATTCCAAATGAAGTTAACTCAAAAAAACATTTGGATTTTATTAAATGATGCATTTTCAATAAGAGGGTCCTCACTATCAGGGGACTTTGACTTTACTCTCAATTTGCTACCCAATTTTCTAATATAGTAGCTTGTCATAGGCTTTTTAATGGCAATATTCAATATACTTTTCAATCAACTTGGGACTAATGACGTTTGGTGATGTTTGGTGACATTAGAAGTCCCAATATTTAACTCCTTGGAACATAGTGATATCTACCCCTCAATTGAGATGATAAATAAATCTTCATTAGAGGAAGTTCAATGCTTGTTGTGAAATGTTTAGCTATAGGACATTGAGAATGAAACATGGACATACAAAATCTACCTTGACTTTGACATTGTATAATCTTTACATATAACATTCAAATGTCATTCTTGGACTTTGAGAAGAATATTTTGTTCCAACTTACTAGTGGTCACTGGATTAGCATGCAACAACAGGTGCTTTAAAAATGAGTGATGGAACGACGGACTATATTATCTGGTAGTAAAGAGAGATGATTGTGCTTCTTATGCCACTTTGTGTATCATATGCACTTTTAATGAAGGACCTTGCCCCTAATGCAAGCTTATAATTTTATTTACCAATGCACGTTTGCAATGAACTGCTGCTCGTCTCTATTTACCAATACATTCTATTTCTAGCCATTTACCATGACTTGCTTATATGGCAAGTTCACCAAAAAATAAAATAAAATAAAATAAAATAAAATAAACCCAGAATGGCGTGCACAACAGGCACAGCTCAAACCTGTTGCCTGAAACTTTGTTTACAATAGAGACATGCAACCATTCCATGACATGCTCCACTCATGACAAATGATATTCTTGAAACTCTCAACGCAATATTAACTACAGTCAAGGCTCCTTTACATGACCTTAACTTCTTATAATTGAATATTGACCCTAAGAAAGGTGAACTTCACAAACCATACAAGGAAGTATTCAGATGCAGCACAACCTAAACCCTAAACCTCAGAACACTGATTCTTTCTACCGATGCACGCAGAAATTAAGTGGCGTAACAATACTGTAAGGCTCTTCAATGCAAAATGACAGGCCTCACGTAAAGGAATCACAGCAAAAGCTTACCACAATTCTCTGTCGGTCGAAAGGCAACTTCAACTATAGTCCTTCTGTTCCATTAAAAAAGGTATTCTTGGAGCCCATCTTTTGACCAGCTTTTGAAGGAAATCATCGCTTTTCAGCTCAAACAATCTGTGGGTCATAAATGTTGCACGTACCAGCAACATACTATTCTCATGGTTGCTGAGCGATACCGAGGGCACACTTTGAATGACTACAAGAAAGATAAGAGAGATAGCTTTGTTTAGTAGTATGATTACTGGCTGACGTTATGGACTTCGTGAGCTCGGAATAGGGCTATAGAAGATAATCAGACACAATGCCAAGTAGTTCTACAAAATCAAAGACTGTTCATAGATGCACATTTAAGTAGATTTAAGGGCAGAGAAGACTTCTGGGCTATATCACTCTCTTCTGGTTTTCAAAAAATAGAATGACACAGCTAACTTTGAAAACCGGACTTGACGTTCATGAAACAAAGGGAGCGCAATATGAGTTTGTGAGGAGCTTACATGGTTGAATGATTGAACAGCCAACAGCGCTGCATCGGATAGCTTGAATAGTGATCCTGTACAATACTATGCTTCACAAAGCACCAATCCCAACGCAGAAGTCAATTTCAAAACCCGTGACCACAGTCAAGGTTCCAATATCGACGGATAACACAATGTGTCACATGGAAAGTGACAATTTCCTTATAAATTCATTATGTCCCGTTCACTACCTTCCTAAGTTTCCCTTTTGATGGTATCTACAACCCCTTCAACAATTCAGCGAAACAGCTTGATATGCTGCCAACCGAGCAATGTGCTCAAGAGAGCATTAAAAGCAAATACAGCTTTTGTCTTCGACTTACAGCTGTAAGCAAGAAAAACAGAACAGAAGGACCAACCTTAACTTCTGGGAGTGGACAAAAGAATCAAGTTCTGCTTCCAACATGAAGAAGACTGATTTTTACACCTTTCTGAAAGTCCTATCAAAAATGAAATTCTTGCCAATCACGAGCGGAGAAATGCTGGAAGAATAAGACCACAAATGATTCAATCCACCACAGCCCCAACGCCTGTGCAAGCATGCGCCAGGTGTCGTTGGTACTCCCCGTAGTACTCACACACTGCTTGCACCTCATCATGGAGATGATTCAAATCTCCAGGTAAATCGAAGAAGTCCTCAGTCCCTGGCTCTGGTTCATTTGTATCCGGTACTGAAGACGCTTTTGCAGCTACTTTAGCCTCATGACAAGCCAATAGAAACATGGCTGCTGTGTCAGGTTGCTTGGCGTTTCGGAGTGTTGCCAGAGCCTCGACTAATTCTCCAGCTGCTACGTACAGTATCATTGCCCTGAAAAAATTGCAGAGCCCGTCAATACATGTCAAATTAAATACGTAAAGAATATACATAAAAACAAGTAGCAGACAGTAAATTTTCTATAAAAAGTAGCAAGTGCGATTCTGCATGATTACAATTGAGAAATGACCTCATATAAATTCTATGATGAAGTATTCAAAAATCTTCAATTTGCAGGGTTTCTGTTGGCGTAAAAAAGTGATCCTAGAAGCGATGATTTGTACACCTCTCATTTGAATGCACGCCATTTCTTTTTCTAACTTTAATTTAAATTCTTGTTCAACTTTGTGCCTACTTAGGATAACAAATTCATGATTGCATACAATCTATAACCATTGGATTGGCTTCTTCCCCAAAGTTAGGTTTATCCCACCCTTCCAACTCTAAACTAAAATCTCGACCCAAACGTTTTCTAGTACCTCAAGAGTTGCTAGAATAACATTTGATCCCTCGTCTTCTATTGATTGCTTGTTGTACAAAGTTGAACACGACGAGGATAACTTCAACTCTATCATGTTTATACGTTCAAAGTGGGAATAGAAAAAGGGGTGATATACCAGTACTTATAAGATAACTTTAATGCCTTCATACCTACAATTTCCATTTGCGTGCTAGCAGAGCAGAAAACTTCGATTAAAAGAGCCTCCATAGCTATTGCCGAAAGCTCTCAAAACAAAGATATTCAGAAATTAATCCACGTACCTCCAGAGATTATGTTCGTTATTCAATACGTGATGAGCCCACCTCTCCAAGACCCTGAAACAATCGTGAAGCAGCTAGAATAAAAATCCGATACAATGCCGTACCAATAATAGAGCTAAAAAGTCTAGATTGAAGATAAACGGCACATGAACAAACCTTGCATGATCTGAACCTTGCAAATGAGTTGCAGCTAACGTAGCAGCGTCAATCCAGCGGCCTGCATCTTGCAGCTGGAAAAGCCATACACCAGAACAAATAAAACATGAGAATGACTTGATTGGCTTTTATGACTAGACACAACCATCTAGCAGAATCTCAGGTCTGAAAACGCACGTGCTCACATCTATGCAAATGAGCCCACCAGCAAGGTTTAAAAATTTAGTTGGCCTTGTAAGACGTGCTACTATTCGCGACATGCCTGCAAGCCACTGAGAATATTGACGATACCAGAAATGTGTTAGCACTAAGTTATTTAGAAGATAAATTCACAGAAGCTTGACACATACCTGAGAACAAGCTTCCTGGTACCGACCAACTGCACAAAGAAGATGCGTTCCTGATAACGAAGCATCTGTTCCTACCATGTTTGCAGCAACCACCTGCAAAAGAAGAATACTTTTCACCTCTGTGCTTCTTTGAAACCTTTGTCAAAAGAAATTCAGCAGCTTCCTCAATACTCCAAATTTATCTGAATTATAGTTCTTTGTATCAAGGGATTGGATATCTCACCTTGACAGCAAGTTCGTGTAGGCCTGTTGATACAGCTGAGGCAAGAGATACAGCTCTCAAGGCATCCATGTAGAACAGAGGATTGTCTGGAGGCGTAGCCAGCAACAACGTCACAGCAGCTTCAAAATCTCCTAATGCAATCAACCTACATCAAAAACCCCATCATAAGGTGCAAGCATCCAGAAAAAAACTTTGTTGATCACTAAGCAGAGCAGGCACTTGAAGAAAATTACTCTAGCAAGCACATTGAAATGTACCTACTCCCTATCTAGTAATGTTGTCGACAGTGTTAAATCATAATAATGACTGCATAAAGCTTCCATTCTCATTTCTATCCAAACCTCAACATCCTGTTCATATTTACTAAGCTTGGTATCACCTACAAGTAACCTTCCCTTTTTCTAAAATTTAAAAGAACTGAGCTTCTAGGAGACAGTAAAACAAGAGATGGTTGTGAGCGCTACTCATGCACTCGTCTTTGAGTGGCTTCCGTTCCTGTGAACTTCTCATGCCAGCCAATCCGCTCCCGTGCAACTGACCGAACCACGGACTGCTCAGAAGGAATGTTATCCATGCATCCGTGTGTCTGCGTCCACATTCCATAACACAGCACAATTCAACAAACATAAAACTAGTCTAAATTTTATTCTCAGCAGCAAGGAAACTTCTCATGAACAAAGGAGATACGCTAAAAACTAAACCGTCAGGCGTATATCACCCTGAGAGGGTCCAAATTTTGACAATCCCACTCGACCAGTGTAATCGCTTCGTGGAGGCGTTAGAAACAGGTGTGACAAGTCACAAAGTCTACCCAGACTTATCATCGGTTCAATATACTGACCACAAACGGAAGCAACTTACCAGCTTAAAAGGAGCGTCAGGCAAAAAACCTTCTGGAGAATATGGTGTAGCGACTTTAGAATCAATGAATGTCATTCCACGATCCAGCGGCTTGTTGACTGGAACTTCAGAGGTGAAAACACCATCGCCTTCTGGTTCCTGAGAGTTAAGCTTTGTTGCAGAGTTCTTGTTTCTCCCTGGTGTTCCCCAGAATGCAGTTGGTCCGGCAGAACCATAACTAAGCAGTGCAAGCGCTCGAGGTAGTTGAAGCCAAAATACAGCTTCAGGATATTCTCCAAATTGTGCAGCTGCAAAAGCACATCTTGTCGCCACATTTTGCCTGCATATAGTTGCATACTGTTCTCTCCTCTCTTCATCCAACAAACGACCTACCAAATTGAAAACAGAAAACTCAGCACGAGGTTCTGCAAACTTGCCCAGCATCGCAATATTTCAATTTCCAAGCCAAATGATGAACTCGTGCATATTATGCAACTCAATTGCCTTACCGGCTCTTCGATATGGTTCCAAGACCTTCAACAAAACTTCTGCAAAAATAGTCTCTTTCATGATGGGATTCTGAAGCGTGAGGAGGTGGTGTCGCAAATCCCCGCCGCTGCCTGGAATTTTTTGAAGATCTCCTTCAATTGCTGGAGCAAACCAGGAAGGTTGCACTCCTTGCTGCAGTACAATACGCAAAGACTGCCCAATTGCAGAAATGCCAACATAGAAACTCAGAAAAAGGAAGTAACGATTTTCTGATCTATGACATGTGACAAGAAAAGTCTCGAGGTCATGCTAATTCATAGAATCAAAACTACATTACGATGAAGATACTTCTGAAGACAATTCTCCTTGAGATGAAAGTTATTAATAGAAAAACCGGGTAGCATATATGTCTGATACATTGCAATAATTTACTATTTAAATTAAGCAGAGATCTTACCAAAGCATGAGGAGGTGGGAGCAAGGCAGCAGAGCACAAGGGCATGGGTCGGTAGCGTTGCCATTGCGTTGGCTTTGCCAGCTGGCCAGCTTTGCCACCTAAAACCCTACACCACGCACCATTTTGTCAGATCGAAAAACAAATAACAAAAATTTAGAGATAAAAATTAATCTACGAAAAATAGGGATGTTAAGATTGAACTTTCGATGAGATTCCTCGAAAAGTATAGGAAGGATTGCATCTTAATTCCAAAAGAGCCGAGCCAGACGTTGGAAACAAAAGGCAAGGGCCCACCATAATAGGACTAAAAAGGAAGGTCAGAATCTAGTTTTCAATTGCTTACTTCTGAACCTCCAGCAAGCGGAAACTCCCATCTGCACCAGCTATACACAAGAGCAAAGGCTCATTCTTGTCTGGACGCAGTGGATACCAATCTAGTTCTAGCACCAGTATACCTCCAAGGTGGGGTTGGACTAATGTACAAGCTATTGGATCATGGGTATCCTGCACACAATGACCACGCCTCAGCAACAAAAACTATTCTGACTAAATGACAAGGGCAAATTAAATAGGAAATGAGGTAAACTTGCACAATCAAAAATAAACTTCTCTAAATGAGCAACCTTTAGAATAATAAAGTGCTTATAAATTAGATACAGTGTAGTACTCACAAGGTCGTAGACAGCAAAACTGTGGTCGTTGAAGAGGACAGCTATGCGACCTCTAGTAGGATCTCCAATCCTCACAGGTGCAAATTTGATGCGACGAACGGGCCCACGACGAGTACTGAAAGATGATGATAGCCCCGTCACTACATCCCACCATCTAATACTTCCTGTCCGGTCCCCCATAACCTGCATCCAGCCTAGATTTATTAATACACACAAAACACTCAGAACCACTGATATAGATTGACTGCTGGCTATACGTCCCCGAGGTGTAGGTTCAGCCAATATTTTGGATTGCACCGGAACGGTGGAAATTCCTAGGAAGATCATTTTAAAGGCAATACACAGTTTGTCTTCAATGCCTTCATAGAGTTCGGAAAGGCATAGCAATATACACGTTCTACTGCAGTCTACGAAATATTCTTGGCACAAGGGGTACCAGGAACATGCATAGGCACTTACCACATGAGGTGTACGGTACGCCATTGCAGTTATCAGCACGTCCGCGGAAACAAATGAAGCTGCAGGCCATTTGGGCCTGCAAACCATACCACGATTCCTGGGTAAGGTTATGCTAGTTACAACGTAGAATTCGTAGAATTCAGCACAACACAGCCATAGAATTCAATGGTCCTAATAACGTGGTAGCGTGTAACATGCACGCAAAGAGGAAGCGCTTCTAACTGCAACTTCTCAGAACAAAACAAGAGTCAGTGATGAATTAGATGCAGCAAACAGAGAATAGGGCCACGACGGGAAATCTCTTAATTAAGGCTGGAATGATGGTCATACATTAAAACAATTAGACGTTCGCAAGGAATACTAAGTTCACAACGATGTCGATATGTACGTTGGATGATAGTATCAGTAGCAAATAAAGCAAAATCCTCAAGAGAAATCACTCCTATTTTGTGAGAGTCATGCACATGATATTTCCGCCATGTAAAAACAAACATCACCTGAAATCCCGAACTCGTCGACCTCGTAGCTCAAAGACTCCAAGAGAGCCATTTACCAATGCAAACGAAAAACTTTCAGCATGCTCAGCTTCTCGTGAATCTGCTCCAGGAAAAGTACAACTCTGTTAACAAGAATGCATCTTTAAGAGATCAAATATTATGCATCAATCAGCTTGTGTGCAAAGACGTGTACAAACACGAATGAGTCATCAAACGACTGTAAAGAGGTAATTTAAATTACCTGCAGCAGGGTTTGTGGGAGGAGCGCTAGCAGCGGCAGCAGCAGCTGAGGCAATGGTCGGGCGCTCTTTCATGAGGGATGATTTTCTTGCCCAAGAGTTTGTTGCAGCAGCAGCTGCCTTAGGAGCTGGTGGAAGAGCCCACTCCATTACCGTAAATGGTAGAGCAAGAGACCTTACCTTCACACCCAAAAATCTAATGTTAGCAATACCTTTCTATATAACCTCATGCTTGTATACGTGAGTTGAGAGTTTTTTGGAACATACCATCTCTGGAACTCTTTTCATAGCCCACACCTCTGCAGGAGCCTCTTTGAACAAGATCAAAAGATACCTGTTGCGTGCGTCACATGGATTAGCTGTCTGGACAAGACCAATACATGCATTACAACTACAAAACAGGTATAACGGTAAATGGAGTTTAGTTAATGATCTCGGTCATAATATTCTATCTTTTGCAACTCAGACCACAATAGAACACCCAACAATCCGTAAGAGGCGGATAAATAAAGGCATGGATATTTTATTTGACTATGTTTATAAGAAAGCGGAGCTTAAACTAGAGCCATGCCAGACTGTAGATGTGAGCCGTACAAGACTTGATACTTAAAACCCTTGCAACACAACTTCCAAAGTTTTAACATCAAACTCAGATTGGTCCTAATAGTCGAACAAGCAGTTTCAAATGAGTACTAATCAGACCTGCCAGATGGTGAGGTGCGGAGAGCACGCATTGGAGAGCGCTCTGGTTTTTGCATCACCCGAAAAACCTTGCTTTGGCCACCACGCACACATGTCACAACCACCCGGTTCATGAACCCGCCCCCTTTGCCTTTCACCTGGTACACAAATATGCCCCATCCTTACTCATTAGAGCTAGCATTCCTTTCATAACGGATCAAATATTAAGCTTTCTTCATGCGTGTACTTCATGGCCAGAACACGTACAATAAGGTTAGAACAGAAGGCACTAATGAACAGAGCCGGTAGGCTTTCAAAAAAATTCATTGGAAGCCATTCTGTATCTTAAAAAAATATTGCCAGCTAAAAACAAACGAATAAGAAGTAATACATCACAAGCTAGAGGAAATCTTGAAACCTCAACGTAGGAAAATGAAACAAGGCGTGTATTCCCAAGCCAGCGCACACCCCGGACACTCTGATTATTGTGCACAGCAAAAGAGGCAGTTATTGCATTTGCGGCAGTATCCACAATCTCCAGATTCCCTCCCTGACAGGCTAATGCCACCAAAGGAACCGATACAGCCCCTGCATTGCTTCCTTCTGCCCCTGCATTACATTCCACTGGACTCAAACAGAAATACAGAAAATAACTCCTAGACGTCAGAATAGCATCACGTTTCACAACAACCAAAGGCCTATTGACATCCCATTGGAGGCAATAAACAAGAGCCAGTTGATTACATTCAGCTTTGTCTCACATGTGCAACAAATGTTTTTGTACAAGAACACAGAAGCTCCCATAAGTATAACTCTTTTGTACCATGGCTGATGGCAAGGAGTGAGGGCATTGGAACAGCTAACGTGGTTACAGCAGATGAAAGAAGATGCAATTGTCCTGTCAAATCAAGCTGTTGGCAAACAAGACGCCATAAACTTTTTAGAGCACAGAAGCCAGAAAAATTAGATAAGCAAACAGCAAAAACTACACTAAATGCTTTAATCAGAACAACCAAGGCAAAATGAACACATAAATCATTCTCAACTTGGGCAGAAATTAAACAGACTTTGAAAAGTGGATCAGAAACAAAGCCATTTGGAGAAGAATGCACAAATTCTCCACTTGAATTTGATTCTCCAGAATTTTGCTTCATCCCATTTGAGACTGCAGATTCGCTGTCAGCGTCCTCTTCGTTGATGACCCAGCGCCATAGCCGACCATCGTCAGTAATAGACAAGAGCGTTGCTTCTACGGGAGAAGAAACCTTAGTCTCAACGTGCTGGTCCTTTTGTGACAATGAACTTGGGACAGGGATGGGTTCCGAAGTTGAATTAACCTGCAGATCACCAGAATGGTCACCGTCCAAGGATACTTCCACCTGAAGTTGTAGAGGGCAGTGTACTAGGGCAAGCACAGTCGGGGCAGGAACAGGGGACCCAATAGATGGCACCAACGTACCCATGTGGCACAACGAAAACACCTGCTGATCCCTACATTAGAACCCCCGCAAAATCCATCGTCATTAAGGCAACCAAAAGCAAAAAAAGCTGTATAGAGCTTACACGGGAGATTTCCTACTAGCAAAGTGTACAACACACAAAATTGAAGCTTATATTGGTAGCAGGAGTCCCGCACATAGAGTCAGCAGGCTAATTTGCTTGATAGCATCAATTTGACGCAGGTGCTAAATAAACGTACTCTTTTCTTCTCCAGGCGCTGATTTTACCATCTTGGTGGGCACAGTAAATAATGTCACCATCTGGACAAGCCAACAGATCAAGCAGCTTTGCACAACCGCGTGGCAAGGACGTTGAAGCTAGTTGCATGCCGAAAGCCAAGTCAAAAATCACAATCTCCCGGGGCATCATAACATACAACAGCCCTCTTCTTGTCCTGGAATACAAACACCGGACGACAATACCCGGTGCCGATGCTAAAGCAGGGGTTCCAGATGCCAAGGGAGCCCCGTCTTTAGATTTTTCAACCATTGTTCCTTTCTCATCTTGACCAGGAATTATGTACTGTTTGGTGAGTATATCTGATTCTGAAACCCCTCCCACCAGAATTGACAGAAGCAATCCACGAAGTCCCACAAGTGAAAACTGCCGGGAATCGAAGGGATCAGCCCTCACACATCCAAGAAGCTCACCACCTGAATCGAAGCGCCATACACAACGACCTGTAGTGGGGTCCCAAATGTTTAGACATGTAGGACCATGAATCACCGCAAGTAACCACGGCTGCCCGTACACCCAGCAAAGATCTTGGATACCTTGTCTACTCTTCTCTGCATCAACCTCCAGCCATGTACACACGTCCCCTACTGCAACATCCCAAATGGCAACACGACCCTGTCGATCCCCCACCGCTAACTGTAAATGAGCCGTGGAGAAATCCTGCGCTGCAAGGTCACGAGGTATCCCCTCCGGAGTCCATTGCACAGCCGTCACGAAAGGAGAGGGCTGCAAGGCAGCATTCTTCAGGGCAGGCATCGGCAGCACCGCCACGAGCTGCATAGACCGGGGCTCCATCACCACCACGCTGCTGCCTGCACCGTACGCCACCAGCCCGTGTGGGCTGCAATGCACCGCTCCCCCATTCTCCTTGCTCGGAGGGGGAGACAACACCCACCCCACCCCCGCCCCCACCCCCGCCATCCTCAAGAGCTCCTCTTCTGCTTTGAAAATTACACCGGGTACTCATCCAAAGGGCTGATCACACCAGGAACTCACAACGCCATTGACTTTCCATACAGCGCCTCTATTCTGGCTCCCTGCATAAAAGAATATTTCATTTTCATCTCTTCAATTGAAAGAAACAAGATAATGCTTCACCATAACAGCAAACGCAGTGCATTTTAAATTAAAAAGAAGGCAGTCTTCGTCACATAAAAGTACACTCAAATCCCTCAATTAGTAACTTCTCTAAAGAGACATTCTAGATACCCCGAAAACTTGCTACGCTGTCATTGCTTACAGCACATTTTTCAGTGAGAAAATTCGGTCTCATTCAAGAAGTTTGGATATATACTCAAATTGACCTAGAATTACCCTATGCATTGTTTCTATGGCTGTGAAACATCGAACATTTACAAAAATCTACCAGCTACACCTCTGTTACAATGAAATAACACCATTGAAATTTTGTACACAGTAGTGCTCGGCACCACAAATTCAGTCAATCTCCTTGTGGCGGAAAAGGATCACCAAGAAATAGTCCCACCGTATAATGCTGATTGCATTTGTGTCAGATCTTTACTCTATATTTTCGAATTTGTACAATCTCGTTATGTCTGCATCTCCCGTACCGATAATCCCTCCATTGATCACCAGATCCAAACTAAGCGTAACCAAAATCCTCTGAAAAGCTCACCTTCGCCTGCCTCACGTCACCCTCGAAAAGCAAAGTCCAAAGCAATTCGTCTCGCGTCTTGCGCCACTTGACACGAATGCAGCTACCTTGTCTCACCTTCTTTATCAAGCATTGGACAAGCCAAGGCTGCGGAGGAAAATCTAAAATCTCCGATCTCCAATACCCTAAATGCTCATACTAATCCTCACCAACCTCGAACCTCTGAGCTCCAAACTCCAGATACGGTTCCACCATGAAAAAGCCAACACCTGTGCCAAGATCGCAACTAAAACCTCCGACAATGTAAAAAACCTCCTTAAACTAATCAATTCTTCAAACCTACGCAATCTTGGAGAAATTCCGACACGCCGCGCAAATTCAAACGCGCTAACTCATTCCGCCCTAACTTAGGACGACAGCGACTTGCAAGAACCAGGTCCACTCCAAAAAAATTCTAACCAAGCATCATCAGCACTAACATCATCATCATCATCACGTCGTCAAAAAGGACGAAGTGAACCCGCTCGGAAGGCGAAGACAGAGTTTCCTTGCACCAGCAGCAGCCCCACGGTGGAACTATAGCCTGTAACTGAATCTTTTCCTACCGCTAAAATCTAGGTTAACTTATCTGAAGAGGTCTGGAGGCATGGACCTCTTCCTTCAATCATGCATTTTTATGCATCATCACTTCATCAGCGATATCGAAGTGCAGCATCTGCTTCTTGTTTTTGTGCCGTCGCCTAAATAAACTTTCTCCACGCCTCCGATCACAAATGCCACAACTGCTTTGCTTATTCTACAATACTTAGGTTTAACAATTTTGGACATTTTGCAGTCAAAGCTCGCAAAATCTGCATCGTAGCACTGCCATTCCACAGTTCCACTCCCTCGATAGTGAAGGATATAGTATTATTCTTTATTTCTAAATCCACGACGCTCGGAGTTGATGTCGGGATTCGGAACAATAATTGCCGCGAATAGAAAGAGAGTTGCGCTTTTAGCAAGGGTAAGTTAACTTTGGAAAGAGCGTTCTGCACTACAAGTCTGCAATAGAAGTCCTCTCTTTGGTGCATTTTGCGGTTGACTTCTAGTGACGGCAGCCCGTCAGGAAATTAGGCGTGAGTTAACTTACATATTGACGAGTTTTCATCACTTTAAAGAAATGAAGTAGTTCCCGAGTTGCGTCGTTTGCCTCGTCTACCAGCTCGCTTTGCTCAAGAAATATCTTTATACCAGCGTCTGCCTGCCACAGAAGTTTTGAGTAATCTTGCAAGCACAGTACGTTTACAATTGTAGCTAACAAGCACTCGAAGACATCGTCAGAGCTCGTGCTCAAGTTTTCACCCCTACAATAGCGGTGAATTATGTGCAACCTGCCGACATCGTCAGCGCCGGACAAGCCACACATATGCATCTGGCTTCTCGGCTAACAACATGGATGCAAAATGGCCGTCAACGGTGATTGGTTAGTTTGAATCTCAGCGCTCCTCGTGACGATGACTAGGGTTAGAAATGAAGTAGCTCCACAAAACAAACACCAGATTCAGCTCAGCTACGCAACGATGCCAGTAAGTTAATGAGGATTATGGCTTCTTGATCACGCACTCGTCTTCAAGGCTATTTTCAGAATTTTTTCACCAAAAAATTACAGAATACTCTCGTTCTCCGGTTTAATTGTCAAAGTTTGAATGATCTTCACGGTTTTTCAATCTGTGTGCATAGTTCAGCTTCAGAGCAGAGTATTAAAGAACAGGATTAGATAAACAACATGGATGCAAAATGGCCGTCAACGATGACTGGTTAAGCTTAGTTTGAATCTCAGCGCTCCTCGTGACGATGCCTAGGGTTAGAAATAAATCAAGCTTACATATTACATTAGCTCCACCAAACAAACACCAGATTCAGCTCAGCTACGCAACCATGCCAGTCATCTGGATTATGGCTTCTTGATCACGCGCGCATCTTCAAGGCTACTACCAGAATCTTTTCACCAAAAAATTACAAAATACTCTCGTTCTCCGGTTTATTGTCAAAGTTTGAATAATCTTTATCGTTTTTCAATCTTTGTGTGCACAGTTCAGCTTCAGAGCAGAGTGTTTAAGAATAGGACTAGATAAACAACATGGATGCAAAATGGCCGTCAACGACGATTGGTTAAGCTTAGTTTGAATCTCAGCGCTCCTCGTGACGATGACTAGGGTTAGAAATGAATTAAGCTTACATTACAGGAGCTCCACCAAACAAACACCAGATTCAGCTCCGCTGCGCAACCATGCCAGTAATCTGGATTATGGCTTCTTGATCACGCGCGCATCTCCAAGGCTACTGTCAGAATTTTTTCACTACAATTTTACAGAATACTCTTGTTCTCCGGTTGATTGTCTAAGTTTGAATAATCTTTATGGTTTTTCAATCTTTATGTGCATCTTTCAGCTTAAGAGCGGGGTATTTAAGAACAGGATTAGAAAAATGAAGAATCAACAACGCAATCGAGTCGTTGTGCGAGCGGGAATATTTCACAATTCCCGTAGCTACGCGTCCGTAACTAATGCCCTAAGCTTGATGATAAGCTTACTTTAAAACATGATGCTCAAACCTTGATGCTTCTTGATCACGCGCGCATCTTCAAGACTACTTTCAGAAATTTTTCACTGAAAAATTACAGAATTCTCTCGTTCTCCGGTTAATTGTCAAAGTTTGAATGATCTTTATGGTTTTTCAGTCTTTATGTGCATCTTTCAGCTTCAGAGCGGAGTATTTAAGAACAGGATTAGAAAATGAAGAATCGACAACGCAATCGAGTCGTTGTAGCGGGAATGTTTTGCAATTCCCGTAGCTACGCGTCCATAACTAATACTATGAGCTTGATGATAAGTTGCTTCAAAACATATGCTCAAACCTTGAATCAGGCGTGACTAGAATAAAATTTGAACATTCGGGTGACGAGCGCGGGCGATGATTGATGGGGGACGGGAACAAGCAGCTGAGAGCTGTGCACTGATTAACCCTTTAACCCCTGGGCGCCCCAGGGAGGGATCCTGTCTCTAGACATTGGAAAAAAGTCCCTCCTAATCTGAGATTGAGATGTTTTGGATGGGGGTTTGTACCCGTGGATAGGGAGTAGAGGTTGTTAGGGGGCAGAGTGGGGGTGATAGGTGGTTTGAGTTTTCTTTTGAGAGATTTTGGAGGACGATCCGGGGTTGGTTTCAGTTTTGGTGCTTCTCACGACCGGGACGACTGGCGGTCGTCGGTTACTGACCGGTACCACGTTTTTGCGCCATGAAATCTAGGCTGCTTCTTGTCCTTCATTTTAGATTCTGTGAACGTAGGAATGTGCAGGGGCTCCGGGCAATTTAGTTTTCTGATTATTTTAGGGTCGTCTTGTGAGAAGGACGAGGTCCTGGGGTACAAGGTCTTCATGAATTGGTGTGTTGTGGTTGCCACATGCAAATGAGTCGTAGGATTTGGGTTTAGCGTGGAGTCGTTGAGGGTGGTGTGTGTTAGGTCCATGGTAGATTGCGATTCAAGCATACACCATGTGGAACTATTGCCTGAATCGCACTCGCCGTAGTGTAGTATCAGCATGCGAAGGCATTTGCCAGCGAGAGTGGATTTCAAGGTTCTGTATTGAAGATGGCTTCTGAAGGCGACCAGCATGGGAGCAACGACTTGTTCAATGTAGGTGGAGCTTCTAAGCGAGCGACAGACGTGGAGGTTGCCAAATTCCAAGTTGAGTTGGAAGGATGGGCTCGTATGCACCACAATGCCTTTGTCTTGCAACTTGCAGAATTGAAGCAATGTTTGGACAAAGACTTCCTCCTTCAATTTCAACCCACTGCTCATCACTATTGGCCTGCAAATCCGCTTGCAAATTCATGGAGGTACCTCTTTAGGAGACAGTGTTTCCGGATTCTAGGAGTTCTTGATAGGGTTCCTGAAGGCCACCCCGACAAGTTGCCATCGATTGTCGACGCTTTCATTCGTAGCAAGTGGTGGCCAGATTCTGATCAACAACGCACTTTGGGCAATCCGGTTTGCGTGCTTTGCGGTTCTCAGTCGCGCGACAACAACCAAGAACGCCCTGGTGGTGCCCCCTACAGAAGTTAGCGGTGGCGGCCGCGAGTTTGAGTTGCACGTTGACGTCATGTCAAGTGGCCCGAGCAGAGTCTAGACGACGTTGATGAGGGAGTGGGAAGAGCTTCCTTGTCTTGACTAGATCGTGGAGGGTCGCGGTCGCTCTGCAACCTGGGGCAGTGTGGCTGGGGGGAGACGCACTGGTGTTGCAGGGAGGAGAGGCGGTGGGACTGGAAAGAGAAGACACGGTGGTACTAGAGGGAGGGGAGGCAGTGGTTTAGAGGGGAGGGGATGGCTTATTGGGAGGAGTGGTAGACGCATGGGAGAGAGGGGTGGACGGTCCGGGAGGGGGTTTGCTGGACCAGAGATAAGCCTCCATGGGAGAGGATTGATGAACAACATGCAGAATTTTGATCTCAACACCGCAATGCAGGGTCTTCTCGACTTGAATTCTACGCCTCAGTCTGATGGTGAAAGGAAGGCAAATGCCATTATATTGCAAGGGAGCGTTGAGGAGCGTGACGCGGAAACTAATGCGCAAGGGCAACAAAGGGGTCCAGGGGGAGGTACAGCACCGCAACGCCCAATCAATGGCACTGACAGCGTTACGAGAAGGAGAGGACCGCATTGTCGGCAAAGGCGGGCTCGTGGATCTAGAGTTGGGTGCGCTTCAGGGCGTCACGGCATCATGGATCCAAGCAGCTCGCCATTGACCGATGGTAGAGCACCAACGCCACCGGGTTGGTTTGCATCGGCAATTGAACCTCACCATCGGTCCCCGCATGGATTGAGGCGACAACGGACAATGGGACCTACAATATTAATGCAACAGCCCACGCAGAGTCTGAGACATGGAGCAAGCACCGGATTGGACTTGAATTTCTCCCCAAATTCGGCCATGAGTCGTCAGCGACAATGACGTAGATTTGATGACGACGAGTGAGTTTGCTGAATGTTAGGATTTAGAATATGTTTTAGATGGGCAACGTGAGCGTTTGTTAGCAATGATTGGAGGTTGCATTTAGTGGATGTTGAAAGGCATCCCCATGTAGGCCATAATGCATGTACTACTCCTTTTTTTCCAATATTGAAGCACATATTTTCTCATATTCTATGTGGCGTCTTCAATTTAGGTAAATTTGTATTGTGTTTGAACTTTGGTCTTTTGAATGCATTACTAGAATTATGTATGAATGTGTACTGTTTAGTATGTCTCTGTATTTGTAGTAAATCGTGTTGAGTTATAAGCACAATTTATATGAGCTAGTTTGGGTTGTTGGAGTAGAATGCACTAGAGGGGGTTTATGTAAGAAGTTTCATGACCTACTTGGGTATACACAAAAGTTCCATCGACCATGTCTAGGTTCTTCAAGAAACCTCTGAGAGATCCATTGCCTGTATCTTGGAGGAATTCTTTTTACAATGGTTCACATTTGAGTCAATCTACCTATTCTTGCTTTTACCTATGTTTAGGGTGGATGGAATGTACGTTCTCCCTAGAAAAAACCCACCACAACCCAAGCAGAGATGCATGTTTTCTTGTGCTCCTAGAATCGTATTTACTCCTGCTTGCATTTTTCATATTTCATGCGGTTGTTGATAGACGTAGGGTCCTTTCTAATAGATTTGTGCGCTTCTGCCCAATTGAATTACCCCCAAGGTGCTTTGATGTTTGTTCTCACACCCTTAGATCCTAGTACTGCTCTCTTATGAAGTTTTCTACGTCACTTGTTCTCTACCTAGTTAAGATGTCAAGTCTACGTAACTCCTCTCTGCCTTCGATACCAGCGCTCCAAGATTTCATTTGGTGGAGATCCTAGAGTGTTCTGAGAAGAGGTCTAGTGAGGGAATCCCATACAACCATGAGCCAAGCCCCGATTTCGAGTCCCTCGATTGAGTTGCTACCGTTTCCTCACAGCCGAGAGAGTATTGTATAGTTCCAGACTTGTGGCCTAGATTTGGAACTCAGCCTCGTGTGGACAGAATTTTGACTCTCAGTGAATTAGGCGGTTTGGTTACATGTCGTCACAGCGTTGTCTATTCCCATCTTGTGTTTTCAAACTGATTGATCAACGACGCCAAGCATTGCCCCATTAGAACTGCTTGCAAACCTAAACAGAAGCTTACAATCATATAACACTGGGTATGGGGAAGCAGGGTCTCTGTCAAATGGTTTTTTTCTTCTATGTTGGGTTTACAATTGATGCCCCCCTTCTCTAACTTGCACCTCAAACGCCGGTCACGAATTCTGTTGCAAATTCAATGAAATGGACAAAGTGGGACGTTGATGGTGTTATCCACCTTCAAATAGTAATTGCCCATAAGCATGATGAATGTCATTTACCTTCTCAATGCTTACATGCCATGTTCTAATAATGCAGTTGTTGTATTTTAGTATGCCCTCAGGTGCGAGGCACATGATTCTGCTTGCACCATGAAACCTTCAGCTTGCCTTAGCTGGGATAGAACGCGTGACCAACTAGCTTTGCCGCAACCAACCTCAACAAGAAAGAGGCACTGAGAGCTTGGGAGTAGACTTGCCAATTGCAGATGGGCCACTTAGGCATGTCAATCTCCGCCCGCTGCCTACTGCGGTATGGGTCCATGTATCTTCCTCGGGGTACAATCCGGCTGACTGCAACGGCACGCTTGACTTTGTGGAAGAACCCCTTCAAAGGTAGCATGAGAAAGGGGTGGCCTACTTCTTTGTCATGTTTCAAAGGAGTATTGGAGGGCACAAGGTCCTTGTGCAAGATTGCCGAGTAGTTCAAGCAGGTGATGCTGTTACAGAGCGGGTTGACATAGTGGGGCCATCAAACGTCGTAGGCAGGGCATTGAGTGACAATGATATCCCCGTATTTTCCGCTCAATGTCTGGGTGACAATGTACTCTCTCCCCCACTTTCCGAGCATTCTGCGACACCACCATTGCTTGATTCTAGCACGGAGACGGAAGGACCAGAGATTCATAGCGATGGGACTTTCGAGTCGGAGTGGACCGCCAAGTGGCGTGACTTTGCAGGTGACAAATCCTCTGTTGACTACGCCTACTCTGAGTCCAAGTCAAACAATGGTGGCGCAAATCTACATCATGAGATTGGAGTGTACAAGGAGGATGGCGATTTGGATGACTTGGAGTTTTGAGACAGATATCACAACAGGTTTTAGCAAAGCCAGGAATCCACGCTTTTAGGTGATAGAGCGGTCTTTTGAGGACGTGATCCAGGACCAAAACCTCTAGGCATTTGAACACGTCGTCTTGCCCTATATTTCTTTGACTTGTTCTGCACTAGCACATTTGTGGACCGGGTAGTGGACCAGACAAACCTTTACGGTTCTCAGCAGGGGACAAGACAATCACAGGGCACCAATGGTGGCCCAAACTAGGTTCCTACATCTGCGCCAGAGCTGCAAGCGTTTTTTGGAGTGGCAATATTGATGGGCATAAAAGCCTTGCCCATTACTCGTGACTACTAGAAGAGATCAAAGTTCCTACGATGTTCTTTGATTCTGCATGTGTTCACGCGGGATCGTCTTGAGTCTATCTTGTGGTGCTTGTATCTGGTGGACAACAGGGGGATTGACTACAACCAGCAGTCACCAGCGTTTGACAAACTTGCCAAGGTGCAATGGGTCATAGATGGCTTCATCACAAAGAGCCGGTCCCTTTACAGCTCGGACACGTTTATCACCGTTGACAAGATCATGGTTGCATATCAAGGGCAGTATTTGAGCTTCTGTCAATATACGCCAGCAAAGCTGACAAAGTACGGCTTCAAGTTCTTTGCAGCCATCTGCAATCCGTCAAGGTACTTTCTTGGATTTTACTTTGGAAGTTGTCCTTTATTGTATTGTGAACTTTCAGTGTGGTTCTACTTTAGAACCTCCTTTACTTCTACAGTATCCCTTGTATGTGTTGTTGAGGCTCAAATGTTTATTGGTGTGCCTAAAACATGCATTCAACCACCACTTTCTCTTTTTGTATCTGTTTCCCTTATGGTTGTATGAATTTTTGCTCAGTTTGCATGTGTTTTTTTGTTTTTGACAAGTACATTTACCACCTCCAGCCATACGTGGGAGCCTCTGGGGTTGCAGATGTTGGGCAAGGAGAGAGAGTGGTGAGGGAACTTACCGAGGGTTTGGATGACGTTGGCCACACAGTGGTATGCAACAACTTCTTCACGTCGCCGAAGTTGTTTGAGGAGTTGTACCAGCGAGGCATATGGGCAATGGGCACCTTCAGAGAGAATTGCGTGGGCTTACCCACTTCCCTTCTTGGTTTCAAGAAGGGCGAGCACCCTTGCGGGACTCTCATATGGCGCATGCACATGCAGCGATGCATGGCAACCACTTGTTGGTACGATTCAAAGCCAATCTATATACTCTCGACATCTGCAAATCCGGTTCAGGAGGGAGTATGGTGTTTGCGTTGGCTGAATGGGGTCCGAGAACTCATTCTATCCACCCCGCAGTAGGTGGAGTACCAGATACACATGCGCGGTGTCGATGTCCTTGACCAAATGCAAATGGACTACAACGTCTAGTTCCACTCCCACAAGTGGTGGCACAAGCATTTCTTCTTCACGGTGGACTACTGGCTACAGAATTTGTAGGTGCTCTTCAAGCACGACAAGCTTACTTGCAGCGAGCAGGTACATGGACGGCAAAGCCGATTTCATATGGACATTGTAGAGGCTCTGGTGACTCCTTGGCTAGATAAGCCGGACACCTGCCAAGTGGAGTGCCTTTGACATCTGTCTGCCCTTCATTTTAGCAACTTGCGCCCTTCTCTATGGCAACATTACATCGTTTGCAAACATTGGACATGGTACATGTGCACTACTTGCGGAGGAGCACATATGTGCTTAGGCACTTGCTTTGTGAAGGTGCATAGTCAGAGGAAGTGGGCCATTCAAATTACCCATCCTTGCCGTCGGTGACTACTTCTTGGATTCATCACGTAGTTGATTTTGAGGGATATAGGCGGTGTACGCCTTTTTTTATGTATGGTGCTTTCATATTGTATGTTGGATGCGGTGCTTTATTATTCTACTATATCATATACATGGTGGTTTCTTATGTCTTCTAAGTAAAGATTTCATTTCTTATGTAGGAAGTGCTGGTTTTGTATCCTGCTATTTTATGTGAATGTTGATTTCTTATGTCTTTAAAATTATGATTCCAATTATTATCATGGAAGTAATGGCTCTTTATGATAGGCTTACATGTAAATGGTGGTATCTTATTTTCTTCTCTAAGTCCTAGGCTTCTCATTCCCTTCCTTTTATGAAAGGGAGTTTTTTATTTGTTTGGATTAATGGTTGAATGTGTTAGGGAAAATTTCATGGATACCCTTGAAGTTTGCAATAATATCACAGATACCCTTGCTTTTTCAGTAATATCATGAATACCCTAAGTTGACTGGAGCAACTTCTTTTTCCCTTCCCGGTTTCTTTCTCATTTCTTTGAATCCATGACCTTGGTTACCTTTCTGGCATCCCCTCCTTACAATCAGGGAATGAACTTTGTGGTCATGCATGACCAGTGACGAGCCCTAGGGAGGGGGAATGACTAAAAATCAATTATTACTTTTTAAATATTATTCATTAGGATAGGAGTCTAGGAAGCGACCAAATGCTTTGCAAGAGCTAAAAAAAACATGGATCCAAAAGTTTAAAGAGAAATAAAAAGATCTAGAGTAACTAAATAAAAAATGACAGATAATTTTGAAATAAATGTATAATATCAATTATGCCAAAATTAGTGAAAAACCAATACTTCTTTGTTTTCAGTAGTAATAAGTTATTTAACTATCAATAAATGATAATATCTCAAGAAGAGAACTCTGATGATCAAAAAATAATCATGACAATACCATCCTTTAAAAAAATTGTGTTACTTATTGATTAATTAGTAGACAAAGAAGAATAATGGTAGCTTGTTAAAGCAGATTGATATATGTACCACCCCTTTTTGACTAATTTATCACACCTACTATAAATATGCCAAATTGCCAATAATTACAAAATTTAAGTAGTTGTGAACCACGGGGAGAACATCTCTAATTTGAAAACACAACTTGACATGGAAGTTACAACTATCCGTTTTCTAGCTTTGGATCCTGCTCATAGTATCAATCAAAAAACTCTATTTTTTTAGTAATTTTGTGTTGCGGATTTTAGCTCAACCCAACCTCAACTCAAAAAAAAAAATTGTATTATTTTTCTATTGAGGTTGGGCTGAGCTCTAGCTCAAACCAACCTCAACTCAAGTCTTTTCATTATTTTTTGGTGTGGAGGTTGTATTGAGCTCTAGCTCAACCCAACTTGAACTCAAAAATTTACTTTATTTCATTTTTTGTGTTGATTTTGGGTTGAATTCATCCCCACCTCAACAAACATAAATAATGAAAAAACTTAAATTGAGGTTGATTTGAGCTAGAGCTCAACCAAACCTCAACACAAAAAAATAATGAAAAAACTTGGTTTTGAGCATGGTTTGAGCTAGAGCTCAATCCAACCTCAACTCAAGTAAATTTCTTTGTATTAATTTTGTGTTGAGGTTGGGTTGAGCTCTAGCTCAACCCAACCTCAACTCAAGTGTAACATTTTAGTTTTTTTGTGTTGAGGTTGGCTTGAGCTAGAGCTCAACCCATCCTCAATAAAAATAAAAATTGAATGAAATAGACTTGAGTTGAGGTTGGGTTGAGCTAGCTCAAACCAACCTCAATTCTAGTTTTGTCATTATTTATATGTGTTGAGGTGGATTTGAGCTCAATCCAACATCAACACAAAATGAAAATGAAAAAAACTTCAGTTGATGTTGGTTTCAGCTAAAGCTCAACCAAACCTCAACTGAAGTCTATTTCTTTTAGTAGTATTGTGTTGTGGTTGGATTGAGCTCTAGCTCAACCCGACTTCAACTCAAGAAATTTCTTTGTATTAATTTTCTGTTGAGGTGGGCTTGAGCGCTGGCTCCAACCAACCTAAACTGAAGTTTTCTCACTGTTTGTTGTGTTGAAGTTGGGTTGAGCTCTAGCTCAACCCAACCTCAACTCAACTTTGATATTTTTAGTACTTTTGTGTTGATTTTGGGTTCACCTCTAGCTCAAACCAACCTCAACTCATGATTTTTCATTATTTAAATGTGTTGAGGTGCAAATGAGCTCAACCCAACATCAACACAAAATGAAAAGAAAACATTCTTTTTTTGAGTTGAGGTGGGATTTAGCTAGAGCTTAATCCAAACTCAATACAAAAATTAAAGAACTTTCTTGAGTTGAGGTTTGATTGAGCTAGAGCTCAACCCACCCCAACACAAAACTGTTGAAAAAAATTAGATTTGAGTTGAGGTTTGCTTGAGCTCTACCTCAAACCAACCTCAACTCAAGTTTTTTCATTAATTTTTTGTGTTAAGGTTAGTTTGAATTAGAGCACAACCCAACCTCAACACAAAAAAAAACAAAGAAACTTCTTGAGTTGTGGTTGGGTTGAGCTAGAGCACAACTCAACCTCAACAGAAAATACTATAAGATAAGACTTGAGATGAGGTTGGGTTGACCTAAAGCTCAACCCAACTTCAACACAAAAATAATACAAAGAAATAGATTTGAGTCAAGGTTGGGTTGAGCTCTAGCTCAAATCAACTTCAAGTCAACTTTTTTCATTGATTTTTTGTGTTGAAGTTTGGTTGAGCTCTAGCTCAACCCAACCTCAACCCATAAATAGTAAAAAAGTTTGAGTTGAGGTTGGTAGAGCTAGAGCTCAACCCAACCTCAACTCAGAACTCATCATTACATGTGTGTTGAGAGTGGGTTGAGCTCTAGCTCAATCCAACCTCAACTCAATCTTTTTTTACTATTTTTTGGTTGACGTTGGGTCGAGCTCTAGCTCAACCCAACTCCAACTAAAAATTTCAATACTATTTATGGGTTGAGGTTGGGTTGAGCTAAAGCTCAACACTACCTCAACTCAATTTTTTTTACTATTTATGTGTTGACATTAGGTTGAGCTAGAGCTCAATCCAACCTCAACCCACAATTAGTAAAAAAAATTTACTTGAGGTTGGGTTGAGTTTGTGGACAACCCAACCTCAACCCATAAATAGCAAGAAAAAATGAGTTGAGGTTGGGTTGAGCTAGAGCTCAACCCAACCTCAACCCAAAAGTAGTAAAAAAAGATTGAGTTGAGGTTAGGTTGAGGTACAACTCAACCCATTCTCAATCCATAACTAATGATTAGTTTTGAGTTGAGGTATGGTTGAGCTCTAGTTCAACCCAACCTCAACGCACAATTATTAAAAAAAATTGAGTTGAGGTAGGGTTGAGCTTTAGCTCAAGCCAATCTCAACCCATAATTAGTAATGCAATTTTGAATTGAGGTTGGATTGAGCTAGAGCTCAACCCAACCTCAACCCAAAAGTAGTAAAAAATGATTGAGTTGAGGTTGGGTTGAGGTACAGCTCAACCCAATCTCAACACATAAGCAATCGTTAGTTAGAAATTAAGCTAAGGCCACTTCATCCAAAAAAAGTTCACTGCTTTGACCCTCTAAACCTTCCAAATATTTGGACCTTTGAGCGCATCACAAATTGTTGAAATTCCCGGTTGGATTTATGCTGCTGCAATGCTCCATTTGAAGACGCTAGCCATCGCCTATGTGAAGCTGAGACCCTTTTTTCAGCTGACCCGGGGCGGTTGAGATTGGGGGCGCGCGGGGAGGGAACTGGCACACCTCATGCGTGGGAAAATCCGTAAACCAGTAACCAGTGTACCTTGCTGCCGGTTGCAACTCCCCCCCCCCCGTAGAAAACTTGCCTCCTCTCCGGTCTGACCCTTTGACCAATTTGACATTGGTTCTTGCTGAGATTTTGCAGAGCACAAATTACATACTCCAAGAAATTGCTCTCCAAATTCCAGAGCCTAATTTTATTTCTAGCCCCCAAGACAAGTCGCAAAGCTTGGAGAAAACAAGTTTTCTGGCCGAACAAAAAAATTCAACCAAGGTTTGATCTTTATAAACTTCTAAACCGTACGGTGAAAGCCTCTGAAAGAAAAGCGATTCTGCGGACCAGTAACTCTTCTTTCAATTCCTACCGTCGCTTTTCCTGGATCTTTGTATTCTGCTTTCAGTGAACCCATTCCCGAAGACACCACTGTTTTGACCAAAAACCCAGTTCTCGGGCTGGGCGCTCAGGGGTTAACGACCACACCTATTTTCACAAAATCCACTAAAAACAGGGGCTGAAAGCTTAGATTTGGAATTGACTCAAATATGAACCCATTTTCAATAATCCAACTGTACAAATGGGAAGTACACCTTGTTTATTGTAAAGGGTCAAAATTTCAGCTAAATTTACTGTTGGAAGTGAAATATTATAATGATTGTGTGAGCCGTATGTGGAAAATCTCTTGTGTTTCATTTTTGTTTAGTTTTGAATGTTAACTTTTCATGCAAGCTTTGATTGAGAAGAGCCTTACATTTCTAGAAAGCAGGGTTTCCCACCTTTCCAACAAGACTAGTTTCACACAAAATAGACAAAAATAGCAATCACAAGGTGTAGCTAAGTGGACAAAAAGGGTCAAAAAACCCACTTTCCTTGCTACCATAAAATGGTTCTACAAGAAATTTGATAATTATTCTAGAAAATCCAGTTGGTGAAAACAATCAAGAATTGGCCTTAAATATAGGATGACAAATTTTAAAACCAAAATGACAACAACATTTTAGTAGATCTTCAAATACTACAATTATACTACTACCATATATGAAAACAGTACAAGTGTATTTCTTAAGCAATTTGAATTTTTTTAGAATTGTGCAATTGAAATTTGACATTCTTCTTGCATACCTGATGTATTGTGTTGTTGCTTTGATCCATCTTTGACAAAAATTGGATACATATTTTGAAGCAATGCCGTATAAACACTATTATTTATCAACTCACATACCCAATTGCATTGTTATTTCTGTAGATGGATGCAAAATTTATTGTGATCACATGCGTACTTCAAGACCAAATTCCGAATTATTGAGCGATTTCAACCTACAGGCCAAAAGCCACTCCCAGCAAACAAAATATGGTTGCGTTGTCCTTAAAAGGTTAAGTTATTGCATTTAGGTTGCCTTCATAATTACTCCATATGTTGCCTTACCCTAGAAACGTACTCATCATTTGGCCACTTGGAGGCGCATGTAACTCTCTAGATATTTAAATTTCACGTGATTTAGAACTTGGATGTTGCTCGTTTTTTCTTTGCAATTTTGTTGTTGTTGTTGCCATACCCTTTAAAAATTGTTTACAATAGTAATTTTTGATGAAATTTATTGTAACATCAAGTGTAAAATGTTGAGAAATTAGTGGACAACCTAAAAGCAAATTTTAGTGGAGAGCTAAGTCTAGGCCATTAGATATACATGAATTTTCTATTATACAACACTAGTATACTACTCCTCGTACTGACTGGTTTATGCCCCCCACCCCCTATCCCCATGCTCCACGATTCTTGTGCCCCCATATTGCTGTGCCTTCTATCCCTGTGCCCCCTTATACTCGTGCCCCTTTATCCCTGTGCCCCTTTATCCCTGTGCCCCTTTATCCTCGTGCCCTCTATCCCCGCGCCCTCTATCCCCGTGCCTCCTTATTCCTGTGCCCCTTATTCCCGTGCCCCTTATTCCCGTGCCCCTTATTCCCGTGCCCCTTATTCCCATGCCCCTTATTCTCGTGCCTCTTATTCCCGTGCCCCTTATTCCTATGCCCTCTTTTGGCCAAGAGAAAGTTGTGGTGCAACTGCCATTGACGGTGCAACTGCCAATGACTTATTGTTAACGTCTAGTGAAGCAGATAAAAGAGAGTTGTAGGTGATTTTACTTCATCCATTTATACCTTTTTGATTCTAGTCATGCCCAAACCTAACTTATGCACGATCCTAATTGATTGAACTCTATTACATGATAGGCCCTAACTGACTGACGGCTATTCTTTTATTAATATAGATGATAAATCAAAAAATAGCTTTGGCAAAAACAAGAAAGAAGAGAAATGGAGCTAAAAGTGACTAACACATTGACAACTTTTCATCAATGTACTTGATCCTAAAACTGCTTTCATGAGCACCAATTGAGAAAATTGTTGTTGTTTAGCATTCCTCCCAATCACTAATGCAATATGGAAGGACACCCTAAACATGTCACCTCATTTAAGAACTTACCTTAGACAAATAATATCTCCAAGGTCTTCATTTCAATGTGTATCCTAATGCTTTCTTAAAAGAAAATGGCAAACAACTAATCATTATGATGAGTAAAATTGTGCTTATGCATTCATGATGCAAATTTTTGAACCAACTATAGTTTAAGAAGCATTGTCCAATAAAGATTTCCATCAATGGCAAGAAGCAATGCATCAAAGATGTACTTCATTAGCTATAAAGTGGCATGTTGGTCATTTTAGAAGTCCGTCATAATAGTGTGGCTAGTGCGGCAAAGTGCCCATAGAATTTAATACTACTCCCAAAAGTTATATTGCATGTTTGTTGTCCTCATAAAAATTGCAAGAAGGGAAGCATGAGACTTAACATTATTTTTGTGAATCTTTTTACAATTTGAGGCACTTAAAAATATGAATGCTTTCAATGAGGTCAATTCTTACTTTCCTTGATGGACCATGTCTCCATAATCACTTTTCTTTAAACAAATGAAAGATTATCTTCTTACATTTAGTAGACTATTTTTTTTGCCATCCATTGAACAAACAATGCATGGATTGGTGTTTAAGGAGTAATCCATTTCCTATTGTAATTCTACCATGTCTTTGAGTAAAAAGTATGCTCTAAATTGTCTTAATTCATTCTTTCTACTCTTAATAACTTGCATATAATCTATAAACCTTTTAACAAATGTAACAAAAAGAAAATGAAGTTTTAAAAAATGCTTTTAAAGAACTATACAAATAAATAAAGAACAAATTATATATATATATATATACATAAAAAAAGAAGAAATAAGAAAGGAAGAAAGAAAATTGTTATTATTACAAGAATTAGCTCTCAAAAAGGTTGTGAGTTTTTTGAATGATTGCACTTCAATATCCTATGCCAATTAATCCCTAAATGTTTAAAGGCCCTTTGCAACCAATACAATACAAGGTATTTTTTCTTGTATATGGAATGGATCCACACCTGTACTACATTGGAGATTAACAAAGAATTTGGAATATAGATTTATGCTATTCTAATGAGCTACAGTGATTTTAGAAAACGAGTCTATGTGAGTGTTTGGGTTAGAAAAGTGACATTGTAGAGAGTATGAAAAATCAAACCAAAAAGATCTAAACACAAAAGTTTGAGAGCATGAGGTAACACATCATCTCAAAAAAATTGAAAAAATATTGCTACTAAATCAAAAAAATACATAATGTTAAAGTTGATTATGTACATAGACTCATTTTTTGAGGTTAGTATTCTTACAACTTCAAATGGGTGTAGAATTTAGAGAATTTGTGTTTTTTGGTGAACTGTTTTGTGGTTTCTCTTCTTGTCTTTTGTAGAACATTTTTTATAGTGTAGAAAGTAAAATTGGCATGATGAAGCCAATTTCAAGATAGAAAACAAGAGATATTGTTGCTCTTTTTATGAAAGATAAGAGTACAAGAGAGTTTCCAAAATTTCTTGGTTTCTCACAAAGTACATTGAATAGAGTGAGGAGGAAAGTATGTAGTAGCTTAGAATTGAGAAAGCAAGATGCCCCAAAGATTTTTACTGCTTCAAAAAGATAGCATGTAGTATGTTTGGTCATGGTTGGAGGGCTAGAAATGACATCACAAGTAGTAAAAGTATTGAAAGAGGGTAGAGAGGTAGGGTTTTGTGACAATACACTGTAGTAGGCTTTGAAAAATGCCAGATTGAGTGCTTGTGAGAAGGTGTCAAAGTCTTATTTGTCAGAGAAACATGTATTTGCTTTGCAACAATTCACAAAAATTAGATAATAGAGGACGAAAGAGGTTTTTTTTAGTAATGAGACAAAAATAAATTGTTTTAATGGAAATGGGACTATGAGAGGGCCTAGTGTTGGGTCAATGCAATGAATGTTTGCTTGATTGTGGAGTGAAGCAAACAATGAAGCATGGTAGAGGGTCTTTGATGCTACAATGTTGCATGACATCAAGAGGTCTAGGTGATTTATAGAAGGTGGATGGTTGTTTAAATGCATAAGACTATATTTCAATCTTACACGGAGATTTGTACTTGGGTTTGGAAAGATTAAGATTTTTCAACATTGATGGAGTCATTTTTGAGCATGACAATGCTTCTATTTATAAAGCAAAGATTGTTCAAAAATGATTTTAAGAGCATCCTTTACTATTTTAGAGCAACCAACTCAATCTCTGGACCCAAATCCTGTAGAACATGTTTGGGAAATTTTCAAACATTGTTTGAATCCTCACCCAACTCCTCAAACAAATCTTTTACAATTATGGGAATATGTGCAAGACACTTCCAAAGCCATTATTTCAAAACAATATGAGAGACTATATACTAGCACGCCAAGTCAAATTTCAATTGTTTTGGTTGCTTGTGAAAAGTAGACAAAATTTTGATCACTTTGAATATACCGCCTCAAAAAATGAGTTTACGTACATAATCAACTTTAACATTATGAATTTTTTTAATTTAGTAGCAATTTTTTCTCAATTTTTTTGAGATGATGTGTTACCTCATGCTCTCAAACTTTTGTGTTTAGGTTTTTTTGGTTTGATTTTTCATACTCTCTACAATGTCACTTTTCTGACCCAAATACCCACATAAACTCATTTTTTGAAATCGTTGTATTTGAGATCCCAAATAAAAACTTCTGATTACTAGTAACAAATGTCAAGTATATGATAACTTATCTACTCTCTCCATGGGACATTTAAGGGCTAAGCAAAGAGATTGTCACTTCATTGTTGTTTTGTCATTATGCACGCGCTTTTTTTTTTTTTTTTGTTTTGTCACTCTCAAAGTTATTTGTCATTTTGTGCCGGTTTGCATACGTGGTCAAACGAAGGAAAAAACATTTCACTAACTGCTTTGAAGAGAGTCGTGACTTCTTCTCAAAACAAGCGAAATGGCTGTTTTGTGGCCTTGTACTTTCATCCATATGAAAAGGAAGAAGATAAGAAGAAAAAAAAGATATAAAGGGAAGAAAAGAGAAGAACATAAAGAAAAGGGAAAAAAAAAGAGAGGAGACCACAAAATAAAAAGTGGTTGGTCAATGAGAACACTCTAGAAATATTGTATTTCACTAAAGTACACCTTGATTCCGAGCTGCAAGATTGATTTGAAGAATTGTTTGGAATATTAAATTGAGTTGGAACAAAGAAAACTTGTATTTGAAATGGTATCATGTAAACACTAAATCATATCAGCATAAGTTGATGTAGATTCTTAACCCCTAAAGAATGTTGTTTATAAAAAGGTTGGTTGTATTCATACAAGGACCATTTAGTTCTTGAAGAATTGGCTTTATGATAAATGTAAAAAATCTCTCAAAAATCTTGATTGCTTGGTAATATGTTCATGACTTGTCTTAAAATTTACAACTTCAATGGATTTCATGTGTTACCCAAATATCCCATTTGTATATAACACAAGAGAGTGTATACAATACAGCAACATTCTCTAAGGGTTAACCCTTAAATGACATAAAGGCCCTTTGCGACCAGTACAATATGGGGTATTTTTCTTGTATTTGGAATGGATCCACACCTTTACTATATTTGAGACCAATAAAGAAATTGGAGAATAGATTAATGCAGTTCTAGTGAGCTACTTGAGATCCCAAATTAACCCCTAAAGGACAAGGCAGCCCTTTGCAACCAATACAATACAATGTATTTTTCTTGTATTTGGAGTGCATCCACACCTTTATTACATTTGAGATTAACAAAGAAGTTGGAGAATAGATTCATGCAATCATAATGAGCTATTTGAGATCCCAAATTAAAACCTTTTGTTGATGACAAATACCCATTTTAGGATATCCTACATACGATATCCTCTCGTTATTTAAGGATTAAAATTTCTTATTGGTAGCAAATGACAATGTATATACTATGGCCTATGGACCATATGACCAACTTATCCCTCGCCACCAATGAGATTGCTCGAATTTTGAGTTACCTTGGTCCTAACTCCTAGTGTAACGTAGCCTACACGTTGTAGTACTACCCTGTAACCCAACTCTTCGTCGTCCTCCGTCGTCGTCGTCCTCCGTCATCGTCGTGCTTCGTCATCGTCGAGCTCCGTCGTAGAAATGCTTCTTCTCTGGCGTCCGTGACCTAACCTTCGGGCCGGTGACTGCCGGTGATTGAGAGTGAAATTGGAGTGTGCGACCTCTGAGCGCGTGAGCAGCCCTCCATTTCACGAGGTGATTCATCTGCCGCGCGCTTCGTTGTGCAATTTTTCTCTTGTTCTGGAAATTTATCAACTTCCGGTTTTCTTGCGGTGAGTTGGATCTTGTGGAGTTCACAGTCGTCATATTGCTGTTGGCGTCATCAAAGATTGTTTGAGGGGATTGGGATCGCAGAAGTGGAGTGGTGCAGTTTTTCTGGGAGAGGTTTGAGGTGCTGAAAAACCGTCGTTGATGCTTTTGACGTGGTACAGACGATCTAGGGTTTAGGGTTTTAGGGTTTGTGGATTGTGAGAATTGATAATTAGGGTTAATTTTCATGTCTGTGTTTTTACATCGTCTTCAGTACTATTGAGGAACTAATTTTGAAGATTTGAGTCGGTGTGAGCATATTTCTTACATTGGTAGTGGATATTTGAAGGTTTTCGTTGGGAGCTGCAATGCCGACTGTCAGCGTGGGCCGCGATCGCTTGTTCGCTGCCTTGGAGCAGACTTACAGTAAGCTAAATTCCTTTCGTTGCATTTGAACTCTACGCGTTGTCACTCTTGAGGGATTCTAGTTACAATGCGCTCACGATTAGCGTTTATATTGCTGCAGCTGATGAAGAATTCGATGAGCTATGCTTCGAGTTCGGAATCGAGCTGGACGATGTGGTAAGCGGGCTATCATTTCTAACGCCATATCTTACATTGAGATTCTAGGTCCGCAGCGGATTTAGGGTTTAGGTTTGAATGTGATGTGATGTTTTGAACTCGTGCAGACCACGGAGAAGGAGGTGATGCGCAAGGAGAAGCATGTGGATGAGGAAGCAAGTGCAGATGAGGAGATTATTTACAAGATCGATGTGCCTGCTAACCGGTATGCAATGCAACTCCTGTAGCCTTCATTGGAAGATTTCTCTTGAGATTTTTTTTAAGAGAGTTTTGTCTTTGGGCCTCCAATTGCTGAGATTGGGAGGTACGGAAGAGTTTCAATAGCCTTACGTAAATTTGTTGTCTGTATGCAGTTATGACTTGCTCTGCTTGGAGGGCTTAGCGAAGTCCTTGAGAGTGTTCACTTTGAAAGACGCTATTCCAACTTTCCGCTTGTCTGATATTCCAAGAAATTCAGTACAGAGGATGGTGGTGAAACCAGAGGTGTGTAGCGGTTTGAGCAATTAATTATGTTTTATGAGAGTTTTTATTTTAGTGTACTGGCTGGCCAGCAAGATGTTGTCCTTTTCTTTAAGTTCTGCCATCCTGGAGGCTCTTCTGGGCTTATTCAGAATTATTATAGAATCCTGGTGATGATGAAGGCACAGTTGTGAATGTGCAGACTTCGTCAATCCGACCGCATATTGTGTGTGCTGTGCTACGGGGAGTCACTTTTGACGAAGCGCGTTACAACAGTTTCATCGATCTCCAAGACAAGCTTCATCAAAATTTGTGCAGGTGGGGTTCCTGTTTGCTGGTTCCACTTGATCTCTCGTTTTTTTATTGTCGTAAGTGAGGGCAATTAATTGATGCCTGATACCTTAGCAAACATTGTTTACTGATTTTTCTTTTCTTTTCTTGCGATGTATTTGGGCTTATAGAAGTGGACTTGGCTTACCCTAGAGCTACTGAAGATTTTAAATTTGTAAGTCTAAGTGGTGTATCGTGTTGGTGTCTTGCAGGAGGAGAACATTGGTTGCGATTGGAACGCACGACCTTGACACTCTTCAAGGTCCTTTCACTTATGAGGTGCGATCTGTTTCAGGGTTGAATAGTTTCCTTTCGTTTTTGTCGCGTTATTGCACTGCATATCAGGCATCCTAGTGAATGGTAGTGATTTCCAACTCATCATCATAGATACTTTTTGTCCTTGGTATGCATTTTTGGCGTAGTTCTCCATGATGTTTAACAGAAGCTGAGGTTGCTTACTTGGATTTATGTGTATTGAACGTTTTGACATGTCCTTTTGCAGGCTTTACCACCAGCCGATATTAAATTCGTTCCTTTGAAGCAGGTGGGCTTGTTTTTTACCCCGGTGCTGACAAATATGCGTAAAGCGATGATTTCTGCTAATCGGTGATTGGATTTTGTTACAAGAATTTCAGTGTGTTTAGTTTACTCTTTCATTCTCACGTGGGCTTTTGCATGCCTGCAGACGAAGGAGTTCAATGGTGTAGAGTTAATGGAGTGCTACAAGGTGACTCAAGCATGGCTACTCCTTTACTCAGTTTTGGTTTTGAGTGTAGAGATTGAGAGACTGTTGCAAATGTTGTAGTTGCGAGAGCTCTCTCAAGAATGATCCAGGATTTTGGTTTTTTGGTTCTCGGAGGTCAACCGAAGCAACATAATTCTACCTCAATATGTGTATTGATTTACTGTGCTGTTCTTACAGTCAGACATGAAATTGAAGAAGTTTCTGCCTATTATCGAAGGCTCTCCCGTATATCCTGTACTCTACGACAGCAAGAGGTATTTAAGTGAGGTTGTTTTCAAATATTGCAAGTGTTAGAGTACACGGTGGAGTCTTCTTTTCGATAAAGCAGTTTTTGCTGCCATACTATTGGATGTTGCAAATATTATGGTTTATCACTAATGTGATGTAAAAGTAACCAGATTTGTTGTTTTCTGTTCGGCTATGATTCACCAGGAGAGTATTGTCTTTACCCCCTATCATAAACGGAGCACACTCTGCGATTTCCCTGAAGACAAAGAATGTTCTTATCGAGTGCACAGCTACGGATCTGACCAAGGCAAAAATCGTGCTCAATACTATGGTATGTTATTCAGCTGCTTTGGCCTGTTGTACTGTTGTGAGTTTTGGTTCTTGAATTTGTGGCTTTTAATGATCAGGGCCTGATGAAATTATGGTCTTGCGGTGGTGCTATGGGAGAAAGGTTACAATGTTCTCGCAGTACAGCAGTCCTCAGTTTGAAGTGGAGCCTGTGGAGGTCGTCATAGCTGATGGAAAGCCCAAACTCTACCCAGATCTTTCTCTTCGTAAGTTTGAGGTCGACATGGACTATATCAATCGAAGAATCGGAACCTCGTTGAATTCAGAAGAGGTGAGAACATTGCATCATCACATCAATGATACAGAGGACTTTGGTTCTGCATGTTCATTTAATTACTGTTTGTAATTTTTTTTCTGGAGAGATGGATTGGTGACTTTCAATTTGCAATTGGATCCTTCAGCGTATTATTCGCAAATGGAGGAGTCAATGTTTCACCAGTTTGTTTACGAAACCCGGTGTTAAACCAATGCTTTGGTGAAGCATTTTAGTTGCAATTAGCTTGCAACCCTGTTGGTGTAATCTTGATGGATACTCTTACTGTGATTTAAGACGATGCGTGCAAGAATTTGTGACATGGTGGCTTTATGGTGAGACATGTGCTAAATTTTTTGTGTGAATTTTTTCTACGGTAGGTCGCGAAGTTGTTGAACAAGATGCAGTTGCAAACAGAGGTGCAATCTGTGTCGAGCATTCGAGTATCTGCTCCGCCTACAAGGAGTGACGTTCTGCACGCTTGCGATATTGCCGAGGTCAGCACTCTTTTCCTGATCAAAATCTTACATTATGTTGTATATTCGATCGAGAGTGTATTAGGTACTGAAAGTGTCACGCTGTGCAGGATGTTGCAATAGCTTATGGTTACAACAACATCAGAAAAACTTTGCCGCAGTCGCATACTCAAGGCAAACAACAGCCGTTGAATCACTTTACCGACCTGATAAGACAAGAAGTATGAGTCTTCCTTATGTTGGATTCTGTATACCCTGAAACTTCTAGTATTGCTTGTTTTTGAAACATACGCTTGTTTATGAGGAAACATGTTCTTTGACTACGGCAAGTTTTTGTGGTTAAGACACAAGTATTCATGTTAAGATGCTGTGGATGGCGTTGCGGTTTCAGGTTGCAATGGCAGGATTCACCGAGGTAGTGACGTGGATATTGTGCTCTCATGAAGAGAATTTTAGGATGGTGAATCGCAAAGATGATGGAAACACAGCTGTAATCGTTGGCAACCCAAGGTCGGCTGATTTTGAGGTGACTACTGTTGACCTGATATATGTGTGAGCTGTTGGCAACGCAATGGCTACCACTTGTGCAGTGGTCACGATATTTTATTTTTTCTTGCAATGCGGGTCAATATGGTCGTTGCAAATAGCTTCTGATCAATGGACTCCAACTACTGCTGTAGTTACCACTATGTCTATCATGATTGCTGTCGACATGGTATTAGAAGTCCTTTCTACAGTGGATATTAAATTTCAGATTCTGCTTGCGCCATGGCAGGTAGTACGGTCAAGTTTGCTTCCAGGGTTGCTGAAGACCATGGGTTCCAACAAAGATGCTCCCCGACCGCTGAAGGTTTGCCTTTTAACCTTCTTCTCCGTGTGCTCTTGAATTCCTTACTTGAAGCTTTAGAATTTTGCGGATGCTTATGACTGATATAGCGGTATACGTGCTTGCAGCTCTTCGAGGTCTCTGATATTGTGAGATTGGACAGCAAGAAGGACGTGGGTGCTGCTAATAGACGTCATTTTGCTGCTGTGTACTCAAATTTGAACTCTGGTTTTGAGGTACGCTAAAACATGAGTGCGTAAATCTAAGTGATTCTATCTATTGTTTCTCCAGGTACCGATACAAGTCTTTTAATTTTTAAGCAATTACATACCATCCTTTCTCCTTTAGTACAGACACCCATGTCTATAAAATAAAATCCAGGACACAAGTCTGAGAATCTAGGCTCTTAGGCACCACTAGGTCCCCTTCAGCTATTAGAGGAATTTTCTTGTAGTCTTTTAGTGCAAAGCCTAGCAAATCCAAGTGGTCCGATAATTCCCAAAAGATCCTCGGGGTAAAACAAGGGACGCATCGGTCATGTTTGTACACTGGTGTCCACAAATCAATTACAGATGAAGGGATACCCTTAACTGCTGGTCTGGTGCTGAGTTGGTGATTTCTCTCTGGACTGGCGGTTTGTCTTGCTAAGCACTAACTGGATGGCTTTCTCGATGTAGGTTATCCATGGTCTTATTGACAGACTTTTTGAGGTAGTTGGTATTCGGCCTGCTGAACTTCACAATGCTTCAGGAGTCCACAGTGAAGATAGCTATTATATTACTCCATCCCAGGTACAGTGTACTCTATTCCCTCTTTGAACTGTCATGGTCGAGCAGAGAAGCTTTTGAAGTCTAAAACTTCTGTCTTTCCTTGTGTGTACCTCCTGAAATATTTTAGCTCGAGAGGAAAATAGATTCAGTTGTATCGTAGGGTATTTCCACTCTTAACGTACAGTGAAAGATGTCCTTTAATTGTTGAAGTAACGATTGACATTGGTTTTTCAGGAGCCTGAGTATTTTTCAGGACGGCAAGCCAACATCCATTACAAGGGTTCTTGCATTGGATCCTTCGGTATCGTGAGCCCCGAGGTTAGTGCTCGGGATGAGCAGAAATCTTTTTTTCTCAATTTTGTTCATTACATGCTTTTGTGGTACAATGTTGGCTTGAGTTTGCTCCGTTCACTACATTTACTGAATCTCGTTTATGTTTGTTCTGAGCAGGTCATGCAGCGTTTTGACATCACTGATCCATGCTCAGCCGTGGAATTAAACGTTGAACCATTTATGCAGCTTTAGCATCCTCAATTTCTTAGTTTACATATTTTCGGCGCCGTAATTAATCGCAACGTTGTAGGCCTACTTTTCCCCTCAATGTTGCTAATGTAGAGTATTTGCACCTGGACATTTGCAGGGTTCCGTGGATTTGGACTCGGAACCACCAGGCAGAGTTGGATGTACACAATTCAACATAGTAATTGAGTTCATGATAATGAAATTGATGGAGATAAAGGTACTTGAGATTGAGCTAGTTTCTGAGCAGATGGTGGTTTAACTCTTTGGTTTATTTTATATAACAGAACTCGTCAGGGACCGCTTCCACCAGAATTCATCCAGCTGATGAGAGGTGTCAGCAGTTCTTATTCTGAAGTTGTACTACATATTGGCATTATTTCTGGATGTTCATTTTAACTGCAATGTTTGATGATTTGAATAAAGTTAACTAAGGTGGCGTGCTGACAACGTAATGTTACTCGTACTGGATTGGTGATAAAAGTCAAACTGTTACACATGTGCAAGCTTCGTGAGAGAAGAAGGTTCATGAACGTGTGCAGGTTTGCTGAAGAGGAATGTATGACGATTTTTGGTACATCCATATGTGTCATATGTACATGTGTGACGATTTCTGGTACGCCCATATATGACATGTGTACATGCAGGTACTTTTTCCATGTGCGAACCTTGCGAGATAGAATATGTTGAATAACTAAAAATACACACCAATAGTGACAGAATTAAAGTCAAAGGCGTTACTTTTAAAAAATCAGAGTTCGCCTTTTACATGAGGGAATCCTCGCAAACTACATGCCGTTTCACATACTTTTATTTCCTCGTTTCTCTGTACTCGTATGTGTCAAAAGATTAGTCACCTTCTATTCGACAATATAGAATGTCCAATACTCTCGTAATCTGGGCTAACATTATGTACAAGATTATGGTATACTGCCATGTAACAAAATAAATTGGGTTACCTAGGGCGATGCTACAGAAGCTCCCTACTAGAAGTTTCTTACTTAAAATGTGATGGCATTGACATACTGCAGGATTTCGAAAGGGGGAAGCTTTGCTATTTGCTAAAAAATTCTCCCTACAAGTCAGGTGACCTTGTCGTGGATTTCAAGCATTTGTCACAAAGGAGTGTAGGTAAGAATGTGTGATGTCTCCAACCCTCCGAGTAAGAAACTGAGTTGACACCTTCAAGTTTTTGTAGTTGAAGAGACAATGCTTGTAAATAGGGCAATTCCTCTCTATCAACTTGCGTACGTCCCTGCAATTTGCAGAAGCAGCTGGTGAAGCTCCTTGGGAGCCGAAAGAAAGGGAGAATGACCGGAGTCGATGGTTCGGACTTGCTGAGGACGGTTGCGCGAAATGAAGAGGTCTTGGAACTTGGGTTGCAGGCACTTGTCCTGCAAGGTTTTAATGTACACGCGTGGAACAGAGTGATAGCCTTTTGCTGTGAACGTCGTCCCGTCATCACTAATGATTGGCATGGGTTTCAACAGCATCATGCCCAACTGTACATCCTGTGAACACAAAGCATTTCAATGTCAACGCTCAACTGGAATTAAGCTCAAGCTCAAGTGCTTGGAAGCAAGACAACTCCTAGTTTTAAAAAAGGGAAAATTTCATGGATACCCCTGAAGTTTGCAATATTTACATAGTTTCAGAAATTACACAAATATTCTTGGACCATAATTTTGAGGCATTTATTTGTTGTGCTCGTACTTCCTTCATGACCAATGTTGAAGAAAGGGAATGTAGTGAAACGAAAAAGAAGCAATGTGCGCACACAAATGAAGAAGGGAAATGGCATGCACAACAAAACAGACGCCTGAAAATGTTGGTGCAAGAGTATTTGTGTAATTTCTGAAAAAGCAGGGGTTTCTATGCAAATATTGCAAACTTCAGGGGTATCCATGAAATTTTCTCTTGAAAAACAAAGGTGGAAAAAGGAAAGGGAAGGGAAGGGGGCTTACTGACGGCGAACAGGAGCTAAAATAAGCCCGTTTTGCAGCTTCTTCCTCCACCGAGCAGGAGGTAGGCAGCGTTCCAGCTCCATTGCTGAAGTTGAACCTCAAATCCTTTGTAGATTCGCTGAACACCTGGACAGACGTAGAACCATTTTATCAAAGTTCCAACCTTCACTACAAGGGAACAACGTCAATTTGAACATTTTCTGTCAATTTGGACGTATTCAGACATTTCTTTCTCACTGCGGACGCTTTTTTTTTGTTGTCATTTTGGACACATTTAGTCAATTCAGACAGGTCACTGCGGACAGTTTTTTATGATCAAGCTTTATCATCACGCAGAGCAATTCTTAGAATACCCGGCTAATTTAACGACATTTCTCAGTCTCTCGCCTGCCTTATGAATTCGTGTAACCCTAAATGAATATCCCCGTTTCAAACATCGCGGAGCAGTTGTTCAGTCTGGTTTTATAACAAAAAGTCTAAGGAGCAAATTGGGTTGGGGTTTTTCTTAATGCTATTCATGTATAGAATAGCAGAGTCAAAATGATTAAACTAACCTCCTCGTGTATGTCGCCAAGGGATTGGTCGCTGAACAGCATGGGCGCTGCAATGTACACCGCGACGTGAATCTTGTCGGAGTACCGTTCTGTAGCTCGCGCTATCGACTGGCCTCCGTAACTATGGCCCACGAGGATGACCTGCGCACAATCACTCACTCTCAGTTTGCAGACCGGGTAAGAAGATTGAATCGAACTCGACGCGAGCAGGTGTATGTGCAAAATAAAGTTTAGAGAAAATTTCATGAATACCCCTGAAGTTTGCAATATTTACAATTTTACATAGATACCCCTCCGCTTTTTCAGAGATTACACAAATACGCTTGGACCACAAAATTTTGGGCATTCATTCGTTTGTTGTTTGTTGTGCTTGTACTTCCTTCATGACCAGTGTTGAAGAAAAAGGGAATGTAATGAATGAAACAAAAAAGAAAGAAGCAATGTGCGCGCACAAAGGAAGAAGGGAAGTGGCATGTAGAACACAACAAAACAAACGTCTGCAGAATTTTGGTCCAAGGGTATTTGTGTCATTTCTGAAAAAAGCAGGGGCATCTATCTATGTAGATATTGCTAAACTTCAGGGGTATCCATGAAATTTGTCCCATTTTTTACTTACCTTTTCGGAGTCTTCAAGTGATTCGAGGGTGGAGTAGAGAGGGAGGTTGTAATGATCGAAGGACTTCACGTCGTCGGCTTTCACGGTGCTAATGCCCGCGCTTATCAGGTCCACGACTGTCACGCTATAGCCAGCCGTTTCCAGCAAGTGCTTGGTCTTGAACCAGCACCAGGCCCCGTGCTGGAATCCGTGCACCAACAGAAAGTGCTGTTGTCCCATTTCTCGATGAAAAAACTCAACCAGTCCTGCGACCACCACCGGGGACCTTGACAGAAGAGAGCAAGCTGCTACTCAAGCTAAGCACGCATGGCGAAAGCTTTGACGAAATCGTCGCTCATCACGTAACGAGGATCAGAGCTAGTAAGATCTTCTTCTTCGTCCTGCGATCCTCAAAAACTGCTCGATTAATTAAGGAATCGGAACCACAAACGGGGCCATTGATGATGTCCACTTGCCTTGCTAGCTCTGGAACTAACTAATTAATGCGAGCTCTAATCTGACTGAAGGCATTCAAGCATCCGGGAAACAAAAACGTACAAAGTCCACACTGAAGTGGAGCTCTCGGCTACCGACTATCAAACTAAGCTACGGAAGAGTAGGAGTTGCTGCAAGCAAGGTATGTAAACTTCACAAGTTCACTCTTTGGCAATAAGGTTTGTAGAAACAGTTATAAAAGTCCGGGGTGCAGGTTTGACGTACCTGGCGAAGAGAAAAGCGTGCACGGCGGAGGAAGGGAGGCGTGATAATGGGTAGTGATGGAGGTGGGGGCGGAAACCGTTGTTGCTCGTGTACAACAACAACAACAGTGGTTGCTTGCAGGCACACGAGTGCTGGAGTGGTGGTGGTGTTTAATAAATTATACAGGATTTGTAGCAGCATGTGCGGGTGGGGTGCTGGATTGCTGGATCGTGGTTTGCGGCGGAGTCAGGAATGATTCAGCTGGGTCAGGTCACCAGGTGTGCGTGGGTGAGTGCGAATGTCTATAAATGGCAAGGGATGGGGGTAATTAGTCTTTCATTCCCTTTTATTCCCTGGAGGCGCGATGGCGCGCTCGCTGTTTCTGCCGGACGGCTGGGACCCACTGACCCAGCCTTCACCGTGGCTGGCTGGGCAGAACGCAGAACGGCTCGGTTTAGGAATACCTTTTCTTAGGGGGCTGGAGGGGTCCGGCTTAGGGGGCTGGAGGGGTCCGGCTTAGGGGGCTGGAGGGGTCCGGCTTAGGGGGCTGGAGGGGTCCGGCTTGGACGTCCAGCTTCTGATTCCGCAAAAGTCAAACTAAGGTGACTGCACCTATATCTGAGTGTTTAACTCTTGAACACTCAGAGTTATTTTAGGATTTAGGAGAAAATGGGGATTTAATGGTCACCATAGCTTGGAAAATTACATCCAAAAAAAGTGATCGCAGGATTTGAAAAAGGACTACCTTTTTTGCTGATGGGGACCAGCCATGATTGTTTTCACCGTACAAATTAAGAGAAAAAGTGAGATAGAGTTGTGGGCCCCAACAACAGGATCCTGTCACTAGGGCGCTTAAAGGTTAAGGGTTTAGGGTACTTCATAGTCTCAAAAAATTCAAGAATTTTTTTGTAGGGTTAGCCTTTCAACAAGCTATCATGGAATGTAATTTTTGTGGGAAAAAGTATTGTAGATTAATTTATATTAAAGGGCAAAGTGCAGCTCATAAGGTCCCTATTAGCAGCTCTAAACTACCCTTGATACTGCTTTGAAGTGTTCCTATACATGTGCTTGACAGTCCCAATCTCAACCATCTCACAACAACTTAGCAATTGACATGTGGCAAGATTTTCTTGTGCAAGTGACATTCACTGCTCCACTTTGGGTTCGCAGTGAGTGGTGAACACCTCAAAAGTAGGGCTCCACTTTAGGGACTACTCACATATGGGTGCTATTACCTTACATCTCTAGAGGGTCTGGTCCCAAAATCGGAGGTTTCTTTCTAAATTATGCGATGTGAAGATTTCAAAAAAAATTCTCCATTCTGCCCATGGTTAACCTAGATGAGTCTCTAGTTCCAATTACCCATGGCAAGGTACCCTTACTGCACATACATACATCCAAGTGAGGCTAGGGTGGAAAGAGCTTTTATTTTTCACCTCCCAAAAAAATTTTTGAGAGTTTTTATATTTACCATTAGGGGATTGAACTAGGGAGTTTTTGAATTCACATTTGGATTTAGAGACCTTGTTTTAGTCTGAGACTTTATAGGTGAATATCAATGAACAATTATTACATTTACATATGTTTGTAAAAATCGTTGAGCTTTCCTCCTTGGTCCCACTTCAACATATGTGCAATAAATCAAACCAAGCAAAACACTAAACCCCACACCGGACTTAATGATTTTAACACCTTGTTTGTGCAGCCAAGTTGCCAAGATGAAATACCAACAAATATAAGAGTTTTGAAACTTTCCATCAAGAGATGAATTTGGACTTTTGAATTCACACTTGGATTTGGAGACCTTATTTTACTCTAGAAACCCCTGAGAGGGAATTAAAGTGAAACCTCATATTAGGGACATATTCTTACTCTAACATCATATTCATTAAATTGAGAAAACACAGATTCCCAAGTTGTACTCTAATGGTCGGTTTAAGTTGGTCACCTTAAACCCAAAATGTTACAAAATTCCCAATTTAATGAATATGATGTTCTCTTACCCTTACCCTTGTTCATAGCATAGCCAAGCTTTATTACCCTATCCACAAAAAGAAGATGTCAAAGTCATTGAATCAAGCAAGTGATTTAAGTTCTCCCGCTTGCATGCTTTGATCCAACGTTTGGCAAGGAATTTTAGTTTCACCGGTTAAAATCCAACATATCCCATTTACAGCCCGTTTATCACAGGTATGCACCAATTATTTCCTACAAATTTCCTATATTTATAATTTATTACACTAGAGTTTGTTTTTTTTTTGGAAAGTTTGGCCGGTTGTTTGTTTAAGTTGGATCGGGGTTTTTGCAATATCAACCCGCTCATAATAGGGGGTTTCATATATCTCAAAAAAATAATGAACAAATGGTCGTGAACAAATTTTTGTTCACTAGTGAATACGCTATGACAACCTCCGAGAGGTCGTCATGGCTCGTTCACGTAGTGGCTTGCTCACGTTTTTCACAAATCTTATTCACTTGAATGATTTTGGTGCCAAACGGCATATTTGAAACCCCCTAATCCACTAACTGCATGTTCTCCCAGGTCCCAGTTTGGTCACCAGCTTCTCTGTGACGACAACATGCTCCTCTGCAGCGGCTCGGGATGCTTAGTGCAATGTGCAAGAAGATTTTGAGCATTTTCAGCTAAAAACCTACATTTCTCAATTTCATCCTATTTTTTAGTGGATGCACCAAATATTTTTCATATACCTACACTATAATTGAAAATTTTCCAAAAACTTAGTCAGTTTTTAGCCTTTTTATTCAAATTTCAATCGGTTTTTTGCAAATTTCATTTGGCTGACCCTCTATTGTTTTTCGGCTCTCCCAGTTCATTGGCTTAGCGTACTGGCGTGTGGACCCCGGGGCTATGACATCTCCGGGAAAAACGTTGCAATTTGTGTTGACAAGGTTGCAGGAAAATTAATTTTCACTTTCAGACGTACTTTTGCTGGCAGAACTAACTTTTCCAAAACCTGGCTTTTTCCTCACGCAAAGTCTGGTTTTGTCGTTACAAAGTAGAAAGTTTTGTCCATATCGTCGAGAGACCCTAAAAGCTTGCACTTTCCCAGTAGGCTCTTTTGAATGAGTAATGAATGAAAAAGACAAATAAGGTAGACAAACCCAATCCCGTTTGTCTCTCAATCCCGCTCAAATCTACATGGGTGGTTCTTTTCAAGGCTAAAATTTAGGCATCTCATAGATGTCCTATTTTCTAGGTCTTAAAAAATAAGGCATCTATGAGTTGCCTAAATTTCAACCCAAAAAGAATCACTCGTGTAAACTTGAGTGGGATTAGGAGGCAAATGGGATTGGGTTTGTCTACCTTAGACCAGTTTTGAAACTACCTCAAAGAATCACATCTATGTTATTACTGATGTCGAGGCCACAAATGCCCAAAAAGAAGTAACTTGTATTTTTGGAAAACTAGGAGACAATCACTTTTCCAAATTTTCATCTATTGTTCACCTAAAGATAACCTCTCCACTAGGAGGTTTGAGATGCCAATTAATTGGCAATTTTGAACAAACCAAAAAAATTAGTCAAAGAATTTGCTTTTACGCAAATCATTAACTTTGTCATCAAATTTCCACAAAATGTTGTTTTGGAATGCGTATTTTGGCTTGTGGCCCAGCCTTGAAAGGGGAAGAGAAAACTGTGTTTGAAAAAGAAAAAGGGGTGAGGAGCTATTTCTGAAACTCCCTATTGTTATAATGCTAGACATCATAAACCAACAAAATTTTGGTCAAATAGTTGTTGACTTTGAATGTTATTTACCTTTTCAGCAAACAATAATTCCAATCTGTTTTTGCAACTTTTATCCTAAGACCTTCTTGCTTGTAGTTACAAAAGAGTTTCAACTTATTGAGGGGTGCTATGAACAACTCATATAGTTGTTAAGTCTTTGTTGCTTTAATCCCTAAATGCCCAAGGCACCAAATTTGGGCATCTGAAAATTTTGAAATCTTGCTAAATGTATATATTTGATTTTCTTAAGGTTTTTTTTATTTTATTAAATTGCTGGCTCAATTTAGCCTTAGCAATCAGTTTTAGTGCCCTCCAAACTTTATTCCATATGATTTTGGTGAAAGTTGCAAGCATGCTTCTTGTGCACCCAAAGGTGTGATGAATAGTGTCACTAAAGAGCTTATGACAAGCTGCCACATTGGAAAGATGAGCAATAAGTTGAGAATAAAGTGAAGATCTCCATTAGGCAATGAAGGCCCTTCCATTGAAAATTCATCATCTAATAAAATCCAAATGTGTATTTTGGGCTAATTCACTTGGAATGTCTTTGTCATACAAATTAGAATTCACTCAAGGTTAAATTCTCTTTCATTAATAATAATTTTAGGTCAATAGTTGGAGCTAAACATTTTCTTTGTATTAGGTGATAGCTCTTTGACAATTGCATTGCATGCTCATTTGTGATATTGTGGTCAAGGATTTGGAAGGGGGTCATTAGTTTAGGAGTTACAACAATAAATACTAAATCATCATAAGTGGTTGTTTCTAGTTTTGTACCCAAGAGTTGCCATTTTTGCATAAAAATTTGGGACAACTAAAAAATATTAAAAAATTCCATACTTATCCACATTGAATCTTAAACATCTTAAATTTTGTGTGGCCTTTTTATAGATTTTTTAGGTAGCACCATCTAAAAGCCTTGAAGTACAAGATCCTCCGGTTGCAATTTTGATTTGATGTTTAAAAATGATCATACAAGAATAATTCAAAAACTTTAGAACCGCCTTCCAAAAACAAGAAAATACCCTTGTGCATTTAGGGGTTGACCCCAAAATAATATTGAGGACAAAATGTGTCCTCAACCAACTTTTGAAGCTAAATAGAACCTTACCAACTTACTATTTTTAGTATTTTATTTGTTTGAAACATTCTATTTGAAGTTTAGTATTAGCTTCAACAATCTAATTTTGCAAATGATTGATTATGATTTTTCTATTCAAGATTTTGTACATGGGTGTCCTTTGCAGTCTTCAGCTTTATGTAGTGTTGAGGGCTCTTGCAAATGAGCCTCAAATACACTAGATCTTTGAGAAAAGATCACATTAGGAATTCATTTAAAAAATTTGTAGACTAGATTTTGAGAAGTCATAAATTGATTGCTGTTATGCATGTTAGGCCCTTTAACCTTGTATTTTTGGTGACCAACTTTTAAAATTTGACATGTGAAAAGAAGATTGAAAGACTTCAAATCACTTTCATAGTTTTAACACCCTCATGATCAAACATTATAATCTTTCAATCCACAAGAGAAATTATTGTGTTTTCATTTTTAATGTGATCTCTAACATGACTATCTAGTTTGATTTTATACGGGTTACAATTCAAAAAGAACTCATACAACTTGTCAAAATGTTGGCTTTTTGTTCAGATTAGAGCAAATTCCTACAAGCTCAAGAAATTTCAAGGTCATTTTGGGGTTAACCCCTCACTGCCCATGGACGTTCCTGAGTATCTCAATATCTACTCTTGAATGAATAGAATGGCAACGTTTTGATAAATTGCATCATTTAAAAAAAATTTAACAATACAAATTCAAACTAGATATGTCAAAGATCACATAGGAAAAGAAAACACAACAATGTCACTTATGGATCGAAAGATTATAACATTTGATTAAGTGGATGTTAAAATTGTGAAGGTAATTTGAAGTCTCTCAATCCTTTTTTCACATCTCAAATTTAAAAATTGAGAATATAAAAAAAACAAATACGTAAAGTACAACATATGTAACCCTAATCAATTGATTGCTTCTTAAAATCTAGTTTACAACTTTTTCAGTTAACTTTCTAATGTGATTGTTTTTCCAAATTCTAATGTACTTGAGGCTCATTTTCAAGAGCTCTCAACATTAGAAAGTGAAGATTTGCAATGGACATCCTTGCACAAAATCTCTAATAGACAAATCATAGCTTGAATCATAGTTATTCATTTTCAAAATCAGATTTTTGATACTAAAACAAAACTTTAGTAAGAATAACTCAAAAAAATAACCACTAAAATTAATTTTCAAGAAAAACCAAACATTTCCAAATTAAAATGCAGGGTGGACAATTTTGGTCCCCTTGGGCACACCGATGTCAAACTTAAGAATAATGGAAATTCATGCATGAGGACAGACGATCAATTATCCAACTTTCAAAATAGGGGTGGAGTACAGTACTTGTACCTCGGCTTATGAAATAGTTTCTAGGAAGATTTTTCTCTTTTTTTTTCACCTCAGGGTGAGAAAAACTGGAGGTTGCACGGCTTGGGTCCACCATCCACGTAAGCTTACTGTTGTGATGAATATTTTGAGCTTGGAGCAGCAGCCTTTGCCGGGTTGGGTAATAGACTGGTGATGCTCGTGGGATGGGGGGACGATCCAACGGTCCAGCGCGTCTTGTGAGGGTGGGCTTTGGTGATCTCCGTAGGTGGCTGACGAGGGCCTGTTTTGTCCAGCCCACTTAGTGAGTGGATTGGAATGCTTGCATGAGGTAACCACTTTTAGCTCGTGGTAAGGCTGGGGTTGCTTTTTGAAACTTGCTCCTTTTTAACAAACTTTCGGTCGACTGCCATGATGGTCCGGAATTGAGACAGTAAAGGAACAACGAAGTACATTGAAGGGCTGTTTACATGAGAGTATGCAGAAGCGTATGCAGAAGTAGCCTTCTTGGGGCTGCACACGCATGCACACCCATGCTTACTCATTTTTGTTTCTATTTGTTGCACACACATGGGTAAGTAGAAGGATAATTCCATTTTGTAAATTCATTAGATGCATGGCAAGAGTTGCTTTCACTTTCAATGCTACAATTTTTGAAAATAAAACTCTTAATTCACAATGGATTCCAACTAACTTTAATTGAATTAAATGAAATCTCAACTATGATTGTTTTTGGGAATTCAAATGTAAGCACTGGGGGTTTGATATATGCACACCAAGGGAGGGGTAAATCTTAGATATTTATCATCAACAAGCTAAATTTGGAAAATTTGAATTCAAATTTGGATTTAGAGACCTTGGTTTGTTTTAGAACCACATAAAAGGATACAATTAAACAAAACCCATTGGAAAAACTTAGCTAGGGGCCAAATTATTACTTTTATCCTTATTTGTAAAAAAAATTAAGCTTTTCCACTGAGTGTTGTTCAATTGTATCTTTCTTTGTGATTCTAGACTAATTCAAGGTCTCTATATCCAAATCTGAACTCAATTTTTCAAATTTAACTTGTTGATGGTGAAAATCTAAGATTTATCGCCTCCTCCATTGTGCGTATATTAAACTCCGGGTGTTTTTTGTGCAATTCATATTGGATGTTCCGTATTTGGTATGCATTGTAATATATAGTATACTATAACCTAGCAAAATAAATAAATAAATAAAAATTTAAAAATCCCTTTCAGCGGAATTTTGTATTGTTTTTTTGCTAACTTGTGCAACCTACACAAGGGTGAGGACTGAAAGAGTTAATACATATAATAATATATATATATATATATATATATATATAAACATAAAGATATGCATGTGAATGCAAATATCAATAAAAACATGAATTTAAACATATGCGCAATGATATGTATAAAGATGAAATTAAAGATAATCATAAATACAACATATTTGTGTGTCTTTATTTTTGTTAAATGGTAAATTAACTAAAGTAACAAAGTAAGCATTCAATATCAATTATGGTAATCAATAACTTTTGCAAAAAATAACACAAACCATACTCCTATACCTTTTATTTTATTTTTTCAATTACAAAAAAATACCCCCCACATTGTCAAGATCACAATTCACAGTAATTAAATTAACCTCTAAATGTACAAGGCTTTTTTGAGGTTTTTGGAATCCCATAAAAATGAACACTCAACCAACCTTTTCATAAATTTCATCTAGTTTTTTATAACTATAACCTTACACATTTAAACCAAACATATTAGCTATTGCATAAGAATGTAAAACAAAACATTGTCACTTATAGTTTGGAAAATTATAATGGTTAAATAATAGGGAGTTAAAATTGCAAAAGTGACTATAAGCCTTCTGATCCTCATTTCACATGTCAAATCTAAAAAATTGGTCACCAAAAAAGGATGAGGTTTAAACCTTTAAGGTCATTACATGTCTAACTTTAATTAACATACGGCTTTTAAAATCTACTCCTATTTTTCTAGATGAATTTCTAACGTAGAGCTTGTCTCCAAGCTTTATTATATTTGAGGCTCATTTTGAAGATTTTTTAACACTAAAAACCCCAAGATTGCAATGCACAATGCACACCCTTGTACAAAACATTGAGTATGAAAATCATCCACATTCATTTTCAAAATCAGATTTTTAGTGTTGAAAATAGACTTCAACACTAACTTATATTGGAAAAAAGATACTAGAAAATAATGATTTGATAAGGTTTTATTCAATTTCAAAGTTTTGTAAACACCCAAATTGGGGGCCTTGGGCATTTAGGGGCTAAGTAGAAACATGTAGGGGTGAATTGGGTGGTGGAGCTGCTTCAAAAGTTACCGAAGGACATGTGGTGCTTCAAGATCCTCCCCTAAAATTGTGTTGTACACCCTTCTTGCTACCGCACACACATAAAAGTGGTAGCAAGACTGCACACCCATTGCACACTCCTATTTTCACTCCAAAGTTATAGGATGCCCACTTTAGTATTTTTTTTCCCTGCACACGCATACGCACACACTCGTGTAAACTCCCTATGAATATTGCATTTAGGTTGCTTTGACAATTAGGTTGCCTTCGGGCATCTCCATTGGTTGGCTCATATTGAGACTTGCTGAATGGATTTTAGCGGTCTTTGACCTGTGAGAGGGCATGGGGAAACCGGTGGATGTCTACCGATTCTAGAAAAGGTAACGCTCCAGAGAATCGGGAGTTGTTGCACGACCGGGCTGCCTGCCACATGCCTACGTGGTTCCAAAGCATGAAAGCAAATTTGGAATTACTGGGAGTGCTGGCAATATCATATGGGGCCTTAAAAACCAGCAATTGCTGTATTCAAGATGGGGACTTGAAACAACCCGCAACTCTAGCACGCTCAAAATTCAAAGTTGCCCAATAGCTCATAGGCTTCGAATCCTTGTTTGGCGAGGTCGCTTGAGAAATCACCTTCAGCGTGTCATTGGTGGACATCAAAATTGAGAAAAGCAGCCTCAGGCACGCTGTTTCCTCATGTTGAGTCAACGGGTGGAGATGCTCTTACCCTAAAAAATTACCTTATGACTCATTACTTAGTCACTTGGTCATTTGGTCACTTGGAGGTGCATGTAGATTTTTAAATTTTGAATATAACATGGTTTACAACTTGGAAGCCGCTAGTTCTAGAGCTTTGTTGTTATTGCTAGATCTCTTAAAAATTGTTCATTGTAGTAGTTATTAATGAAGATTATTGTAGCAACATTAAATATTTAAATAGTATAAAGTGTCTATAAATTAGTGTGGGGCAACCTAGACACAATATTTAGTGTAGTTATGGTGGTGCTAGAAATGTACAAAATTGGAAATGGTGTTTGGGCAAGTTTCCCTCAAGAAGAACATGATATTTGGGAGTTTGATATTTCCAAATCTGAAAAATGCTAATCACTAAATCCAATTCCAATACAACATGAAAGTTTGTTCTTTTTTCTTTTTTCTAATAATCAATGTTTGATGTTGCTAATGCTTTGGGTTGCTTTTATATCACACTAAAATAATGCGTTTAGGTTGCCTTAACAATTAGGTTGCCTTACCTTAGAAAATTACCTCATGACTCATTGCTTGGCCACTTTGAGGTGCATGCAACTGTCTAAATACTAGGATTTCACATGGTTTATGACTTGGAAGCCAATAGTTTGTTTCTCTAGAGCTTTGTTCCACCTTGGGTGAATCCACCCCCTTATTGTCCTTGGCCTAAATGAACGGGATATTGGGAATATATCCACATCACATCCATGTTTATGAGCCATGGTGGAAAAGCTTTGTAATTCTCAGGCAAGGGTAAAAGTATTAATTTACCCTTGTTTTTGTAGTGTTCAATTATATCCTCCTCTGCAATTCTAGTCTTAATGAGGGTCTCTAAATCCAAATATGAAGCCAAGATTTCTAAGTTCAATTTCCTAATACTAAATTTTCAAACTCTCACAAAAATTGAAATGTGAAAAAGTGGAGTTTTTTCACCTTGGTCCACAAACTTGTAAAGCATTTGATTTAGCTCCCTACCCCATTCATCCAAGAAAAGGACAATGAGGAGGTCATTTTGTCCTAGCCCTTTATTGCTAGGCTCTTTAAAAACTTATTATTGCAGTAATTATTGATAAAAGTTATTGTGGTAATATTAAGTTTCACATAGTATAAAATGTCAATTAGGTAGTGTGGGGCAACCTAAATGCAATATTTAGTGTACAAGTTGAGGTCACCAAAGGTTGTAGTGATTTGAACCAAGATTTCAACCTCATAATAGGTTTACGCATTGATTAGCTTTATATCATTGTTTGACAGCATATTTTTTCCTGGCAAAAAATCGACAGACTTGACAGATTTTGGCCACTCAGTGCCCCTCCCTCCAAATATCCTCCACTCCAAAGAAGACACCTAAGCGGACTCTGTCACTCAGAAAAAACGCTGTTGTTGGAGGAAGATTTGCATCAAGAGAAGCTATCTTCCGGAAGTTTGTATAGGTACCTTACTCAAGAAGCACGTGATTCATATAAGACATAACTTTTTGTAGAGTATTTTCTTGTTTTTATAGGAATGTAACAGGTGCCTTTCCTTTTGTGCAAAGACCCATTTCTCTTGTGTATAAAGATTTTAAGCAAATAAAGTTGAGGCTGGTGTTGATTATTCAAAACAACATGGGAACTGATATGTGTACACCCAAGGTATGATATATGCACATCAAGGGGGAGTAAATTTTAGATACTTACAATCAACAAGTTGAATTTGAAAAACCTAAATTCATATTTGGATTTAGAGACCTTGATTTAGTTTAGAACTACAAAAGAGGTTACAATTGAACAATGCCTAGCGAAAAAAGGCTTAGTTAAGGGGCAAATTATTGCTTACCTTTGTTTGAAAACAAAAACTATTTTTTTTCACTTGGCGCTATTCAACTATAACCTCTTTAATGGTTCTAGACTAAACCAAGGTTTCTATATCCAAATCTGAATTCAAGTTTTTCAAATTCAACTTGTTGATATATATATATATATATATATATATATATATATATATATATATATATATATATATACACTAACTCCCAAAATTGTCTCAATGTTTGCTTAGACGCCAAGTTTTTAAAAATATCTCCACTATATATAAGTGGCATATTATCCTCAAATTTTTTGTGTGTGATCCTTGTGCAATCATGATCAAGCATACCAAATTTCAGTTTCTAAAACCAAAATCCTATTTTTGGTAAATTGTTTTATGTCAAAATCAAGAAAGGTTATTAAAAAGCATTGGTGATGAATTTTTGAGATTTGATTGCATGGGTATGTTGGAGACATCCATACGCACATCTTTGCTTCAAATAAACATTTCCAAAAAAAATCTTAAAAAAATTTAAAAATATTTTAGTTTCAGACCAAATTTAGTAAATTTGATAATTCTTCTTGGAATCTATTTTTTAGCAAAATAACTCATATGTTGTGATTAAGTCTGTACCTTAAAACATGATGATATGTTTATTTTGCCAAAAAATAGATTCCATGAAGAATCATCAAGTTTACTAAATTTGGTCTAAAACTTATATATATATATATATATATATATATAATATATTTTTTGGAAATATTTGTTTGAAGCAAAGATGTGCGTATGGATGTCTCCAACGTACCCATGCAATCAAATCTCAAAAATTCATTGCCAATGTTTTTTAATTGACTTTCTTGATTTTGACACAAAATAATTTACTAAAAATAGAATTTTGGTTTTAGTAACTAAAATTTGGTATGCTTGATCATGATTGCACGAGGATCACACAAAAAAATTGAGGATAAAATGCCACTTATTATAGTGGAGATTTTGAAAAATCTTGGCATCTAAGCAAACATTGAGGCAATTTTGGGAGTTAGCGTGTGTATATATATATATATATATATATATATATATATATATATATATATATATATATATATATATAGGGAATTGCTAAAGCCACATCCAAAATTGCTAACGCCACACTCCAAAGTGTGCTTTGAGCTTGAAATGTGGGAACTTGATGCTGATTTTTTTGAATTGGATCAAGAAAATTGTTTCATCTTTATCAATTTAAGGCTATATTCAAGAAAATTGGAGTTGCTTACATTTGAAACAGATAATATATGACTTTTGAGTTACTCAAAGCCAAAATACAGAAAAAAATACGACAATGTTGCAATAAAAGTTCAACAAAAAGTTGTACATGTTCTTATTTCTTTCGAGGAGATGACATGATTGAATGAAAGATGGACCATTTGACTAAAAATAATAACATTAAATTCTCACATGGGTGTGGCATTAGCAATTTTGGGTGCGGCTTTAGGAATTCCCTATATATAACTTTAAAACTCTAAAATGAACACTGCTGCTCAAAACCTTTAAAATACAAATATTTTGATAATAAATCATTTTTTTGGTTCAATCAATACCTTAGGATTTAACTGAAACCTAAAAAGCATTGTCAAGTTTGGTCTTATTCGTTTCTTCTCTTTGGAAAATTTCCAAACTCCTAGTTTTGGCTTGGAAGACATTAAACTTCGGGAATATGACTCTTCTTCTCCTCCATTCTCTAGTGATTTTTTTCTAAGGAGCGCTTGAAGTTGTTTCTGAATCAATATTTACAAAAACATTGATTCAGACCACCCGAAGTTTGACACTCTCAACTCCTAGTGTAAATCAATGTTATTTAAGCCCGCTGCACTTACAGTTTGCAACCCCCTAGAAACTGTACCAAAGCAGGGACTAGTTGAGTATGAAAGACAAACGTTAATAATTATCCACTAAGAGTTTAAAAAGATGCTTCTAAAAACAAACCTTTTATAAAAATATAAGATATTTTTCAAATTGGTGACACAAATGTAAATGACATCTCAGTGGCTTTTCAGTAAGAGTTTGATGAGAGAATCCACGTGCTATAACAAATAAAATGTTGATACTTAATTTTCTTAATTCTTTTACTATCCATTGCATGGGTGGTCCATGTAACGGATGGTCCGATAGATGGATGATCAGCCAAGTGGATGGTCTTGTGGGTGGATGGCCAACCGGGTGGATGGCCCTTTGGGTGTATGGCCAACCGGGTGGATGGCCCTTTGGGTGTATGGCCAACCGGGTGGATGGCCCTTTGGGTGGATGGCCAACCGGGTGGATGGCCCTTTGGGTGGATGGCCAACCGGGTGGATGGCCCTTCAAGTGGATGACCCTCAAGGTAGATGGCCCTCGGGGTGGATGATCCGACGGGTGGATGATCTAAGGTATAAATGATCCAACCCAATTGAAATCCCAGTGCGTTGGATGATCTGCCCAATTTGATGAGCTGCTCAATAAGTAGTGGCTCTTTCATTAGCCCCTAAATGCCTTAGGCAACAAACTTGGGTGTACAAGAAACTTTGAGACTTGCTGATGGCAAAGATTTCAATTGAATTGACTTTTTTTTTGGAGATGTTCAGTTTGAATGTTCTCCATATTGTGTTCTAGTTATTTTTGGTGGAAGCTAAATTGTAAGCATGCTTGTTGTGCATCAAAAAGTGTAATGAAGAATCTCACTAAAAAGCCTATGACAAGCTGCCACATTGAAAGGACTTGGAATTAGTTGAGCATAAAGTCAAGATTTCCCTTGAGCACTTTCTTGAGTAGTGAGGTCTTTTTTACTAAAATTTCATCATTTAACAAAATCTAAATTTATTTTTGCACTAATTTCACTTGGAATGTTTTTGTTTTACAAATTAGACTTCATGCACCATAGAATTCTTTTTCATTCATAATGATTTTTGGTCAATAATTGGAGCTAAGAGTTTTCTTTATGTTAGGTGGTAGATCTTTGACAGTTGCATGGCAAGCTCATTTGTGAAATTATAGTCTTAGATTTGGAAGGGAAGTCATTGGTTTTGAAGTAACAATAACAAATACTAAACCACCATAAAGGGTTGTTCCCCAATTTTGTACACAAAAGTTACCATTTTACATAACAAGTTTTAAATGACTCTAAAACAACAACAAAATTTGTACTCACCCACGTTCAATCACAAGTATCTCAACATCAACATAGCTTTTTTGAAGTTTTTTGGTAGCACCATCTAAAAACCTTGAAGTTCAAAAATAGTTAAAATTTTATTTCAATGTTGGATAATAATCTTACGACTACAGTTCAAAAATTATTAAAACTACTTTCCTGAACCGATGAAAAAGTACCCTCCGGGATTTCTGCATTTATGGGTTGAGGATTTGAGTATTGAAAAACTCACCCAATCGCTGAAAACCAAGAATTATTTTGGTTGTTTTGTTGGTAAAGCGATATGCATTGGAGAACACATCTTCGTAAGGAACAAAATTGGAAAGCATCATCTATGGTGCATATTCATCCAAAAGCTTAGCTAATGTTAACCTTTAACACTTTAACAACAAGGATTTTGAAAATACACTAGCAATTGATCGCTTTTTGGTTGCTATGTCACTAATGGGTTAAACAACATTTTGGGTCCTCATGGGGCAATTCTAAGACCATATAAAGAATAAGAAGCAAACATAGAGTCCAAACATGTATGTGTGATCAACCACATCAAAGTAACAACACCACATGAGGAATCAATAAGAGACTTGGGCAAAAACTAAATTATCAATCACGCCTCGTTTGTGCACATTGCAAGCAAATTTGAAAAAAATTGATGTTGCAAACAAATATTATGGAAAACCAACATTGAGTTAAATTGAAGGACCTCTACCTCTATTATCATAACCAAATGGTACTCTTGCACAAAAAAAGATTTTATGAACAGTTGAACGCCATACTTTTGGGGCTGAGTATGTTGTTTAAAGGTTGACCCTTAAGCGCGGGGGGGGGAGGGGTCACCGTGCCTACACAGAACCCGTGTATCAACAAGGATAAAAATTGTCCCTTTGGTCCTTTAGGGGTTAAGAAATTTCACCCGTATTCTATTCCACCTCTTGTTTCTTTTAGAGGTATGTAGAGGAATGCAATAATTTCATCCATTTTTCCTCCAAATTATTTTTAAAGTTCAAGTAGCTAGCCTAAAATAAAGTTAAAACTTGAAAAAAGCCACCCAACTTTTTTTTTGGGAAAATTTCATGGATCCCCTTGAAGTTTGCCATATTTACATAGATACCCTTGGGTTTTCAGAAATTGCACACCCTTGGACCATAATTTCTAGGCATTTTGTTTTGTTATGCACTCTATTTCTTTCATGACTGATGTTAAAACAAGGATTTCAGTAGAACGGAAAAGAAGCATTGTGCACACAAGAGAGAAAGCATTAGAGGAAAAATGAGCTCTAGAGAAGGCCTCTCAATCTTGACACATTACCATATTTATTGAAGTAGCACAAGCATAGGTAAGGTACCTACACAAGGATCTCTACCTTGTGTGAATTACTCAAATGTACCATGCTACATGACAAAAGGATTTGATGATACAAAGCACTATTATAACATGACGATCACTAATGCAAGCTCCTCTAGTGGGACACAAGAATAAACTACAGTTAGAATTACCAATCAAACAAGGACTTTCATCAAACAAAAAGAATATAATATTGTAAAAAGATAGTATCTTCATGAAGTACTATGTCGCAATTTGCAAGCGGGTATAGGGCATTAGTCTTTTTTGAGTTGAAAAAGGACATTACATTTAACCCCTAATGGACCAAGCAATTTTTTTCTCAAAAACATTAAAGTTTGCCATTTCTAGTGATTTAATCCCAAAAACAATTCTTTTCAAATTTTTATAAATCTAATTGTAGGATCTTGCATAAGACTTATATAAGAACATATTTTGAAAATTTTGTGAAGTTTGACCCTACAAAATGAGAGGTATAATCATCTAAGTAAGAACCTAAAGTTTGTTTACCTCTGCCCAAAATTTTCAAATGCCTTTAACCACACATGGTGGATAAGTTTTGCACTATGGGTGCTAAAGAGTTTTGTTCAGCATACTCTAAATCATGTTAGGCACATTTCCACAAGTTTTAATGACCAAAAAAGACTTGGAACATTCCCTTCATGACCTTGCATTACAAACATGTGCTTAAAATTCACATCACGTTGGGGCTCTTTGCAAACCAAATTTTGAAGGGATTATTTTGAAATTTAGAAATCCAAATGGTGCATTAAAAGAATTTATCTTAATTCACAATCACACAAAAAAACTTGATAAAAAAAACCAAATTTGTGATAGCTATTGCAATTCAAATGTTACTAGACTTGCTTATTATATTTACACCTTGGGCAAATACTAACAACAGGTCTCAATGTGTACTCTATGTGTTCCCATCATGTTCTCACTTTTGTTTCTAGCATCAAGAACGTCCCTTGTATATACGGTGAAACCTCTCTTACTGCATGGGAACGGTGGGGAGTTATTTTAAGGGATATGCACACAAATATGTTCAAATGCCATAAGTCATTTATTTCAACATGCGCATGTTGCACAATTGGTAGGTGGCTCATCTAAAAAATCACTTGTAATTATTTGCCTTCTATTAACAATAATTCATAAAATGAGTCACCAATGGGATTATAGACATACTTTGTAGGTGGTCCCACTTTGACAAAAATAACTCCATTCATGATTATTGGACCACACTTTATGCACATAGGGAGTATGCAATTTAAGAACTATAACTATTTATGCAAATAGGGAATTTGCATTATGGGAGGTCTCATTGAGTGTTTGGGAAATTTTTTGGACTTCACCAGCTAAAAATCGGCATTTTTTGTGTTTAATTGGTTTTTTGCTGAACTGTGCTAGATGTTTTCTAAATTTACATAGTAATATACTATATTTAGAATTTTTAGTAACATCTAACCGATTTTTTTGCCAACAATTTCAAAATGTAACCGGTTTTTTTCCAATTCCATTGGCTAACTATGAAGTAGCACTCAATTTTTCCCGCACATTGGTCTCATTGTATAACATGTCTCTCGATGGCTGCTCTACTCCAATTGGGCGCTGCACTCCTTTCATCAAGCACTAAGCTTACCCCTCTCTAATTGGATAAGGTAGGAGCACCTTAAATGGACACTTTTGTTACATCAATTCAAGAAGAAGGTGCACTGAGATTTTAAATACAAAATTCTGTTAGGAAATGGGCACAGATGGGCAAAAAATAGTCCTCATATTATTTTGCAATTTTATGAATAAAACATGAATTTTTGAAAACAAGGTTGTAGATACACCTATTGTGGACACTAGACCTATTGTAAATCGGTCATGAACTTTTGGAAAACAAACATAGAGAAGATCAAATGAGTGGACACAAGAGTCCAAGAATAGATCACTTTAATGCTTAAAATGGTCAATGTGACAATTCATACCCATGGTTCGTGTCCCATTTGCCCAACTGCTGGATCTCATACCCGAGGTTCGTGTCCTATTTGCCCAACTTTTGGATCCGATATGGGTTGTTTTATAGGTGTCCATAAACAAATCCTATCCATTTAAGGTGCTCCTACCTTACTGCTCCCGTATGACCGGATGCATTGCTTCACTCTGATTTCATATGCAAAGGCATAAGGTAGGAGCATCCAATGCCGCTCATGCACTCAATGCTGTCGGTCTGTACACTAAACATTCATTTTAAAACCCAAATATTGACTTGCCATAGATAGCTTATTTTCCTTGTTAGAGAATATAAGCTATCTATGGCAAGTCAGCATTTGGGTTTCAAAATGAATGCATGAATGCATGGTGTATAGATTGATGGCATTGGGTGCATGAGCAGCATTGGGTGCTCCTACCTTAATTAGACTCACGCTCCGGCCTCACTTGCTCCTGAGAGCTGCAATGTGTTTATTGCATGTTTTCATGCCATACCCATTTTGTAACCCGTTGCCTTTTCTTTTTTTTTGGCAAAATTGCCCATTTTATTTGCCCTTGTGAAAAGTCAATGAAAACTGGCATGCCCATGCTATCCCTCAAACAAAAATTCATTTGTTAACCCTCATAACTTTTAAACCATAAATTGGAATTCAATAAAAGTTGTATCCTTGCATAGCCCTTGCAAAAATCTACCTTTGGAGAGGGATTTATAAGGTTTGGTCCAAAATTATAATAGCATAACCCTACGCAAAATCCATTTTGTCTTCCGTAGGGACAATGGTCACGTAGGGGTTAAAGGCTTTTGACCCCTCTAGAGTCTAGCCACCTCCCTTGAGAGCCTTCTCTTGAGCTCATTTTTTCTGCCATGGAATAACATGCACAATACAATGGTGCTTCATTAGCGTTAATACTTTGGGTTTGTAGAAAGTGTTGACCTAATCCAAGCATTGATCATAAACAAACACTCCATTTGTATTACTTTCCCTAGTTCTAGGGGTTGCATCTTTGGAGGTGCTTTCTCACCCATGCTTTTGGTACACTAACCAAATGCCTTTCTAAATGAGAAGTCAAAATAGGCATTGATGAAAAAAAATGTTGACCATATGCAAGCACTTGACCTTAACCAAGCTCATAATACATGCTTTTGAGCAAAAGGGGATTGGGGTTGTGATCCCATCCATTTGTTGCTCTTTCAAAGGTTGACGCTAACCAATCACCATTGTATAACAAACGCTCAAAACTTATGGACCAAGGGTATTTGTGTTATCTCTGAAAACCAGAGGTATCTAAGGAAATATGGCAAACTTTGGGGTATCTATGAAATTTTTGCTTTTTTTTTTCTTAGCAAAAATATTAATGAAGTGCAAACATTTTAACCCCTAAACGTCCAGAAGGATGTTTTTTGTCCTTTGCCTCTAAAAAAACATTATGTACGGTAGAAATGAGCACATTTTTATCTAATTATTTTTCAAAAGTGATTATAAACACATGCTCCATCATGGAAGGTAAAAAATAACTTCATCAAATACACTCATGTTTTTAAACAATCCAAATTGTGAGAAGATCCATACTGCCCTTCCTACAATTTTTGTGAGGTCAGCTTGTATTGTTCACTTTTGCAGCTAGCTGTGCACTTGTTACACCAATCATAGTTCTGAAAAGCACTGTAGAAGTCATTGTAGCTAGTTGGCCACAGGGATGAGCCCAAAGTTTAAGGGTTATGGTAGCAAGATCAATAAGTGTTGCATCCCCATGCTCGCCACCTGACAATGGCAAGGCTAATTAATAAAAAAACAAATGGTTGTGGGTGGCTGAGTGGTGGTTATGGGTGATGAAGTGATGGTTGTGGATGACTAGCATGAAGTTTTGAGTACCCATTTTACTATTTAAGAACCAACAAGCCTTGTGATTAGCATCTCTTACACATGGTTCCTACAATTTGAGTGATTTTAGACTTTGAAAAATCTTTGTGAACAGATGCTTGCAGTTAGAACCTTGAAATTGATGCCAATATTTTTGGTTTCCATTTCCTAATTTACAGTATTTTTTTCAAAGTTAGTCAGTTGTTTTACATACTCCAAAACCGTTATTTCCACACTTATGGGTGTGCCTACCTTAACCCCTAAAGGACTAGACCCCCTTTTTTAGAATCATTGCAATTTTGGGCAAGTACTTGTGATTGGAGCTTTTCATATTTTAGGCTGAAATTCTAAAAGAATGTGGGGACAAGGTTTATCTTTCATATGTACTAAATTTCATGACATTTGGAATTATGAGTAAAAAGTTATGGTCTATTATGTTGTTTTTTACATTCATTGGGCAGCCTGGGCAGATTTTAAAAATTTCTTTTTTCAAAAAAAAATTTGAAATTGGTTTAGGAGATTTATGTGGATGTAGGAAGCTTTGAATCATTCCATTTGGATCAACGAGATGAAAGTTATGAGGATTCTTTGTTTGCGGGTAGTTATGGATTCTCTACTCTAAAATAAACTTTGAAGTCCTTTATTTTACTCAATTTTCAACATTTTGGAAAAACAAAACAAAACCAAAGGATGAATATTGTTTATGACAACATTATGACAATTGGGCTTGGCATTTTTCATTTCTATAATTAAATTCTCAATGATTTTGTGTTTTGAATCATTCTCTACTTCTTTTTACTTACTAATCTTTTTCCATATGTTATACAACTTCAAATGATTTGAAATTTGTTTAACATGTAATTTACTTAAGTGGAATAAGGAACTTAGAGAAGCACCACCCATTTGGCCTTTTTTCCTTAGGAATTTCACCTTCTGAAGGGTAGCTGCCCGATTTTTCACAAGACGTTTTTGAATATTCAAACCATTCTGACTTCCAATCCACGTGGTGGAAAACTCTGAAATTTTTTCGACATCTTCTAAAACCATTCTTCTATAAGATCTTCCGGTCACATATGCATAAAAATGTTCTTGTTTTCAAATTTGGTTGATGCTCTAAAAATGGCAGTTTTGAAGAGTTTTTGGTGAAAACTTTGCTTGGTCCTTTGGGGGTTAAGCATTGGACTCGCAATTGACGTGATGGCTAATTGGAGCGGCAGGGTAACGAAGGCCGGACAGAAGGTTCGTAGCCACAGCTGCACTTTGCCATACAGAAATAGAAATGAAAAAGGAGGGCTGTATTTGGAAAGGCCGATTTTAAAGGCACCCGGAGTGTACCTTCCACATCAGCTACGTTTTGGCTGGGCGAATTTTCATTGGCATCTTCCCACCCTTGATCTTGGCTACAATGGCCAGCTTAACCGTTAATCCCAGTTTTTGGGGGAAACAGGTGTTTAGGTAGGGTCAACTTCCTTGGAGATCCACAATTGAAAAGTGATAAACAAGTTATGGAACCATATGTGGAACTGTTTTTGAAAACAACAAAACAAAAAATCATGAAATCAGGGTTTTGGTAAGTTTTTTTGCAAGAAGCCGAAGAAATACGAGAATTTGAGTTCTTCAAAGTAAAAAAATGTTAATAACCGTAATTGATTTTAGGGAAAATTTCATGGATATCCGTGAAGTTTGTAATATTTACATAGATATTCCTGCTTTTACAAAAATTACACAAATACTTTTGGACCATAATTTTAAGGCATTTATTTGTTGTGTTTGTACTTCCTTCATGACCAATGTTGAAGAAGGGAATGTAATGAAACAAAAAAGAAGCAATGTGCGCTTAAAGGAAGATGGAAAGTGACATGGACAACAAAACAAACGCTTGTAAATTATGGCCCAAGGATATTTGTGTAATTTCTGAAAAAGGAGGGGTATCTATGTAAATATTGCAAACTTCAGGGGTATTCATGAAATTTTCCCTTGATTTTAGGCCAGCATGGAAGTTGGCTCCTAGTATAGAAGTAACAAGTGAACATGCAAAAAAGAAATGATTGAACTTTGAAAGTATAGGATAAATGTTGGTCAAGTTTTCCAAAAAGCATTTAATTATAGTTTTATACAAATAATATTTGGTGCGGAAATATGATATAATTGGTTGAAGATGGAAAACAATGGACACTTACTAAGGTAAGAGGCTCATAAACCGACCATCTAAGAGCTAAAACTGAATTTTGGGGAGGTGGAACTTCTTGATATATTTTTTAGTAAATTTTCCTTTGAAATACAAGAGGAATTGGCATCTAACTCAAGTTATTTTGTATTTTTCAGAGCAATGTGGAATTAGTTATGAAATTTTGAAGTGGAAAGGTCAAGGGCTCTAAAATGGATCACTTCCTCAAATGTACGCCTACTATACATTTTTGAAAGGTTATGAATAAAGACATGTACCAATCAAGGTACCAGTACAATTCATTTGAGGAGATGAGCGATATTACTGCCCTAACGAAGTTGAAGCCTCTTCCCTTAGTGAAGCTCAAATTTTTTCTTGAACTTTGCCTTGACCTATAAGAGTGCTTGCCTTCAGGATTTAGATAATGGATGACTTTTTAATGACTACTATAAGAACCACAATAAAAGTGGCTTAAGTAAATCCAAATATGCTTAGATAGCATTTTTGTTTGTTTTTTAATTACGTAGTTAGTTTTATCAATGGGTGCTCTTTTATGATTTTTGTGTAAGGTTTTAAATTTGTTCATATAGAAATGGAAATAAAAAAGAACTTGCAAAAAAGAAGATCTTATTTCAGAATCTAGTTAGGCCATATTTTATTTGCCTCAAAAGCTCTAGAGCTACATGCTATGTACCTGCCCACCCCCATTCAGCCCTTTGCACTCTAAAAGTTTAATGCCAGGAGGTTTCAAAGCTTGGGGAAATTCAAATTTTAATCATGGCGTGTTTGCTTGCTAAAATGACAAGTTCCGTAGGAATAAGGCAAATGTTTTTTTCAAGCAAAATTTGGTTTTCTTGTGAAAAAATCAAAAATTGTTTCTTGCACATCAAAAGGTGCAAAAAAGTGCAAGCACTAGCTCTTGCATGTGAAAAATAAAGGAAAAATATTGAAAAAACACCATCCTTATAACCACCGTGAGAAATCAAGATTCTTATGCTGCTGCACAAAATATAAACCGCTTTCAAAAAGTCAGATTTTGCAAAGATACCAACTGAGGTTTTCAATCCCTTGATGTGTTTCGAAGTTCCAAAAATAAGGGTTATTCTCAGGGTTTTTTTTTTTTTGCTTGCAAAATCAATGATATCCACAGCTGGACACCAAATTCTTCTCACTCAAGTGAGGAAAAATCAACTCTTTTTTTTGCCCAATCTTGCCCATCAAGAAGTGCAGAAAATCTCAAACTTAGCCTCCACTAACCCCCGAAAGGCTCAAGCAGCGTTTTTGGCAACACAGCAATGTTGGGCAGCTCACTACCAATGGATTTTTCACCTCTTTTCTTTGAAATTTTCACACATGATGTGTCAAGGAGTAGCTTTAAAGTCCAACAATTCTCAGAACTTTTGACTACATGGTTCAAAAGTTATTGTATGATATGTAATTTTTTTCAACTCTGGGTAGCATGGACAACTCAAAAAACTTCTTTAAAAAGTACAGCTCTATTTTATTTTTTTTGAAATTGGTTCTTTCAACTTTTATATACATGGGAAGCTTTGAATCATTCAGTTTTGAATTGATGCGGTGAAAGTTATGAGGAGTTTTCGTTTACATGTAGGTTTGGAGTCTCTCACTTGAAACCATACCTACATGCAAACTAAAACTCCTCATACTTTCACATCATCAATCAAAACCAAATGATTCAAAGCTTCACATGTATATATAAATCTAAATAACCATTTTTTTAAAGAAAAGAAATAATATAATTAAAGAAAGAGTTTTTTGAGCTGCCCGGGTTGCCTAGAGTGCATATCATGCAATAACGTTTGAAACCTGTAGTCAAAAGTCATGAAATTGTTGAACCTTAACCCCCAAAGGACCACTTGTCTCTAGGAGGGACAAATGGGATTTTGGGCATGTACTTATGGCTAAACTACTTTGTGTAACTTTTGAAACTTTTATGGAAGATGGGGAATTCAAAGATTTGTGTGGGCATCTAATTTTTTTCCTCATTCCAACATTTATTGAAGAAGTTAAAAATGAATTTATGAGAATTTTGTTCAACAAGCAACCCAAAAACATCTTTAAATTTTTTGTTATTTTAATATAAAATTTTGAGGTTAGTTCTTTAGACTTATGTATATGTGGGAAGCTTTGAATCATTCAATTCTAATGGATGAGATGAAGGTTATGAGGAGTTTTGGTTTGTGGGTAGGCATTTAACCCCTAAACGTCCCAGCGTACCGCTGCGACCAATACAATACGGGGTTTTTTTCTTGTATTTGGAATGGATCCACACCTCTATTACATTTGAGACCAACAAAGAAGTTGGAGAATAGATCAATGCGATTCTAATGAGCTACTTGAGATCCCAAATTAAAATTTCTTATCGGTAACAAATGGCAATTATAAGTCAGCGTATATACAGTTCCCTATGGATGTTTAAGGGTTAAAGATGTTTTTGGGCTGCTCGCCGAATAAAAATTCTCATAAATTAAATTTTAACTTCTTCAATAAATGTTAGAGGAAAACAATTAGATGCCCACACATATCTTTGAATTCCCCATCTTCCATAAAGGTTTCAAAAAATTACACAAAGTAGTTTAGCCATAAGTACATGCCCAAAATCCCATTTGTCCGCTATAGGGACAAGTGGTCCTTTAGGGGTTAAAGCCACTCCTTGGACACATGGTATAAAATTTTCAAAAAAATAAAATAAAAACTCAATTTGTAGTGAGCTGCCCAAAATCCAATTTGTCTCCCGTAGGCACAATGGGCTTTTAGGGATAAAATGAGAAAACAAAATTATTAAAAAAACGAAAAAAACAATAAACCATGGCTCTTCACTAGTTGTGCTTCCTTGTGCAAATCGGGTTAAAGTGAACCAGCAAATGGGTGGAGAGATAAGGAAAGCTTTGAGAAATCACTGTTTTTTGCATCACAAAAGGGCGGAGAAATTTATGTTGGAAAAAAAGTAAGTTTTGTTTGAAAAAGGTAATGTGAAAAAATGAACTAGATTATCAAATTTCTCTAGCATAAACTTTAGGACTAACCAATATTTGGATTTAAGTCAAATTGTAGTAGGCCATAGATGGTTATATCCAAATATTTTTCTTTCCTGCATGGTACGACACGTGTTTATAACCAACAAACAAAACTAGAAATTCATTATAATCCTCGCCGTTCATGTACCTGGCCATCTTTGCATTATGGAATCCTAAAATAGGTCACTATTTGTCTTGGGGGTCAACTTTGTTGGGGCTGCTGTCCAAGGTAACGTGATTTTCTTTAGGGAATTGCTAAGGGCATCCTCTGTCCATAGACGGCATTGGGCTCGCTTAACAATAATTAGCGGCCTTCATCAAGTGGCCTCGCTTAACAATAATTAGCGGCCTTCATCAAGTGGCCTCGTCCGAGGCAGGCGGCATATCGACTCCTTTGATTCAACACGCACACAAATAGCAAGACTCAAAACGTTGTTTATGTCAAACTTTTGTCAAGTGTTTCTGACACAATCTCTATTTCCGGCTTGCAAATTTATTTCCAGCTTGTAAAGTAGTCATCATAGTGTTTTGACTCATTCTCTACTTCTTTTTACTTACTAATTTTTCCCATGTCTTGTAAAGTTCCAATTGATTTGAAAATTCTCCCACACATACCTAACTTGATCTCCTACATGGAAAAAATAAAGCACAACTTTGGGTAGAGCATTTTTTTTGTTATAAGAGGGGTCAAAGACTTCTGAAATTTCTGGGCAGCATGGAAAAAAACTTTTTTTTCACTTTAGATGTAAATATCTCATTCATCTCCATTTGGAATAAGCTGATTTTTTTCCCAAAAGTACCTTTCCAATTTAGAACAAGATCATATGGTTGGATTTCCCAAAAACAAAACATAAAATCTCCTTTTTCTAAACCTCTTAAAAATGACAATTTTTAGTGATTTTGACTAAAAAAAAAAAGCTTGATCCTTTAGGGTTAGAGCATCCTACCTTATACCTCTTTTGGTATTCCCTACCGAAGCCTTCATAGAATCTCAGTTCCACGAAATGTGTGGACCCCACAAGCCAGGCAGGGCCAGAGCCAGGGCCCACTAGCCCTGGGTTTCTAAAACAAGTGAGGGAGGGGGGGATTACTCCTGAAGCCTCCATAGGCTTGTCGGAATTAAAGGAGGGAGGTCCCCTGGTAAATAAGTCTGTATTTGTGGGGGCAAGTGCCTAGGTTGGCCCCTTAATTTGTCCACTTACTGTAGCGCACATGGCAGTTATTTTCCATCTTTTCATCCTTTTTGGGTTATTATCCCCTCAAGGCCCAGGCAGCATATTTTGAGCTGTTTGGTGATTTTGGGTAAGTCACAATAAATGAGTTTTGCATTTGTTTTTTATTTTATTTTCATACATGCAGTACCTTAGGAGTAGTTTTAAGCCCCAACAATTTTCATAACTTTTGACTACGTGGTTCAAAAGTTATTGCATAATTTGTTGTTTTCTTTGCTCGTCAGGGCAGTCCGGGCAGCTCAAAAACTTCTTTAAAAATTACTTTTCAAGTTTGTATTTTTTTCGATTGGTTTTTTAGATTTATGTATATGTGGGAAGTTTTGAATCATTGAATTCTAATTGATGAGATGAAAGTTATGAGAAGTTTTAGTTTGCAAGTAGGTTGACTCCACACCTGCCTGCAAACTAAAACTTCTCATGACTTTCATCTCATTAATGGAATTTGAATGATTCAAAGCTCCCCACCTATATGTAGGTCTAAAGAACCAATTTTTAAAAAAAGCAAACTTGAAAAGTATTTTTTAAAGAAGTTTTTGAGCTGCCCGGGCTGCCCTGACGAGCAAAGAAAATAACAAATCATGCAATAACTTTTGAACCATGTAGTTAAAAGTTATGAAAATTGTTGGGACTTAAAGCTACTCCTTGGGTACTTCATGTGTGAAAAAAAAACAAAAAACAAAAAACAAATACAAACCCCATTTGTTGTGACCTGCCCAAAATCACCAAACAGTTCAAAATATGCTGCCTAGGCCTCGAGGGGTTATTACACAAACAAGTATTTTACCCACATAGTAGTCATTCACGTTATTTTTTTATATTTTTTGTTTATTACCCACGCATTTTTTTACACGTGCGATTTTTTACTTCCGCATTTATTTACCCATGCAGCTAGTTTTTTTTTTTTTTTTTTTTTACCCTCGACATTGGTGGAGTGACACGTACCCCAGCTATTAGACCGACGGACAAATCTCGTAAACATGTTTATTGTTAAAAAGTCCATATCTATTATTATTACACAAATGAAAGAAAATTCATTGTAGAAAAAAGAGTGCATGGATGGTATATAAAGAGAAAATTTCTTGGATACCCCTGAAGTTTGCAATATTGACATAGATACCTCTGCTTTTTTAGAAATATCACAAATATCCTTGGACCAAAACATTTAGATGTTTGTTTTGTTGTGCACGTCACTTCCCTTTGTGCGCACACTACTTCTTTCTTGTTATGCAAGCAAAGGGAAGTGGCTTGCACAACAAAACAAACGCCTAATTTTTTTGGTCCAAAGATATATGTGATATTTATGAAAAAGTAGGGGTAACTGTGTAAAAATTGCAAACTTCAAGGGTATCCATGAAATTTTCCCTATATTAAATAGTGCATTTAGGTTGCTTTAGAGCATCCTCTACAATCCTCCAAATGTCTGGCATCTACATGAAAAGCAACCAATTCTAGCAATGTTAGCATCTACATTTACCTTCTTTATTCAAATAAGCCATATATGAAGGGGTCTCTTAACCCTCTACAAGCTATGTTTTCTTGTTGTTATTGCTTACTTTGTTGCTTTTGGAAGTTCCTTGACTTTTGATTGGTTGACACTGTACTTAGTGGGTTGCAATGTTGGAGATGCAAGTGGCAATCTCCTCTTAAATGGACATAGAGGAGGTGAAGGGGCCTAGACATTTGGAGGGTAGCATGAGATGCTCTTAACAATTAGGGCTGCTTTACTTCAAGAGTTAAGGCCATGAAAACTTGGAGCCATTTCAATCAAAATTTCAGCCCAAATGGCTTCAAGAACAACCCCAAGTGCCTATTATAATATGAATATAGTGGGGGTTAACTCTCGTGTGTGTAAAGGTTTTGAGGCCAAAAAGTTGAAGCCACTACATCAAACTTTTAAAATTTTAAGAGAAAATGGATTTAAAAAAGGAACCAAGGATAAATGTTGATATTTTTACTTCATCTTACGATGGTGTTGAGTATATCAAAAGAATGTTTTTAATTCAAAAACATATATCTTAATAAAAATTGACAACAGTCCTTAGGGCCAAGATTGGCTTCACATTTTTGAAAGACCCAATTTATAAAGTTAGAGCCGTGTCATATCTTGTCTTTTAAATATGTTAGGTGCCGATGGTAATAGGCCGAAAAGAGAATCACAAAAATAAAATACAAATTTAGAGGCTGGGCGTGGATGCATGACCAATAAGAGCATCTCCACCAGTTCAGACTTGCTCAAAGTTTTCCATCTAGTTTGGCTAGGCTTGAAGGCTCCCAATCTCCACCCATGCTCTTTGAAAAGGTGGCCTAACACTCCAAGACACCCCATAAATAAGCAGTTGACCATTTATCTAGGGAAGTAGAGGATAAAGCTCACTAAAGTTAGAGTGAATAGTGCATGAAGAGTGGTTTGAAGAGTGGCTTGCTAGACTCACCAAATAAGAGAGTTTGAGTGTGGCCTGAGAGGGGCTTGGCTACTTTTTATCCACTTTGAGCGAGCCAGAGCCACCGGTGGAGATGCTCTAAGAACAAGGAAACAACCACGTGAGCAATCGGCTAAGGTTAGATGGCATGCTGTTATGTAGAGCCAGGGTTAAATATTTCAGCTTTTTCACTAGCCAAATGTGAGAATTTTTAGATATTTATCTTTAGGAAGTTGTATTTGGAAATTTTGAATTGTGATTTGGATCCATAGACCCTAATTTTGTCTAGAAACATACATGGATACCATTGGACAAGATCAAAATAAGGGGCAAATTATTACTTTTATCCTAGTTTGTAAAAAATGATGAGAGTTTGTCACTTTGTCCCACCATACGGCATGTCATCTAATCCCACATGTGAGTAATCAATTCAAAATTTGGGCAAGAATCAAATGATGCCTTACACTTCCTATGTGCACATTACAAGCACGCATGGAAGAATATGATGTTGCATGTATTGAAAGTCACTATGCACAAGACAAGGTGGTTAGCACCAAAATTGTAGTGTTGCATTTAACCCGCTGAATGCCTAAGGCACCACATTTTGGTGTCAACAATATTTTGAAGTTCAAGAAAAATCAACTAAGTTTCCATTTTTTAATAGTTTCTATATTTTAAATGCTCTTTTTGAAATCTAGTTTTAGCATCAACAGTCTGATTTCAAAAGTGATTGATGATTTTTCAGTTCAAGATTTTGTACAAGGGTGTCCATTGCAATCTTGACTTTTGTAGTGTTAAGAGCTCTTGGAAATGAGCCTCAAATACACTAGATCTTGGAGAAAAAACTACACTAGAAATCCATTTTAACCCCTGAGCGCCCAAACAAAAATCGAGAAAATGAGGCCAAGGGGGACCATACTAGAAAACATTGTATGCCCTGAGCTGGGAACTTAGATTGGGGAGGATTCACCGCTAAAATAGCAAAAAAGGTGCTTGATGCACTCGACCAGGAATTTGCAAAGCTTTTGAACCCACCATTTTGGAGATTATAATAGTCAAAGTACAATTGGCTATGTGGAAACCGGCCAATTTGGGGGAGTTCAAGGCTATGGATGCAAAAATTCATGTCTTAGAGGAGGCTTCTTTTGATGAAATTTAGGCAAGGGGTGCAATTTACAAGTATCTCGCTTGCCGCCAAATTTGGTGATGTTCTGACATCCGCAAGGTGCTTTTTCTAGAGGCCCAAAGTTGCAAGGCTCACACGGCATAGTGGACAATAGATGGGGTGCGGGTAAAGCTTTGACCTCCACAAGGGCACAACTCTCGGTGGTACAGCTGCAAAACCCTTCTCCAGTCTAAGCCATGAGTGCCAAAACACCCCTAATGGTATGGAACTTGCCATAACCGGTGATCTCTATCCTTGCACTTAAACCCGAAACCGCTTGAAATGAAGTTCTAGCATACTATTGTCATACTTGACTTGCACAATCCATGCTTGTACAAGTGGTGAAACCCCCATCGCCCACTATGTGGCATGAGAGTGGTACCATACCCTAAACCCAAATGCAATTTCGGAACAGTTCACCCCTGATTTGGACTCCATTTCTTGCAAAGTTTGATCTTGAGAGGCCAAAATTTGGCATGTGGGTCGCTCTGGGGTTAAGAAACTATAGAAGAGATTTTGAAATGTTGTAAATTGATTAGAGTTATGTATGTTATGCCCTTTAACCTCATATTTTTTTGGTAACCATTTTTTTAGATTTCATGTGTGAAAACATGGATGAAAGATTTCAAGTCATTTTTGCAATTTTAACACCCTCATGATCAAACATTAAAATCTTCCAATCCATGAGTGATATTGTTGTGTTTTCTTTTCCTATGTAATCTTTAACATATCTAATTTGAAATTTGTATGGTTACAATGTAAAAAAAACTGATACAACTTATCAAAATACTGACTTTTTATTCAATTTAGAGCAAATTCCTAGAACCTCAAATAGGGCCTTAGGCATTTAGGGGTTGAGTGCAATAGATGGCTTCTAGTGAGCTCAATTCAATAATTCAGTCTTGCTCAAAGAAAGATTTTATGAACATCAGGGCCTTGGAGTTGGATATGTCAACTAAGGGTTACTGAAGGCTGTCTCATGCATAACTAATGAAATACCTTTGTGTTATCGAAGGGCATTGTATACACCCGGAGTCTGGGGAGAAATTTTATCTTCACCGGCTAAGATTTGACATTTCCCATTATCAATTAGTTTTCCACAGACATGCACCAGTCTTTTTGTATAGATTTCCTTTATATAAACAGTAGTATACTATAATTAGGAGTTTTCAAAATTTGATCGGTTTTATATCCGGTATTTTCATATATAACCGATTTTTCTACAGTTTCAACCGGCGGACAATACACTGAAGGGAAAGTTTCACGGATATCCTTGAAGTTTGCCAAATTTTCACATATACCTCTGCTTTTTCAGGAATTTCACAAATACCTTTGGACCACAAATTTCAGGTGTTTGTTTTGTTGTGCATGTCACTTCCCTTCTTCCTTTGTACGCACACATAGTGTGTATAAAGGAAGAAGGGAAGTGGCATGCACAACAAAACAAACACCTGAAAATTGTGATCCAAGGGTAATTGTGAAATTTCTGAAAATGCAGAGGTATCTGTGAAAATTTGGCAAACTTCAGGGGTATCCGTGAAATTTACCCTACAATAAAAGCCAGTTCTCCCCTACCGGCCTACCCTGTATAATACACCATATAAGGTGGCTGTGGCAAAATAGATATTGTAAAGTTCAAATCCGGTAGCTACTTTTGGCTATGGCACAAGATTAGTCATTGAACCTGATGCGGGTCACTGGGATTTCAAGCCTTTGTTGTTTTCTCATCGGGTTTTTTTTTCTTCTCAAAACACATTTTTTTGTGCTCCTTTTGTCTAGCAAAATAATTACAATTTTTCAAGGTGCTTCCAATGTTGGCTTACTGTTTTTTTGTTGTTGAATTTTCACGCAAGAAAATTAGAGTTACGGAGATGATGGTTGCACTTTTTTTGCACCTCTCAATAAAACTATTTGATTTTCTTATGACAAAACTAGATTTTGTGTGAGAAAAAGTTGGGTAACTTGTGAGAAACAACCAATTTTTCAAGCAAAATCGCCTTGAAGTAATTGACCATCTTGATGATTTTCCTTGAAGTTTGACACCCTACATGATAGGTCTTCTTTAGCAAGCAAGGGATAATGGAGGACGCCAAGCTTTTCGTTGGAAACATATCTTGAACCAGAAGAAGTAACATGAAAAGCTTTGCTTGGTGCTCGTAGAAATTATAAAAACGTGGATTTGGATAAGTGTTGCAAAAGAGCTTATGAAGTTGAAACTCAAGGAAGCCTCTACTTCTGGTGCTCCTTTCCAACAACATCCTTCTCTTCAGCTGGCAAGTGCGAAGTTTTGTTGGTGCTCATTCAAGCGTTTCAAAGCTTGGTATGTTATACAGAGCTAATACGATCTACACTTCGAGCCATTTTGCAACAAAGAAAAACTAGATTTTTCATGGTGGTGTCAAGACTGGTTCCTTGTCTTATTTCGTCATTTTTTTAGGGAAAATTTTATAGATACCCCTGAAGTTTGTCATATTTGTATAGATACCTCCGGTTCTTCAAAAATTGCACAAATATCCTTGGACCATGGACTATAATTTTCAGGTATTGTGCACGCAATTTTCTTCATGACTAATGTTAAAGTAAGGAGTGCAATAAATCAGAAAAGAAGTAATGTGTGCACAAGGGAGAAAGAAGTAGCATGCACAATATAACAAACTATGGTCCAAGGGTATCTGTGCAATTTCTGAAAAACCAAGGGTATTTAAACAAATATGACAAACTTCAATGGCATCCATAAAAATTTCCTTTTTTTTATGCAAAAGAACCCATGTTTGCACTTTTCTACACCTTACAAGACTGGGAGTTTGCAAGAGAATACTATTGTTTCCTCCTGCAAAAAGGCTTTGGGAAGTTTTTGTTCTCCCCAAGATTTGAAATTCCTATCATGATGTAGTAGTGTGGTTTAAGAAACTGATGGTGAACTTGGGTTGCTGTCGATTAAAGGATCCATGAATATTTTTGTAATGTGCATCACGTTGCACCTGCTTTCCCAGTTTGATGAGATGGTCCGCTGAGACAAATCACAACAAGAAATTGTGTCCTAATTGACAAGTCCAAATTGACTAAATGTGTTTAAAATGACAAAAAGATTGTCAAATTGAATAATTTCTGTAAATTTAGTCATGTTGATTTAAACATATTTTTGTCATTTTGAACAATTTCCCCTTGTGCACAATTGTGATTCCTAACTTCTAGTAGTCAAGCTGGAACCAAGCAACTACACTTAGAAACTTTGTTTATATTGCGCTTGTTAGTTCAGGAGGTTCCTCTATCGACTTTTTCAAATGTTAACACAGAATCTCAAAGCTAATATTCTTGCAACGACAGCAGTAGAAGCTTTTTTGCAATTTGTCCAAGCCAAGGAAATGTTGCTTTTAGAATATGGTACTAGTATCCAAGTTGACAGTTTAGGATTCAAAAGTATTCTGTGAACTAATTGGAAAATCACGTAATTACACCCGGAGGGGTATGAAAGGATTTAACAAGAAGGGAAGTTAGGAAGGGGTCGAAGGGTGGAGACAAAGGCATTTCATGTAGCCTCGTCTTGTGCTCGAAAGAATCAACGGCAGCAACAGCAACAACTACCGTTGGCTCTCAATATCTTACTCCTTGGGAGCAGCTTCAGTAGCACATAAAACGCCATATTCGTTAAATTGGGAAAAAGCTTACAAAGTAGGACTTTTGAAGGATTAAGGTGGTCACCTTAATCCAAGCTCTAGCATTTTTTTGGTACATGTGCCTTCACTTAAGAGGCGGAATTTATGAGGGAAAAAATCTTAGTGGCTCAAATTGCATCTAATACCTTCAAATCTGATTTAAGATGATTATTTTAGATTAAGGTGAGGTACAAAATGGTACCCATCATTTTCCCAATTTAATGAATATAGAGTTATAAGCTTATGAGGCAGTCACAATTTAATAGAAATATAATGAGAACCAATAACATTGAAATCTTTATGTCCGATAATTATAGAAGCATGCAATAAGGAGAGGTAAGATGTAACAAGTTATAACTAGTTTTCTAACGAAAATGTCATATTTAGTATTGTGAAGTAAATTGACATCTAATTGTTGATATGCTGATAAAATTACTCTTTTAAAAACATATCATTGCAGTATGAGAGAATTCAACTTACCATAACTTTCCTCACTGCCTAAAGTAGCATATCCATTCCCGACCATTGAACCTAATGCCACTCAAATGTGCACAAGGCATACCTTTGAATTTTCTTTGAATTTTCAAACCTAGGCACAATGTCTTGTACGTGCCTATATTTGAGAATTAAAATGTATGCTTTGTGCACATTTGAGCGGCATTACGTTCAATGGTCGGGAATGGGTATGCTTACCTTACCTTAACGATCTTTGATAAAATGCATTGTCACATTGTTCACGAAACTGGTTAGGATTTTGTATTGGCCATTTCTGCAGGGGATGAAGGAAACTAATGTGTTGCAAAACAGTTTCTCAGTTACCAGAAGGGATGTTATCTCCAAGAACTTCTTAGGCTAAGGGTGGTACGATACCAATGCTGATACCCATCACGTTAAGCATGGAAAAACATATGAATAGCCAACCTCAAACCTTACTTCATTTCCCAGAGGCTGCCACGAATCTGCATGTCGCAGTTCATAGCACATGTTTACATGATAGAGAGTGCTGGTCTTGACATCAGCTTGAAACCTGCTGCTGAAGAACAAGGACTGCTGTGTCGTTGCTAAGAAACACACTCTACTACTGCAAAACTTTCTGCTCTCAAAACACCGCATCAATTTTTCATACCCTAACTAGGTACTTACAATCAGCGATTCACGTGAGCACTTGCACAGACGACGAGCCTGGTGTAAATTAGAAGTCGAAAGAGACATTGATAATTAGACGTTTCAGCAGGCCCTGGAGGCAGAAACCAGAATTCCTTTATGTATGAGATTAGACCACTTCCCCTAACGTGATCATTGAAACCAAGACGTTATCATAAAATCAAATAATAGACAAACCTTTTCTTGAAGTGAATTAGGTCCTGAGATTCCGTAGAGCATTAGAGAGATCCACATTTACAGTAAACAAATATATATAAAGGTGCTAAGTGAATACAAGACAACAAGAATAGCAAATAGATAAATACACACTGAAAAGTGCAGCTCACGGTTGATCACACCACCGCAATGACAAATTGGACACCTCAGGAGACTAAAAATCACATGCCAGGGTTGCCAATACGAAAGGTACGGATATTGCAACCACTAGCAAACATCATCTGCAAGGTCAATCGAGAAAAGCTTGCAACGACAACTAGCACCGAGCGATGATCATACAACGAACACTTTAAGATGATTCCAATGGAAAGCACTATACAGATTACTATGCTTCAGAAACTGAGAACAATTTTACTCTAATCATGTCTTGACGGGGAGTGATGCTTCACCGCCTGGAGACGGGGTCGAAGGTGGACACTCCGGCCACAGCCACGCCCAAGACGACCACCACCACTCCTCCGGCGACGACGCTCAGGAGCAGGTTGCGGAGCGAGTCGGACACGCCCGGTTGCGCTGCTTCTGCGATCTCAGGCACGATAGTAGCGGCAATGAGGGCCAGGCCAGTGAGTCCAGCAACATTGTGTTCCTTAGCAGCGCTGACAGAAAGCCACAACACTAATTTTAGAGACACATCAACTGCAACAGCAAAATTCAAAAGCTTCAAAAACATGCCAGCTCGTGAGAGAGAACTCCTGAAACGAATAAGCACCAAATTAAGATCAAGATTAATCACTATGCATAGCCATAGCCATCCGAAAGTCACGCATGCACATAGAGAACTCAAAAACTAGAGAGGATCGCAAAGTCGCGAGAGAGAACTCCAAGAGCAAATAACAAAATGTCAATTAAGATCAAGATCTTCGCCATAATAATAATCTTTACCATAGCCACAAGAAAGGCAGACATCCAGAGGCAACCTTAACAAAGATTCCTATGCAAGTGGCTGCGACAAAGATTACTCTCCTAATCATCCAACCTTTTAAACTACAACATGATCGATGTCCGATGGATTAGATACTATAAAGCATCGCCTCGTGGATTGTATTTTAGTTAATTCTAAGTACGAATCAAGCGCTTACCACTCATACTCTGAAACTGGCAAGTCCTACACACATTTCGTTGTTCCAAAATACTCCGAAACTGGCAAGTCCTAACGCACATTTCGTTGTTTAAAATTGATATAGCCACAGCGATTTTGAGACTCCAATATTAACCGTGCACATTATGAATACCTCATCAGGCTCATCGTCTCTCGGATTAAATTAGCAGGAGAAAAGAGGAGATAGTTACCTCATGGAGACGCGGCTACCGTTGGAGACGGCGAGAGAGACCTGCTTCTTGGACAAAGGCGCGGCGAGAGCAAGTCCTTTGATTGCGGGCGCCTTAGCGGCGAGTCCGCGGGGGGCCAAAGCGGCCACAGCAGTGGTGGAGGTCATAGCTGCACACGCCATAGCTTAATCCTTTCAAGTTTATAATGATCTACGACGATGGCGAGGAAGAGCAATCGTCCGAGAGTGTGTTCAGATACAATAACCCTCGGGCACAACGAAGAGCACTAACTTATTCTGGCGCAAGAACACACGCCATATCCACACGAAAATCCGAAAAACTAATGGAACAAAATTGGCACAATAAATCGACGGACCAGCTAACCCGGCGATGGATGGGAGGATCAAAAGGAGCGGCTCGCGGTGCCGTTTCTCGTCCCTCCGGACGGAAAAGGAGCGGCTCGCGGTGCGTTTTCTCGTCCCTTCCGACGGAAAAAAGCCGTGGTCGTCCGATTGAAGGCGCCAGTGTCGTGATATCCGGTGCAGGCCACGCGCATTGGCCATTGGCCGATTGCCGAACACGAGTGCGCTCCGTAGAGGAGTCCGCCAGTGGAGGAGCGTCGGACGTTATCCTCGACGCTGGTGGTTGCGGAGCCCGTTCCCGTGGGGCCCTTTGCCGTGAGGGTTGCTGGAATAACGTTGTTCCGTTAGAGCATCTCCATCGGTCAGGGTTCTTCCAAAATTTTCCATCTGTTTTGAAAAGATCTCAAGCTCCTTGATCTCCACACCAGCGTTTAATTTCCTGGCAAAATTTTGCCTAAATCTCACCTCAAAAGTGAGATGGCGATAAGTACACTAAGAAATTCTAGGGAAATTTTGGATAAAATCGTCACTTCCCTACAAGAGTTGAAACGGTTCGCCATATTTTGGATGAAAGTAGCTTATATTAGGTAATTTTTTGGGTGAACATTTGTTGATCATTCATCTATTTCAATTTCAGCAAAAAATTTCTTACCTGCTTGCATTCTAGGATGTGGGTCGCGTTGCTCTACCCTAACAAAAACAAAAATTAAACCATGTCCACCCATGCTTTTCAAAAAGGTGGCCTTACACTCCAACATGCCTCATAAATAAGCAGTTGACCACTTATTAAGGAAAGTAGAGGATAAAACTCACTAAACTTAGGGTGAATAGTGAATGAATAGTGGCTTGAAGGGCCCTTTCTAGACACGGTAGGACAAAGTGTCTTGAGAGGGTTTTCAGAGGGACCTCAACACTTTTTATCCACTTTGAGTGTGTTTGAGCCACTTGTGGAGAGGCCCTTAGAGCATCTCCACCAGCCCTGGCTCTTTCAAAGTTTTCCATCTGTTTTGGAAGGCCCTCAAGTAGGGTTTATGTTTTTCATTTTACAAAGGTAGAGCGACCCGCACTCAACAATGCAAGCGAGTAAGGAAAAAATGAACAGAATTGGATAGAATTATTGAAATGTGAACATTCATCCACAAATTATACCAGTATTAGTAAGCTTCATCCAAATTTTGGCAACTTTGGTGTTGGCTTGGAGAAGGATTTAGTACTTTCATTGATTTTTTCACCATATTTTTTTAGTGTTGCAGTAGCCAATGACCATTTGAGGTAAGATTAGGCAAATTTAGTCAAAAAAGAAACCTTGCCCTCAAGCTCCTTGATCTCCATCCATACTATCATGACCTTTATCAGGATGGATGAATGATTAATGAATGAACTAATGCACAATGAAAGGTGAATTAGTGAACCAGGAGAATAGCCTTGCAGGCAAACATTTGCGGTTGATGGATTTGTGCATTGGAGTTAGCCAACTCCAATTGCATGACAAGGGTACTACAACTTCAGGACAAGTGTACAAGATGCATCTTTGAGGACAAGTATACGGGATGTACAACTTGAGGACAAAGGCATGGATGTACACTTGATGACAAGACAAGGAGTGGAACTTGGAGTTAGACAACTCCAAGTAAAAGATGAGATTGGATATGAGTTACATTTAGAATACTTCTAAATGTAACTAAGACTTTTACCTTAACAATTAGTTAAGGATGAGTGTTAAAGATATAAAGATAAAAATAGTTAAAGCAATTCTATTTTTATAGAAAAGATTGACAGTATAAGATGGGGCTTGGAGGGTGAGGAGACAAATTCTTTTGGGGAATTAGTCTCTCTCTATGGTCGGGTGGTTGAGCTCCTTGTTGTCTTTCTAGTTATTATATATATATATATATATATATATGTATATATACATATATATAGATTATTGGTTTACTTGAGTGTTTGGAGGATTTCAATTGTGGATCGTGGGGGTTTGTAACACATACTTTTCAAAAAGGTGGCCTTGCACACCAATATGCCCCATAAATAATCATTTGACCACTTGTAAAGGAAAGTAGAGGATACAGTTCATTAAACTTAGAATGAATGTTGATGAATAGTGTTTTGAAGAGTCCTTGCTAGACACAAGTTAGAAACGGTAGGAAACAGTGTCTTGAGAGGGTTTTGATAGGGCCTGCAACACCTTTCATCCACTTTGAGCGTGTTTGAGGCACCAGTGAAGATGCTCTTAGGGCATCCGCAATGCACCCGGCAAGCAATCTTGATATATTATGTCTAATCTTTCAATAGACAATAAGTTATAACATAAAATTTATGATAAAAAGGATGTTAATTTTTCTATTGTGAAAACTTCACAAATTTGGGTTTGAATGTTAGGTGATATAGATATGCCCCGACAAACATTGATTAACTTCCAAAAAATTTAAAGGCCTCTCCAAATCAAGCCCAAGTAAAGAGATTTAGCCAAAGAGGTGCTACACTTGCTGTCCATTTGGTTGAATTTTCTTTGTTTGGACTTGATTTGGAGAGGCCTCTAGTTTTTTGGAAGTAACATCTAATGGGGTTTCTAAATTAATCAATGCTCAAGCCCAAATTTTGTGAAGTTTTCATAATAAAAAAATTAAATGCCCTTTTTATCATAAATTTTTATGTTATAATTCAATTTATTAAAAGATTAGACATAATTTATAAGACTTGCTTGCCAATTGCTATGCAGATGCCCTTAGTGCATCTGCACCATTACACACAATTTTTGACTTGTTAGGAGTTATTTTTGAAGAAGAGCCTTCAAAATTCTTGTTCTCCCACTCTTAAGGCTGCTTTACATTACAAGTCATGACTGGTTTCCAACCTTTGACATTCCTAATGTTGGTATTTGATTGCTTAGTGTTTTGAAAACGACCTCAAAGCTTTTAGAATAAGAGTCAAGGTCAATTTTTCAAAACACGTTGAGACAAGATCTAGTACGGTCCTAACTTCAGAAATTGAGTCTTCCAAAAATGTGAAGTCAATTCTTGCCCCCAAGACCATTGTCAAATTTTATTAAAATATAATTATTTGAATAAAGAAAACAATTTTGAGATACTCAACACTGTAAGATGGAGTAAAAATATCAATGGCTTTCCTTGGTCTTCTTTTTAATCCTTTTTCTTTTGTAACTTTTAAATTTTGCTCTCAAGGCCTCAAATTTTTGGCCTCAAAGCCTTTACACACAAGAATTAGCCATTGTTATTACTACAAGAAAATAGTGTTCAAACTAACACTTCCAAATTGACTAAATATGTTTAATTGATTAAAAAATGTCCAAATTGACAAGGTTAAATTGACAAAAATCTCCAAATTGACAATGTTCCCTTATAGTTTACTCATATTATAATGAGCGCTTGGGGCTGTTTTTGATAATATTTGAGTTGTAATTTTGGTTAAAATGGCCCCAGGTTTTCATGGCCTTGATTCATTGTGTAAAGTGGCCCTTACTCTTCAAATGTGCCTCAAAAATAGTCAATTGATCAATCAAGTGGAAGATACAATAAAACTCACTAAATTTGAGATAAATAATGATTTTAAGGGTTATTGCTTGACACTCTTGATTTGAGTGTCAAGAGAAGATTATGAGGGGCTCAAAGTACTTATCATCCAAGTATTGCAAGGCAAATCCTTTGTGCTCAAGGGTGCCGATGCTCTTATATATTTCCTTCTTCATGTCTAGTGGCCAATTTCAATGTTGCATTGGAATTGAAGAATTGTAGAAATGATAAAGAAGTTACTAAGTTGTGCATCAAAATACGCTACAAAATAATAGAAAATGGTGTTCTAGCAAGTTTAAGCTTATGGCAACGAGCAAAGATACTAAAGTTTTGAGAAAGTGAGTTTCCAAAATAAAACCAATTTTGATGCAACATGGAACTTAATTTGCCCTAGTTTTGTACTAATTTGATCACTCTCAAACAATGATTATGATAATCTTTGAATTTGTATGTTTACCTTGATAATACAATAATTAGGTGTTGGTCACACTATGTCCCAAGTCTCACTTTATGCTATAATTCTCACTGCATTCTCAGTTGCGAGGTTGAAAGTTGAGACTTGCTGTATAATTCTATACAATACTCAAGGCCCAATAAATTCCCAAAACTTGATTGGTTGAGAACTTGAAAAGTAGGAATTGTATAATATTCACACTATTCTCCATCCTAGTAAATTTAGAAATGCCAATATGATAGCAAGAAATAAGTGTAGTGAAAATGAAAATCCAAATTCCAACAAAGTAGTTATATAAAATATTTAGGCCATTTCTCAATATATATTATTGCCCATTACAATTCAATAAAGTTGAGAACTAACGTTGAACTAGGATTTGTTCTATTGGAACTTGAAGAATGGTGCCAATCTCTCATTAAATACAATGTAGTTAAAGCTAGTCAAAAGTTAGATTCAAAGATGAAACTATGAAGATGATTTTAGTTTTTGTTTACATTTGTGAAAAAGTTGCTTATTTACAACAGAAATGTCATTAAGCATATATATGCTTTGGAAGAACTAAGGAAGAACACCATTCTTGATGTTCTATATGGTTGTTAGTATAAATTTGACTATTACATTTCCAATTAGCGCCATCCATAATCTATCAAATATGTAGATCATGCTAATTTTTTTCTAAGATTGTCGAACGAAATATTTTAAAACAAAATTTGAGTTTTGAACAAGCTCAGCATCTTTCTGATTTGAGTTAATGTGCTAGATGGATCCAACCATTAGTAAAAAAATAGATTTTAAGAGATTCACGTAAAAAACCAAATGATTTTCAAACATAACATGTACATTCTTTTAAGGACTCAAAATTTATGAGTTAATTATGAAAACATCAACGCCAACTTTGATGGTTATGTGGAGTACACTTTGACAATTGATATAGATTAAATGGACCAATTCTAAATTTTGGTAAATGAAGAGGTGATGCAATTAGGAGTGGTTGCCTTTATGATTGTCAAATCTCAATAGAAGAATAACTGAATGCTAGTAAAAATATAGTTTAACTTTGAACTATATTTTCACTCAAGAGCTAATATGGTGTATAAAATGTTCTACATTGGGCTTTTCTAGTAGGTCTTGCAAATGTCCTATAAGTGAAATTCAGAAGTGGAAGGTTGATTAGATATAGCAATCAATCACAAGATTATTGTATAACTTTGTCTAGTAGTAAAATGGTAAACATAGTTAAGTAAAAAACTAGTCTTCATATAACCATGGTAAGGAAATGATCATAATACAAAAATCCCTAATTAGATACTTCCAAAATGCATCAAAATAAAAAAAACATTTCCATACAATATTTCAATTTTAGAAATAGTAAATGTCCATGATTGGGAATCCCATTATAGCTCATTTGTATCATGCAAAATATTTTTATGTCAAAATTTAATTATTTTTCACACCTCAAGATGGTTACAATTATCCATAAGAAAGCTAGTGTGACTTTTATAAAAATAAAGTAGTTCAAAAATAATGTATTGACCCAAAAATTGAACATAATCAATTTCAACAATGAAGAACTTGTTCTTGTGTCATCCAAATAGTATGCACTTTAAAGCCAACTTCCATATTGCACAAAAAGCAAAGAATTGCAGTAAAAACTAAATACTCCCTAAACCACGCATAAAAGTGTGCAAGAAACCAACAACAATTGAAATTTGGAAATAATGTTTCACCAAATTTCTTGCAAGAACCATAGGAATTTTGAAGATTTCAATCTTCCATTCAAAAAAAACCAATCATTGTGACCATACCAATGCAATATAGAATTATGCCTTCAAGAAACCCACTCAAAATTAGATCTATTTTGAAATTTGAAAAAAATTCATGGATACCCTTGAAGTTTGCAATATTTACATAGATACTCTTGTTTTTTCAGAAATTGCACAAATATCCTTGGACTATAATTTTTAGGCATTTATTTGTTGTGCTTATACTTCCTTCATGACCAATGGTGAAGAAGGGAATGTAATGAAACAAAAAAGAAGCAATGTATGCACAAAGGAAGACGGGAAATGACATGCACAGCAAAATGAATGCCTGAAATTTTGATCCAAGCGTATTTGTGCAAATTCTAAAAAAGCAAGGATGTCTAAGGAAGGAGGCTTGTGAATGGACCATCTAAGGGAAAGTGCGCTTACGTGGAAAAATTGTGGCAGCTTGGCAAAATGGAAATGTCTTGGGTAGAAAGCCAAAAAAGAGACAGCTATGTGGCCATTCAATTGAAATTTTCTGAGTTAGAATGAATTAACTACAATTTATCAAAGCAAAAGGTGCATAGGTAGATATTCTTGATCATAGGTGGTAGCATTCATGATTCAAAGGTGGCTTGTAAATGGAGCACATGAGTCCTAAAAGCAACCACTACAAAGCCAAGAATATTCCAATAAGGCTCTTAAAGCGTGCAACCACCATTCCATATTCTAATACTCAAATCATGATTGAGGACAAGTTTTCATTTGTTTTAATATGACATGTATCTATATTTTAATGAAAGACAAATGTGAACACAGCTATGACCAATAAACACAGACTACTCTCTCAAGTTCCTAAAATGATGCATACTTAAGTACAATTTCTGAACACTAAAAAATATGACCCATTTAAAAACCTCTGTGCATTATTTTTGTGACCCTATAAGATCAGTTAAAAATGCCTTGTCCGAATTAGAACCTCCTACCTTATGTAAATATTGCAAACTTCAGGGGTATCCATGAAATTTTCCCTTATGAAACTTCAACTCACGGTAATGCGCTCCCTGACTTACCCTATCCCCGCTTGCAACACTCCCTCGTCGTGCTTTGCTTGGATGAGGCCGAGGGAATGCTCGTTCACTGTTCCCACGGATATAGGAGCCGCTTTGACCGCGCTCGCACCACACGTCCAACCTTCTGATTGCATGACTGCCAGTGTGTCCTCGCTCCGACGAAGCCAAACCTGGCTGATGAGCGAGTGGCTCATGTAATTCTCCCTTCATTTTTCCCGAAATTCCGATGCAAAAATTGCTCTTCAAACGATGCAAAAACCGTAAGTTACAGAGTCGATTGAGTAAAAACTCCACGCCATTGACTGCCAAACTCAATTTTCTGAGGAGGAGCTCTAACAATCCCATACCTTCGGTACTTTTCATGTAAAATTTCTCGAAGCTATTGCAACAGGTATATGCACTACTCGCTCCTCCTGTCTCGGTAATGTTCTGTGCAGGAATCTCGCGTTGTTCAAAACGAGCTTGAATTGTTTGAGCTGGATTTGCAAGAATTGAACCAGGGGTTTTGTGTATCCAGGTGTTAGGGTTTCGAAATTGGAGCTGTTGTTGATGACAGCAGCAGCGATGGTGACCGCCGCGGTGGTGGTGGCGCCGCCGCCCGCGTGCGCGTGCTCGTGCAATGTTCGCACGGGAGCGGCAGCAGGGATTCCAGTCCAGTCTCAGGTTTCAACATCCGCATCGTCGCACAGCCTCAAATGGCATGGCAGGTATTCTCACTCCTCCAATTCTGTGCACAATGCGATGAAATTCTGTTTCTTTTCTTTTCTTACTTGACCTAATTTTGAATATTTTCGTTGAGGTTTTATTGCAGGTCGTTGCAAGTGAGCTCCCGAAGAAGGAGAAGGAGCTTCGGGATACGCGCATCGGGAGAAGGGAGTGAATCTTCGTCTAATGTTGACGACGACGACGCTGCTGAAGAGTTGGGGATTTTGAACCAAGTCGAGCAGCAAGATTGGCGTGCATTCCGAGCTCGCCTGGTGCGCTCGGGTCTTGGTACTGGAGGGCTGGACTCCGTTCAAGACCAGGAGCAGGAGCTTTGGGCGCATCCTCTCGTCAAACCTGAGACCGGATGCTTGCTCATCGCGCATCCCAATGCGTTCACCAATAGCCAGCAGTACTTCCACCGCGTCGTCATCTTCATCTTCGCCCACGAGTATGTCCATTTCTCTCATTCTCTCAAAATCTTTGTAGCCCTAATTCTGAAACCGCTCCTTCCAAGCCGCATTATACCTTGCCAATCATAAGGTAGTAAGGTAGGAGGGTCGTGAATGGACCTTTTAAGCGAAAGGGCGCTTCTGTGGAAAAATCAGGGCAGCTTGGTAAAATGAAAATATTTTTGGTAGAAAGCCAAAGAAGAGACAGTTCTGTGGCCACTTAATTTGAAGTTTTCTGAGTTAGTATGAATTTATCAAAGCAAAAGGTGCATAGGTAGCTATTCTTGATCATAGGTGTTAGCATTCATGATTCAAAGGTGGCTTGTGAATGGAACACATGAGTCCTAAAAGCAATCACTACAAAGCTAAGAATGTTCCAATAAGGCTCTTAAAGCATGCAAGCACCCCTTCCGTATTCAAATATTCAAATAATGATTGAAAACATATTTTCATTTATTCTAGTATGATATATATTTATATTTTAGTGAAAGACAAATCTGAACACAATTATGACCAATAAGCACACTCAAGAGTGGTTCATGTCACTCTCTTAAGTTCCTAAAGCGGTGCATGCACAAATACAATTTCTGAACATAGAAAATGTGACCCATTCAAGAATATTTGTGCACTGTTTTTGGAGGCCCTACATGGTTCGTTCAAAATGCCCACTTTGGATTAGAGCCTCCTACCTTATGTTCAAAAACTGTCACTTTAAGGGCTGGTTGGATTTTTCATAGTCTTCTCAAGACATGAAGATTTATTGTTTAGTTTTCAGACAAACAAAATAGATTTCAAATGTAACACAATTTTTTTCATATTTTTTGAAGCATTATTGAAATGTTGATGAATTTTCAAAGTTTTATGTAGTAGACACCTATTTGTGACTTGTAGGTCTCCCAAAATTTGTTCCCTTGCAACTTGTAAAGACATAGGTGAAATCAAGGAGTCTAATTGGCTCTTGCAAAAAAATATGCATTTTTTTCTGTCCATGAGGATCCATTTAAGGACCACTGCACATCCATTCCTGAGCTAATTATAGGGACACTTTAGGTGAGAGGGTCGTAATTTGAGCAGACTACCTTGATCCCTTTTAACTCTATTTCTACACTAAACCCTGCCAATCGCATATTGCTTTTCTAGGAAAAGTCCTCTGAGGTGTGTTTTGAACCAGAGCTTAACTGAAAAGGAATGCTTCTGTGTGCTTTTTTTGTCCTTGACATGACTTTCTCCTTCTATTCTTTCTTGCTATGGCCGTGACCTATTTTCTACTAAATCTTTGTAGCCCTAATTGAGGGCTGCCAATTCAACCTAAAGTGAAGTTCTAAACAGGTGGTGCTTGTGTGCCTCTATCAGTGCGGGTGGCAGTGCTGGCGTGATTCTCAACAGGTATTTTGCTCTACCAATGCAGGATTTTGAAGGTACTACGCCAGAATTTGAAGAATAGTACCAACAGTCCTAGCCAATTCTGCACTGTTATAACCGATGTGAATTTTGAAACTTTAAGTGTTGTGGTCTATTAGCAAATGAAGAATAGTTAGCTGAAAATTCAAGAGTAGTGCAACATAAAGATCTTGGCCAAGGGTTCCTGCGTATTCATCGAACGCCTTGTATTTCAAAATCTCTGAGGGCACATTTCGAGGTCTTGTTTTTATAAGACCTTTCATAGAGGCATTTTTTAGAAGGCGGCCTCAGCTAATGGCCAAGACCTTTACGCAGGGTAAGTCTCCCAAGCTCAAGCAGGTTGGGAGACTTTACGCTATACCACAGCTTGATTTTCAAGTGTCGTAGTTGCAAATTATTTTTGATAACCGTGTCCTTGATTGTTACTCCCTCTGTCCCTCTAAAAACGTCCAAATCAGACACATTCGTGTACCACTAAAAAGCTCCCTTTTGCTGATTTCAAACACTGAGCAAGCGTTTGTCATGTTCAATGATCTCATGGGGGCAAGTTAAGCCATTAGAGAGCATTCCTCTCCTAGCAAGCTTGGCCTTGCCCATATGAGGTACCATTCATAAAAAGGAGTTGGCAACATGCACAAATATGGTACTTTTGCATGGATTGGGTGCCCAAACGGCAACAGCTAGAGATTTTGCATAAATTTGGTAGATGGTATATTGATTCCAAAATGCATGTCTCTCTGGCACAAAGACTAAAAACACAGTTAATCCTGTGCAAGGAACCTTTTTGGACGCTTTTAGAGGGACAGAGGGAGTATTTCTTAGTCCCGTCAAAGGTTTTCAACGGAGGGGGTGCTTATGTTATTGTTGACTTGACAACAGGCCAACACAGTATTCACTAGGGCAATTGGAAGAGTTCAAAGACCTAATGCCGGAGATGTCGGATTGTCCGCTGTACTTCGGAGGAGACGTGGGTCCGGAGTGTACTCAAGTCATCCACGGCGTGGCAGGCTTTGAGGACAGCCGTGAAATCATGAACGGGGTTTTCATGGGCGGTACATCCAGCATTCAGAAAAGCGTTCGGAGCGGCAAGAGCACTCCTAGTGACTTTCGCTGGTTTCTTCGCTTTGCAGGTGATAATTGCTTCTACCCTTAAGTTGATACCAGATTTAGTCGAATTTCATTTTGGGAAAATTTCATGGATACCCTTGAAGTTTGCAATATTTTCATAGATACTCCTGCTTTTTCAGAAATGTCACAGATACCCTTGGACAGCGTTTGTTTTGTTGTGCATGCCACTTCCCTTCTTCCTTTGTGCACACGCATAACAAGAAAGAAGTAGTGTGCGCACAAAGGGAGAAGGAAGTGACATGCATAACAAAATAAACGCCTAAATGTTTTGATCCAAGGGTATTTGTGATGTTTCTGAAAAAGCAGGGGTATCTATGAAAATATTGCAAACTTCAGGGGTATCCATGAAATTTTCCCTTTCATTTTTCCACATCTGCTTTTGTCATGAAGTTGACAAATAAAAGGACGACACGTTGCATTTCCGCTGGAAATCTTGTATTTTCTTGCCATTCCTGCTACGGTGCATGACACTTATAACCAACAACTCCCATTCAAGTGGCTAGCCTAAGGCTTTGTCAAAAAAACGTTATCAAAAACATAAGTCCACCAAGATGAAGCTTAGGTTTTGTCCCACTTGGTAGTGAAATTACTTTTGAGCTAGTGGGTATATGTGTTGTGCTTTAGTATTTCTTGTTTGGCCAATAGTTGTTGGTTACAAGTGTCATGCACTATATCACAATATGGTAGAAACAGTAGAATAGGTGTTTCAGAGCTCGAGACTTCTAGTGGGGGGTGTCAGGGTACAAGACTTTCCATTTTAGGCCTCCATGTCACTCTTAAGCCCTTGCATCTCGTTTTAGAAATACTACATCTTGCGTAGAGTTTGAGGATTTCGTTTTTGAGTGTCACTCCTATTGCAGAACAACAAAAGCTTGAACCTTAACATATCCTAGTGCAAGGTTTCACTACCTTTTTAGTCGGTTTTGGGCTCTACCTGATTTTGAGATTTAGAATCTCCCCTTATAAATACTCTTTCCTGCCTAGGATTTTCACATCATTTTTGAGAGTTGCTTCTTCTTGTAGAACAGAAAGCTTGCATTCTGATGAGAGCAAGTGGGAACACGGAAGATCAAGTAGTCTTTTTCTTTATTTGGACATGCTTTAGGCATCCTATGTGACATATGAAATACACCACATATAGAAGATGTTGCAATGAGCTACTGCCATTAACAGCAAAAGAATGTGTTATCCTTTTTCTTTTGGTGGAGTTTCTGAAGATTGTTTCTCTTTGTGAGTGCAGGATGGGGACCAGGGCAGTTAGAGCAGGAAGCGGAAGCTGGAGTGTGGTACCTGGCATCTTGCAGCAAGAAGTTTGTTCTCAAGCAGTGCATACAACTGCCGAAGCCCCTGTGGAACGAAGTTATGGAGCATATGGGCCCTCCTTACTCTGACATTGCAGGACGTGCCAAATGAAGTGTCCTGTTCTTCCTCGTGCTCCCATGCATTTATTGGCTCTGGATCAAATGGGAAATAAACAAACAGGTTTTGTGTTCACAAAAGCTACATTTGAGGACGTTTGAGTAGGGCTTTAATGAAATGCAAGCTTGAGGACCATCAGAGGGCTTTGGCAACACTTCCCTCTTGCTCCCACTCTGCTTACCCTATTTTCTTCCACTAATGAATTGCTCTAGTTCTTCGTGTCTAGAGTTGCCAATTATGTTGTAGATCAGAACAGAGTCTTTGAGACTAGCTTGTGTCTCTGGGCTTTGGGCTTAGGGTTCAGGGTTTCGTCGTAGGTTTGTTGTTTTCAATGAGGATGGAGGGACCTTAACTCTTTTGACTAGATTGGAGTGGTTGCTGCAGTTGTTATATTTTAGTAGGTTTTTGTGTAATTGTGATTGGCATCTCCAACTTCGGTCTTGGTCTAGGAAACGGGTTTGATTGCTGATGTAGGTTTGGATTGACACAGGGAAATGCTGCAAGTTTTGGATTTATGTGACTTTCAATGGTTCAGTTATGTCAAGGAGATCATCTTTAGTGTACTTTGCATTGTGCTGACTAAAGTTTTGGATGATGGGTAAGGTAAATGAAATGGTGCGGTCTATCCAAGATTTGAATGCATTTGGATATATATCCCTACATGCTAGAGGAGTGTGGGTGCAAAACTTTGAAGTTCTATGTATTTCTATGTATTGCTACTTCAACTTTGTTATTCAAGTTGGGGCAGGTGGGTGCTAACAATGTGGAGACAATTCCTAAAAGTATTTCCATTGTATTTTCAATTTGGAGTTATGAAACATCAAAGAGTTACTAATGTTGATGCCTCTTCAAGGCATCTGTACGTTGGTGTGCTTAACCAGCTTGCAACAAGATCTTTCCAAGTGCACCAAGAATCGCATCACAACACCATGACTGATTCAAACTCAAACTTTGATCTAAATTAGGCTGAAATTTTAGCATGTAAAAAAGAAAAATCTTTAATGTGAAACCTGTCTAAACTAAATTGCTTGGAATTGGGTGGTTAATATTAGTTTATACAAAATGAGGTGAGGTCTTGTTGGGATTGGCACTTGATATTAGCTTAGAGAGAATATTAGTTTTTGCAATATTAGCTTAAATAGTTTCTACTATATAAGCTCTTCCTAGTCAAAACTAAAAGAAATGGTCATTCAAAAATATTATGTGAAACTCCTAGCACAACTCAACACTCAATTTTTTTTTAAAACAAAAAAATATAAAAAATATAAAAAATATAAAAAATATAAAAAATATAAAAAATATAAAAAATATAAAAAATATAAAAAATATAAAAAATATAAAAAATATAAAAAATATAAAAAATATTTTTAAAAAAAGATAATTATTAAACAAAATACTTTGAAAAGAATCAAGATCCAATTTCGTGTTATTTCATGGTGAACATAATCTGTTAGAATTTCTTCAATTCCCACATGAATATGCCAGAATAACAAAATATTTAATAGAATCAAAGTAGAAACATTTGATATAAGAATGGTTGGAATTCTCACTTGAAGCGTAGTCCCCCGGGGCGTAGCCAAGAAGCAGCTTGACTACGTGGCACAGGCTCTTCCATCATGAGGGAACTTTGGCCTTCATTTGTTATGTGAACCAAGTGATTTCAGAACCAAAGGTTGTTATGGGCTAGCAAATTTTGGGAAGATTGATGTTGATCATACAAAGTCAAAGGTTTAGACCAATCACAATTCATTAAAAGACAAGTTTCTTGAAAAACCCAATTAATGAATTTAACAATTGCTTGTGAAACTTTTTTAGACCTACCTTACAAATATTCTAATAGATATCCAACAAGAGAAAATCTCCGTGCTGGTAACTTACAAAACAACTTTACTCAACAAACTAAACTAATTTGTTGATTTTATGTTTTCCAATTTTGGACCAACATGGAAGTTTGCCGTAAATATCTAATATGCATCCAATACACCTTGCTGAGATGACTGAGAATTTGAATTTGTAGCTCACTTACTAGTGCACTTAGAACATTTCCTGCAACCCTGTAATTAACAAGGTCCCTTATATTCCCCTCTCCTTAAACGTCTAAGCAGCCTATAGTAAACAATACAATGTATTTTTTTTGTATTTGGAATGTATCAACACCTTTAAACACGATATTTGTTAATTTGGGAAAAGAGGTGTCCCACTTTGTACTCCACTCAAACCCAAAAAGTTACTTTAAACCAAATTCAAAGGTATCACATTTAGTCTAAACCACTAAGATTTTTCCCTCGCAAATCCCTCCTCTCAAGTGAGGGCACGTGTATAACAAAAAACAGTGAGCTTAGTTTGAGGTGATCACCTCAAACTTCTGAAAGTCCGAGAATGTACCATTTTTCCCAAATTAACAAATATTGTGTTTTTCCTACATTTGAGATCAACAAATAAGTTAGAATATAAATCAATGTTGTTCTTGTGAGGCAATCAAGATCCCAAATTAAAACTTTTTGTTGGTAGCAAATGCTAGTTATACAATAGCGTACATACTATGTCCTATGGTTGCTTGGTTGTTTACGGTTTAATAGGGGATGGCCACTTGTATCCCCAATAGTGCAACCTACCAAGTGTAATACCAACCAATCACAAGTCAAGGAATTTCCAAAAGCAATTAAGTAAGCTATGACAACTTGCTAATAGAAAACATAACTTGTAGAGGGTTTAGAGACTCCTTCAAATATGGCTTATTTGAAGGGGAAGGTGAATGTAGAGGCTGACAAACACTAAAATTGATTGCTTATCATCCAAAAATCAGAGGGGCCTTGACATTTGGAAAGTTGCAAGAGATGCTCTTAGCCCCTTGAGCTAATTCCAAAAACGGAAAATATTGAAAACATTGAAAATAACCTTGATAATTGGCCATATTTTGCAAATAACCATGACAATTAAAAATATATCAAAAGTAGGCCTCATCATATATCAAAAGTAGGTCTTGCAACTAAAATGACTAGAATTTTGTGAATGTTTATTTATGGGAATTAATATATGCACATAGGGGGTAAATTTCAGATATAAACCATTAACAAGCTAAATTTGGAAAGTTTGAATTCAAATTTGGATTTAGAGACCTAGATTTTGTCTAGAACCTCAAAGGGGGTTTACAATTGAACTAGAAGAACTTAGCTAAGGGGCAAATTATTACTTTTACCCTTGTTTATAAGAAAGAGCTAAACTTTTCCATTTGGGCATTGTTCAATTGAACCCTCCATTGTGGTTCTTTTTGATGATATATATCTAAAATTTACCCCCCACGGTATTGCATGTATCAATCCTAGGTGTGCACATATCAATTCTTATAAATAAACATGCACAAAATTTTGGTCACCTTAGTTGCAAGGCTTACTCACTATACAGAATCTTACAATAAACGACTTGTTCATGACGGCTGCAAATGTCCTAAACAACTATAATTGAATCACCGTATAATTGTTTAAGACATTTGCAATCGTTGTGAACTAGCCATTTATGATAGTTTTTTCTTCTAGTGACTTTTGATATATAATGAGACCTATTTTCGATGTTTTTTAATTATCAGGGTTATTTTTCAAATATGGCCAATTGTCAGGGTTATTTTCGATATTTTCCTTTCCGAAAATCACACTTGAGATCACTAGTCTGACGTGGCAACTACTGCGAGCAACGCGCATTTCTCCACTTGGCAAGTCATCAGCCTGGTCCTTTCACGTCTCTCCCTCCCCCTGCTGACATGATAAGATTCCAATGCCAAACGTCCTTTTGCCGCAACACCAACAATGGCTACAACCTCAGCCCCATTCACCGCTCTCTCGGCACGCTCGACGTTCGCTCGGGGAGCACTTCGTCCTCATCTCCGACTCTTGCGTAGCTACCCCTGCGATTGCGCCTTCGTTTCTCGTAATTCGAGCTCGGGCGGTGTAACCAGCGCAGTGATGGGCAACGGCAGGCAGGAGAGAGTGAAGCCGGGGCCCGGGCAGGAATCCGTGTGGGATTACCCTCGGCCGCCTGCCTTGGAGCCCGTGCCAGACAGAATCCGCATCGAATTCAACTCCAAAACCATCGCCGACTCCACTCGAGGTTACCGCGTGCTCGAGACCAGCCATCCGCCAGGTTCTTCAGCTTCTGAAACCTCAAAATTCTAAACCCCTCGTCTTGTATGTAGAGTCTCCCCTGCCATTTTCCGAACCCTAATTTGTACAATTGAATTACGCAAGGTTTGGAGAGTGATAGCCCTACTTTGTAGATTTGAATCACGCAAGGTTCGGTGAGTGTTACCGTAATTTGCAGAAATGAATTACGCGTTTTGTGGTGTAACCCTAGTTTGTAGATCTAAATTATGCAAGTTTTGTGAGTCTAACCCTAATTTGTAGATTTTAATTTCGCATGTTTTGTGAGTGATAGCCCTAATTTGTAGAACTGAATTACTCAAGGGGGTTTGGGAGTGTAACCCTAATTTGTAGATTTGAATTACGCGAAGTTTGTGAGCGTAACCCTAATTTGTAGAATTGAATTACGCAAGTTTTGTGAATGTATATTTGCATCTGCTGGACGATTGGTCCATAGAACTTCTTCTTTACCAGAAGATCAGCGATTATTTTGGCTTTGATCAATAATATGTCAAGTGTGATAATTGGGGGCGACCATCGGAATAACGAGCAGGTGGAACGAGAGAGGTTGCGAATTAGCTTCGTAGTGTTGAATGAGAGTGCTACATGAGCTTGCTTCGGCAGATTAGGTTATGTTTTTTTATTACTCGCCGTGCAAGGTCACTCGCTATCTCGAAAGAAAGAAACCTTGACAAAATAGTTACCGAAGCAACTGTGATACCATTGATTTGGTACAGGTTTATTCAAACTGTGAGGGATGTTCAAGGATTAAGGTAGGAGCACCCATAAGCGTGAAACTAAGAGTTTTGGGGTAGGAAAATCAATTGATGAAAGTTACGAAGAGGAAATCCAAAATATTGGCATCAGTTTGAAAGTTCCGATTGCAAGCATTGTTCACAAAGATTTTTCAAAGTCTTAAATCACTGAAAATGTGTAGTTGTGTGTAGATGTTTTTAGTGTGTTCATATGCTCATACTACTAACTTGAAGAGTTCTTAAATATGAAGAGTTCTTAAATAGTGAGATGGGGAACTCAAAACCGTCATGCTAATCACCCACAACCATCACTTAGTCACCCATAACCAATTTTCCACAACCATCATTTTATTACTCATAAACAAAAAAAATTAATTTTTGACATCACTGATACAAATAGGTATTAGGGATGGGACACTAACAGTGAGGGGTGCTCCTACCTTAGGGTATGTTTACACTTGGTATTTGTTTACACTTGGTGTTAGGAGGGGTGTTAACAAATTGAATACAGCCTAAAGGTGTGTCCAATTGCATATAATTTTCCTTCACTACTACCACTCTTAACACCAAGTGTGAACATCCCCTCAGCATTTTTCTAGCCCTAATTTGCGAGAGTGTCGTGATCAACAACCTGCAGTGTATTACATTCCGCAAGAGGACATCAAGATGGAATTCGTGAAGAAGGCGCCGGGGAGCTCCTTCTGCGAGTGGAAGGGGAACGCCACCTACTGGACGGTGCACGTGGATGAACGCAGCGCTGAGAAGGTTGGATGGAGCTACGAGAGTCCCACGCCCTTGTTCCGACCCATGAAGTCCTACATCGCCTTCTACGCCGCTCCCATGGACGCTTGCTACGTCGGGGACGAACGGGCGCAGCCGCAACCCGGCGGGTTCTATGGCGGCTGGGTGACGTCCAAGGTCGTTGGCCCTTTCAAAGGCGGCCTTGGCTCTTGGGGATGGTAAGGTAAAACCTTACCCATACCCGAGCGTAGGGTACTTCAAGGTCTCGGAAAATTCAAGGGAAAAAAAAATCCTTAGGGTTAGCCTTCAACAGGCTATCATGTGGAAAAATGTATTGTAGATTATTTTGTATTAAAGGGCAAAGTTACAGCTCATAGGGTTTCTATTAGCAACTCTAGACTAACCTTGAAACTGCTTGGATGTGTTCTTATAATGACACTTGACTGTCTCGATCCCAACCCTCCCAAAGCAGTTTAGGAATTGACATGTGACATGTGACAAAATTTGCTTGTGCAAGCAGCATTCACTGCTCCACTTTGGGTTCATTGTGAAATCGCTTGTGCAAGCGGCATTCAGTGCTCCACCTTGGGTTCGTGAAACCCTAAATCTAGGGTGCCGAATTGAATGCCGCTGGGTATGGGTAAGGTTACCTTAAACTCCAAAGCTTGCCAGCAATTTGTACAGCGCTGTATGTACTTCAAACATACCGAGTCCAAGCACCAGCTGAGGTTTCCTCGTTGAGATCATAGCGGCCAAATCGTCAAGGTTTAGGGTTTTGGTTTGCACAATCGAGTTCTACCAAGAGCTTAGTACTATAAGGAATAGATTCTTAAGGATCAGAAACTCTAAACCGCATTTGGAAACAAACAACAGAGGCCCTCGGGTGAAATTATCTGCCGTTGATCTCTCTGAAACTTGTTGATATACCCGTTTCCTGTCTTCCATTGCTTGCTTTCTACTTCAGTGTCACTGCAATTAGCTAATGGCGCAAAGCAGTTGGGGCATCCGCAACCTTGCACGCAACCTGGAGCTCTTGGAGCTATTGCAAGCAGGTATCCAAGATGCATCCACAATCACAAGCTTGTTCAAATCTCCAATGTCCCATCTTTGCTCTTAAACAGGTACAAGCAAGCATTGAGTGCAGATCATGGAGGACATGTATCTAGCTTCAATAGTGGGCCTCTTGTCTTGACCAATTAACAAGTTTCAATTGTCTTGGATTTGGGTGTGCTAAGGATTCCTCAAACCCTAAATGTTTGAGTGTTTGAATTACAATTGAGTGAGCCTTGGCTTACATATGATGTTGACAACCCTAAACATTCTAGTGTTTAAGCTACAATTGAACAAGCCTTGGCTTACATACAGCATTGATGCAGTGAGACTCATCAAATTGAGCAACCATGTGAAGTGATATTGAGAGGGCTTGTTTAGCATACAAGGGTGCGGATGCCCTTATGATAATTTTCTCATGCATTTCTGAAATTAGGTTTTTACACGACCTCAAAGGTGTGTGAACACCTGTTATTGCACGAGAGAGAATTCTGTGGACAAACCCTAAATCCAACGAAGTAAGGATAAGAGCGGGGAGAGACTGGAGCAAATCCGAGGATAAACGGTTCTCCATGATCGCCACTGTCTGTCTGTACAACCACGATTGTAGACAGTCCGGCAAATTTCATGGAGTCGGTTATTGCACGGCCATATGTGCCAAAAGCAGGGAAGAAGTACCAAGCAGTCCTTGATTTGAATGCAGTACCTGCAACAGCTCGTCGGCAACCTCAGGTGCAGCTCCAGGAGAAATCCATTCATCCATATCCCGAACATTCATCCACATTCCGAATATTCATCTTTTCCCGCTTATTCATCCGTTTTCCTTCTGTTCATTCAATTCTGCTCATTCGTCCCTTTTTGGATTTCTCATCCAGTTCCTGTTCTTTCATCCCCTCTCCGGTCTTTCATCCGTTTTCGTATTCGTCGTTTCTTTTGAAGACCTTCGTTTTTTCGTCGCGTGGGTGCTTTTCGTGAGCTTCTAGAAGGAATGGACTTGTGGGGGAGGAAATTCCATGCATGCAATACTTTTGAGGAACGAGTGCTTTTCCCCACGTTGAGTTTTGATATAAAGTAATTTAGATTGTTTGGAAGCACTTTGAATGTTGCCTTTTCTTGTACTGAACCTTTTTGGAGGTGAAAATTCATTTGTAAACTTTGATAGGGAATTGATATATGTACCACCAGTGTGCGAGGAGATTTTCAGCTTTTTCGGTTAAAAGCTTACATTTCTCATTTTCATCTGGTTTTTTCAGTAGATGCACTCGCTATTCATCATATATACACTATAATTGGAAATTTTCCAAAAACTTAGTCGGTTTTTAGCCAATTTATTTAGATTTCAATCAGTTTTTTGCACAATTCATTCGGCTAACTTTCTATTTTTTTTTGGCTCTCCCCGTTCATTGTGTACCACCCCTTCATGACTATTCTACCACATCCTACTATATATGGTTAATATTTAAAATATTAAAATAGGTGTGGACCACAAGAAAAACATCACTAATTTGAAATTACAACTTGATATAGAAGATACAATTTTTTTTTCTTTTTTTAAGCTCTTTATCTTGCTCCTTGTATCAATTTTAAAAAATATGAATTAAACTAAACGTAATTTAGATTTTTTAATTGATACTATGAGCAGAATCTGAAGCTAAAAAACAAAATTAAAGTTGCAACTTCTATGTCAAGTTGTAATGTCAAATTAGTGATGTTTTTCTTGTGGTTCACATCTATTTTAATATTGTAAATATTGACCATATGTAGTAGGATGTGGTAGAATAGTCATGAAGGGGTGTGGTAGAATAGTCATAAAGGGGTGGTACATGTATCAATTCCCATTTTCATAATGTGTTTTGTGTGAACAACGTTTTGTGATCCCTTAACCCTTAACCCCTAAAGGATTGAGCCCTTTTTCTTGCAAAATTTATTGAAAATTGCCACTTCTAGGGCAATGAATAGAAAGGTAGAAATTTTGATTTTATTTGGAAATCCAACCGTATGATATTGCTCTAGACTATGGGAGGTACTTGTGGGAAAAATATTTGCTCACTCTAGATGTAGAGGAGTGAGATATTGGCACCTGAAGCGAAAAAAAAAGTTTTTTTCTTGTTGCCCAAATTTGTTAGAAGCCTTTGACTGCTCCTATATCAAATAAATTGCTCTACACAAAGTTGAGGTTTACTTGTTCCATGTATAAGACCAAGTTAGGTAAGTGTAGGAGAGTTTTCAAATGAATTGGAGGTGTAAAACATACTTCAAAAAAAATTTGAATGCTAGAAGGTCCTGAAATTTGCATTTACACTAGGCAAAATTGGAGGATTTTATATAAAACTGAGAAACCTGAATTACTTTTATCCAAATGGTGAAAACCAAGGAATCTTAGTCTACTACAACATGGGGAAAAAAAGAAGTAAAAAGCAAACTCAAAAAATGCCAAATATTTAAAGCACCAAATTTTACAAGGGGCAAAAGGAATGGAGGTTTGAGAGTCCCCCAAGATGGGCACCTTCCACTCCACTTCCCTTTGCCCAAGTGTCCACACCTTGTGCCCACAAGACCGACCCTCTTTGGATTCAACACCCACTTACAAAGTCCACACCTTTAGTAAAAGATTCAAAAAATCACACAAACTAGTTTAGCTATAGGTACATGCCCAAAATCCATTTGTTCCCCAAGGGGACAGTTGGTCCTTGAGGGGTTAACCATGCTCATAACTTAAATTGCTTGACCTACAAAAACAACTAATACAATCCTAATCTATTACATATGCTAGACTTGATGAAAAATACTCTCACAATTGTTCATCAAAGTTCTACAATTCTTGTAGCTAATAAACATGGTTAAATTTTAACCAATAATCCATGTGAGCTTTGAAAAAAGAAAAGGCAATTTCTGGAATGGGAGTATTTCTAAATGTTACTTGATTTTTGTGAATTTCAGTCAAATTTTTATTAGTTAACCCTTAAAGGACCATAGGGCATAGAATATATGCTGCCGTATAATTGGTATTTGCTACCAGTAAGAAGTTTTAATTTGGGATCTCAAGTAGCTCACTACAAGTGCTTTGATCTATTCTCCAACTTCTTTGTTGATCTCAAATGCAATGAAAGTGTGGGTCCATTCCAAGTACAAGAAAAATACCCTGTATTGTACTAGTCGCAGCGACACGCTCAGTTCTTTAGGGGTTAACTCCCTTTTCTTTTCTTGTACCTCGCTCTCCTATCTTGAGTTCACCTCCCCTTTTCTTGTAATAAACTCAACTTTCATGCAATTGTAACTCGTGCTTTGTGATAATTGAAAATCTTCTCATGTCCTTCTCATATGATACAATAAACTATTCTCTTCCCTCAACTATCAATCAATAAGGGTTTTCAAACCTTGAAGAAAAAATAGTTTTCTCAAGAACTTTTGGGAAATTTTTTGCAATCTTCTATGCAAGATTCAAATCTTTCATCACAAAACCAAAAAAGTTGTGCACCTAGCAAGGTGCATAAAGGTGCAAGCATGGGTTCTCTTCTTGAAGAGAGTAAGGAATTCAACGCAAGGAATTAAGTTATTCTGCTTGTAGGGAAAAAGACAAAATTTACTTGCAAAAAGAATCAAGCTTGAAAATCTCCAATCAGGGGTTTCAAACCTTTTGGAAAACATGGTTGTTTACTAAGGACATATATTTATATTAGAAAATAGAAAGTTCTCTCATGTATAATAGCATTTTGTCATGAGAAAACCATTAAGTTTTGGGCACCTAATGAGATACAAAAAACTAAAAACAAAGGTTCTCTACAATGTGAGAAAACAAAGAAAACAACAAGAAACCAACCTTTTTGAAAAGACGGATCATTGTTGTGCAAAAGTATATGGAGGAGGAGAGAAATATATTTTGTTGAGAAATCTACTCAGCTTTCAAACATTTAAAGCGAACTGACCACCTTGTTGCCCTCGTTTAGATGAATGGGGCTAGGGTTCTGTCTACTGCACATTTGTGTTTGAGACAGAGCCAAAGTGGAAAAAGCTCCACATTTTACAAACAAGGATAAAAGTGAAAATTTGCCCCTACTTTGGAGTTGTTTAGTTGTGACCGTGTTTGGTGTCCAGACCAAATCGGGTTTTTGAACCCAAATGTGAATTCCGAAATCCCTGATTTGATCTCCTAATAAGTAAATATCCATTCTTTTACAGGTTTTGGCAGGTGAAAAATCAAAGAGCTTTCACCTTGGTCCTACTTTGACGTAGAAGCTAGCAACAAGGGCTAAGGTGAATTAACCTCCTCACTACCCCTAGCCTAGCGCCTAGAGTTGGGAGCTTGGTCAATTGCTTTTTGAGTTCGTGGGGTTAGGGTGAAAAAAATATGTTTTTTCACTTTTCAAAATTTGTGAAAATTTAGAATTTTATCAAACATGAGATTGTATTTGGAAATTATGAATGCACATTAGGATTCAAATCCCCTGATTTAGTCTAAAATCCCAAAGGAGGATACAATTGAACAACTCCAAAATTGGAGGCAAATTACTACTTTTACCCTTGCGTGAAGAATTGCAAAACTTTTTCACCTTGCCCCAAAAACATGGATTTGCAGTGGACAGAGCAAGAGGTCCCATTCATCCAAATAGGAGGCAATGAGGGGGTCACTTCACCCCAGACCTTTCAAAATCCGTGATAGTGATCTTAGGGCATCATCAACTCATACACGGGGTTTGGGACTAGAGCTTGCTGCTCATGTGCCACTTTTTATTCTTGTAATTTGCAATACCTTTCACCAAACAAATCCTCCCAACCCTAATGCGATTTCCATCATAGATTTAGGCACATGCAAATACACTTGCATGCACTTTTGAGTTGTTGCCAAGAAGTTGCTAGCTATTGCAAGCAACTTGTCATACCAACAGCAAACGCAGTGGAAGTCCTAAGACATTGGAAAAAAAGCAAATTTACCGTCCGTGGAGGTTGTTTTGTAGGACCATCTCTTGATTGTGCGTTGCTATAAGGTAGTGTGCTCATAAACTGTCCATCTAAGGGCTGAAATTGAATTTTGTGGAGGTGAAACTTCTTGAACTATTTTTCAGTAAATTTTCCTTGAAAGACAAGAAGAATTGACATCTAACCCAAGTTATTTCATATTTTTTGGAGTTTTACAAAATTAGTTATGAAATTTTGAAGTGGAAAGGCCATAGGTCTCTAAAACTGTCCACCTCCTCAAATGTACACTACTTGTTATTTTGAAAACCTATGAAAAAAATCATGTATAGCAAGGGTACATTTAAGAAGATGGGTGGTTTTGATGCCTAGACGATTTAGGAGCAGATTACCTTAGTTATGTTGGAACCCTAAAAATACCTCATTCACTCACACAACTGATCCCACCAATGCATAACATTCAGTAGCCTAAAGAGAGACTGCCTTTCCCTCTCTTCAGGTATCATACACGAATTTCATCTTGACAATTTTTTATTTTATTTTTTTAATTTTCTAACGTGGCTAACCCACACATTGACGTATGTACACTAAACTGAGCCTCCTTTTCATAAACTCTTTAACAAATTCAACCAAAGTGTCCCCATAGCTAAAGATGGGTGTAGAATATTCCACACCATTTCTTCTGAAGGAAAGACAGCGCCACCAGGTACTACTAAATGTTATGTAAAAATGAAATTATAGCCCATTCCCTCTCTTGGTTTGATGATGCTATTACCTTCCATCGTGGAAATGGACGATGTGCATGCTTGCGTTGTCACTGGCGTGATAGTACACGTAGGATGACATTGAAATCCTCACACTTTTCCAATCATTTAATAACTGAAGCGGACCCCAATTTCTTAGAGGTCGCTTTAATTGAAGGGGGTTACTTTAGTTTAACATCGTCATGCTATTTTGCCAATGGTGCTGGTCAGATTATTTTCATGTTTTTATCTTGAGTTGTTTAGAATGGCAAAAATAAGTATTATAATGTCTGCCACATATGTGTATATATATATGTTTATTTTGGATAGAATCCATTATTAATTCATCTATTATGCTAGTTTCCCAATCCCATACTTTCATTGCAAACAATCTAATGTCTATAATGTCTATAAAATTAAATCTAGGGCACTCGAATCTAATCTTTTGGCTTCAATCATTAGTAAAAAAACGGGTCCTAAATAATTAAGTGACAATGACTGCAATGACTATACAACAATTACAAAATGATTGTAAAATGATTGTATAGTCATGGTTTAGTCATTGTCATTTAGTCATTTAAGACTTATTTTTTTTACTTGTGAGTTGATTCCTTGGGGATTTACTTGTAAACTTTCAGTAGTGTAAAACCTCTTGAATCCAAGGGTTTGATAATACTCAAAAAAGTATGAAAATATTCACAAAATAATTACACATGAAGAGATATTGTTGAATGTCCACAAATCAATTATGGACAAAGGGATAAAATGAATGGAGGTTTATCTAGCAATGAAATTCTCAAATTTTTGATAAAGTCATATCATATCCAATTGGTGCAACTAGGTATTAGTTTGTCTCCTAAGAGCAGCTCTTGCACCATGTTAGAATAGTCCTTTGCATTCAACCCGTAACGGCTTCTGCAATTCAAGTCCCCAACAGCACTCGACACGTCCTTGTGCAGGTTGTGGGGCCTTCAGATTGAGCTGTATACCCGTCAAATTTCAGCTTTCTCCAAGCCCCCTTCACAGTCCCTGATGAGCACTGTTCACGCACTATTCACTCACGACCCCACTCCATAGCCAGGTGAACCCATGCAATTTGTTGTAACACAGGTGCAAGTCCGCAAGGTTTTAGGGCTGCTAGAGAACATCAAGCCTCATTGTGAAAATTCGCGTCATTCTCCCCGTGAAATCATTTATCCAGGTGTTATAAAGCGTGCTACAAGAGATTCCCTAATAAGAAGAAACTAATTAATAGTAACTGTGTTAATAATAATAAACCATGGTGCTATTTTGAGGTAGCATCCAAAGAATTTTTGGATTTGCATTGACTGAGCAAGATGCACCCTATAATGCGTGTAGCTAAAAAGAAAGAAATGAAAAAGAAACATCCACATGTACACGTTCATCCCTTACTCCTTAGCTATTATTAGTCACTCTCATCCAAATATCAGCAAACCCAATGTTTTTTTAACCCCTAAACGACCAACTGTCCCCTTGGGAGATGGTGGAGTTCCAGGCATGTGCTTACAATTGAATTATTTTGTGTGATTTTCTAAAAAAATTATGGAAGACGGGAAATGCAAAGATTTACGTGGGTGTCTAGTTTTTTCTTCAATTTGACAATTATTGAAGAGGTTATGCATGAATTTTTGGAAAACGTGGGAGGCCATGTAGTTCAAAATTTTTAATTTGAAACTGGTTCTTTACATTTATATATATGTGGGAAGTTTTGAATCATTCTATTTTGATTGATGAGTGAGAAGTTTTAGTTTGCGGGTAAGTATGGGACTCCCAAACCTCCATTCCTTTTGCCCCTTACAAAATTTGGTGCTTTACTTCTTTGAGCTCTTTGTGTATTTGTTTTTTGACTCTTTTTTTCCAAGTTGTAGTAGACTAAGATTCCTTAGTTTTCACCATTTGGATCAAAGTGATTTAGATTTCTGAATTTTACATAAAACCTCCTAATTTGCCTAGTGTAAATGCAAATTTCATGACCTTATGCATTGCAAGATTTAACAAAGTATGATTCATATCTCCAATTCATTTGAAAATTCTCTTACACTTACCTAACTTGGTCTTCTACATGGATAAAATAAACCTCAACTTTGTGTTGAGCAATTTTTTGCTACAAGAGTGGTCAAAGTCTTCTAAAAATTTTGGGCAGCACAAAAAAAAAAGCTTCTTTTCTTCACTTCAAATGTTGATATTTCACTCCTCACCATCTAGAATGAGCTAATTTTTTTTCCCACAAGTATCTCCCATAGTTTAGGGTAGATCTTGTTGTTGGGTTTGCAAAAAATACTTGTTTTCCTACTTTTCTACTCATTCCCCCAAAAGTGGCAGTTTTCAGTGATTTTCACCAAAAAAAGGGCTTGGGAAAAGATGCAAGCTAAGGGTGACCATTTTCAGCAAAAAAAAATCCTTTTTTTAGTACAAAACGGAGTGTTTTTGTGTTCTTGAGAGAATTCTCCCTCTTCTCAATGAGAGTTCCAAATTTCAAAGGTTGGCCACCCTAGTTTATGCCATTCTAAGACACTCGAGTCAAGAAAAAAACAAAACAAAAATGATTTAACTTAGAGAAATCAATCTCCAAAAAATCTACTCATTCAAGAGCACATTGTGTTCTTGATGAGAATTCTCCCTCTTCTCAATGAGAGTTCCAAATTCCAAAGGTTGGCTACCCTAATTTATGCCATTCTAAGACAATCAAGAAAAGAAAAAATACTAAAAAAATGATTTAACTTAGAGAAATCAATCCCAAAAAGGGCCAAAAATTGTAGTCATTCAAGAGCACATAAAAGTCATTTTCTCCAAAATGTAAATTACATTCATTAAAAACTTATTCCAAAATGTAATCATCCCAATCCTCCAATAATGATGCCAAAAGATTGTGCCCATATTATGAGTCTACATATCAATTCAAGAGTCCTTTTTAGCAAGAAAAAGCACTGTGACAATTTTAGGAGCTATGTTCAAAAGTCCTTTTCTCTTAGCACATTAGAGATATATACTTTATTTTGGTGGAAATTGGATCATCAACAAGTCTACTTTCTAAATATGAGTCCTTTCTTTCATAAAGACTTCATTTTTCAATGAAACTAGATCCATTTGCTAAAAAACCCTTCATTTTACCCTTGTGACATACAAAGTAGTATCCCTTAGCTTGCATCCGCCCTTGGTCCTTTAGGGGTTAAGAGGAAATTGAGAATTTAATTCATTGCTTTACCTAATTGTTTCTTTGTGGTGTTTTGGAAAGGTCAAAAGTCTACTACCAAGCTTTTTAGATAATTAAAGTTCCATCATAGAATGCAAGTTGTCATAACGTTTTTGGAGTTAACATTTGAATCACACCTTTAGATTTTGAAGTATGGATTATGTTCATTCTCTTGTATTCACCATTGCAATTATTAATATACTAGTATAGGCACCCGTTGGTCCAACCGGACGCAAAATAAGATCAAGTCCAATTACGCAAACATTTCCTCTGCAAGAAAATAATTCTTACTTTTTGTTAGCACATTCCAATTTCAAATTTTACCCATGCACTAAACATTTGCCCTTTGTTTACAATACATTATTTCCCTTACATCACATATTTTTTTTCAATACCCATAGAGTTTTTTATCCATGCAATAAAAGGAACGTCACAATTTTTCACGCAAAAAGTGTTATTTATTTTCTACCAACACAAATCTTTTACCCACATGGTACTTATTCACGCAATTCTTTTATTTATATATATATATATATATATATATATATATATATATATATATATAATACCCATGCAATTTAATTTTTAAATTATTTATCCACTCATTTTTTTACACACACAATTTTTTACCCATAAATTTTTTTCTCAAGCAAGTTTTACCTATGCAAGTTTCTTACCCATCCAAGTTTTTACTCATGCATATATATTTATACATGAAGTAAAAACATTGTAGTAAAAGGATCGCCAAATGGGTAAATCGTATTATGTTGTATAGATAGATTAACGTGAAACCTGAAATTCAAATCCTTTTGAAATTTGATTACACACTACTTTAGATCATTTAAGATCAAAATTTTGTTGAAATGGATCTCAAATGTGATGATTCCGGAGTAGTGATTCTATGAAGATTTAATGAAGTTTTAAATGTTGCTCTAATCTACTAACTCGTTTTCTCCAGGCATACTTTGGAATTAAAAGTCAACCTTGTTCTCACATAAGTTACTTCCGTTTTCGTAACTTTACAACAATGCACATTCTAGCAATGTTACATAGTACAATCACTTCCAAAATAAACTAATCATCGTAATTTTGTTGATTATGGATAACAAAAAGAAAAGAGTTTAAAAACAGCCTTTGGCAATAAAGGGATTGGTTGGGCTTTCATGGGTTAAGATAATTACATTAACCCCTAAAGCCTTGGGGTTTTTTTTTTTGTCGAAAGACACGCAAAATTGTCATTTCTATTGCAAAGAGTAAAACAGGTTGAAAATTGTCTTCTTGCGTATCTAATTGTAGGATCTTGTTCTAAATTAGTATAAGAATGTGGAAAAAAATTCAAAAACTTTAACCTCATAGATTGCAAGATAATTGCGTTTAAAGTGTAAAATAAACTTTTTTGCACCTTGCATGATTAGATTATTTGACTTCGAACTTTTTCAACTTAAAATTTTGTACCACAAAGTTTGAAGTTTAATTTTTTTTATGGTGGAAAATTGAGTTGAGAATCTTTGGAAAAAAATCAAGACAAAAAATACTTGATTTTCATTTTTTTTTAAACATTAGGTAGAAGAAGGTATGAGATTGAACAAAAATTTAAATTGTGAATAACCCTTCAATGGAATTGAAACGCAATAATCCCAATGGTGATATTGTTCTAGAAAGCAAAACTCACCCTTCCCATCAATTTTTTTGAAAAAATGTTAAACTTGCATTCAGAAATGAAGTTTATGAGTTGTTTTTTCAAGAAGATGCTTGAATTGGCCAAAAGACAAGAATTGTCCATAACTTTCTCATAACTACTATGCATGCCACCATAAACCACAAACATTTGGCCACAAAATGTCATATACTGGTCAACTTTGGGTGCTATCAACATTTTTTGGCAAATGATAATTCCAATCCATTTTTGTAGCTTTTTTCCTAAGATCTCCCTGCTTATAGTTACAAAGAGTTTCATGTTATTGAGAGAGTTAAAATTAAAAGGAGTTTCAACTTATTGAAGGCTATTACAGCATAAAACAACAAAGATCTAAAAACCATATGAACTATTCATAACAACCCTCAATAAGTTGAAACTCTTCCTAATTTTAAGCAAGGAGATCTTAGAAAAAAAGTTACGAAAACAGATTGAAATTATCATTTGCCAAAAAAACAGAGATAGCACCTGAAGTTGACCACTATTTGACATTTTGTGACCAAATGTTTGTTGGTTTATGGTGGCACACACTATAGTCCAAATGTAATGAATCAAAGCTTCAAATGTTGACAAAGATATAATCTATGAGAAAAAAATAAAAATAAAAATAAAAAAATTTGTAATTTTTTTTAAATTTGTGCTTATTTGGGCATAACTTTTGCTCCTTGACATTGTTTGGAATAAAAATGATATTCCCCAAAAGCATATGTGTTTTTCTATCTTCAAAAAAAGTTTCAAAAATCAAAACAAAAATTGAGACCGTAGATACTTGCATGAAATCCCATTTGTCCCCTGAGGGGTCAACATGGCTTTAGGGGTTAACAATGATGTTTGGTGTTATGGTACTTATACTATTATTTACCTTATTTTTTGGCTCACTTTAATTCTCAATTAGTTAACAATCCCAATATTCATGTAGATAGTTAGTGTTGATTGGTTGGTTACTACTTTAGTGCAAGCTAAACTATCATGATACTAATCTAAAAAGATTGGTAAATAATTAGTTGATAGATTGTGTTTATTAGTGTTGATAACACTAGTACGTTGTTGATTTTTAATGTTATAATTTGTAATTAGTGTTTGCCAACACTAAATATTATGATTAGTGTAGTGTCAACTGTCAAAATTCTAATGAAAGTTATCCCAAGAAAAAATTCACCCATTTGCTAAGCTTTGAGGAAGTGCTAAAGAAAGTACTTCTAGGATATTCCTTGAATTGTTGGAACACTTGAATGGGCTGTTTGAAGATATGGCCAGAATGATGCTTTCTGGTACAGAACTTGGTGCTTTCCGTTATAAGAAAAAGAGCCACGTAGCAATGCTGCACTGTAAAGTCCCAAGTAAATATTTACCTCCCCTGGCCCTTTTGCACTACGGTCCAAGTTTCACTAAATTCACAAAAACCCAATTGGTGGAGAGATCGGCGCATTATGTCCTAGGGTCCATTGTACTTTCAAGGCTGGGCCACACCAAAATAAACCGGCATTTTGTAAGAAACAAGTGGTTGCATTTATTTCTTTGTGAAAAGTAGATTCTTTGATTTTTTACACACGCTTTTTGGTCTATTTTATATCAATGTGTTTGAGAGTTCACAAAATTGGTGTCACAAACCTTCTATCCTAAAATGGTGCAGAGGTTATCATTACTAAACAGTATACAAAACTTCAAAAAAGTGATTGTCTCCAAATTTTTCAAAAATACAAGTTACTTCTTCATTTGTTTAAAACCAGCCGTTTTGACATGTGCATAACATTCAGTAACACTAATAAAGGCTGCCCTCCCTCCAATGGAATGGTGTGGAACACTCCACACCATTCCATCCACTTGATGTAATGGTGTGGAATATTCCACACCATTCTTTAGCTATGGGGACACTTGGCTGAATTTGTCAAAGTTTAAAAAAGAGGAGCTCAGTTTAGTGCACATACTTCGATGTGGGGGCCCAACTGTGTGAGGAAAAAAAAAATTTGTTTGTTTTTGTTTTGTTAGCAGGATGAAGTTCATGGATTATATGTGAAGAGAGGGAAAGGCAGCCTCTCTTCAGGCTACTGAATGTTATGTGTGGCCTTGGCATCAATGTTGATAGCTTGAAAACCAAAAGTTTAGGGGTTAACTATGGTACATGAGTGCTTCTCCTGGTACCGTAGTGGTACAGAAGTTAGAACTCCTGAGGGAGACTTTGGATTGCTTTGGTTACAAATCTTACGAATTTGTAGATTTTCCAATTCTGGTAAGCCTTCAGCACTTCTGACAGAGATTCCGACGAAAATATCCACTGATGAGTGGTACGTTCATCATTCATAAAGTACCGTTATTAACCTTTATATTGCCAGTATGCCACGTGGCAAGGTGGGGCTTTCCACAAATGTTTTATTGGAAAATCATAGTTGAGCCTTTCAAATTTTACACATGAACGACACACCCAAACCCAGAGGCTGCTGGCAAGCTTATAAAGTAGGACCGTAGGAGGTTCTAAAAGCGTGCAAGCTTTAAGATGGTGCATCTCTTTGAATGTATTTTGTTTGTTCATGTTATTTTTTATAGTTCTTTAACACGCAATGTATATTTGAGGAGGTGCACTATTTTAGAGTCCTATGGTCGTTTCACATCAAAATTTCATAACTAATTTCAAAAAGTTCCAAAAAATATGAAACAACTTGGGTTAGATGCCAATTCCTCTTGTCTTTCAAGGAAAATTTATTGAAAAAATATTTCAAGAAGTTTCACCTCCCCAAAATTCAGTTTTAGCCCTTAGATGCTCCATTCATGAGTCTCTGACCTAACACATATTTTTTGTTTGTGTAAGAGTACTATTTAGGGCATACTTCCATGTGCCGGCTAAGTTGGTCAAGATTCAAAGAAACTACCAATATTGATAAAGCATATTTTTACATTGACAAACAAGAGTTTTGTTGATCACTTTCACGTAAATAGGGAGGAAACAAGTGAATAAATACAATACACCAAATAGGGCATTTAGGTTGCCCCACACTAATTTCTTGACATTTAGCACTATATAATTACTTATTGATATTATAATAATTTTCATCAACAATTATTGCAATAATTTTTTTTAAACAACAATAAGGACTTGGCAATAATAATAATATTGCAAAAAAACAAACTAATGCTATCAAGACCGTAAACCATGCAAAATCCTAGTGTTCAAAAAGTTGCATGCGTCTCTAAGTGGCCAAGAGATGAGCCATGATGCAACTTTTTAGGGTAAAGGAACGTGATTGTTGAGGCAACTTAAATGCACTATTTAATGTAGTAGAAAATAGAGCCATAATTAAGCAATCCTAACTAACAGATTATGTACAAAATGTATAAACTAAAATGTCCTAAAAAACAAAATAATGTTGATGTGGGTTTCATTTTCTAATAGTGATGGGAGTGTTTGACTGATAACAAAATCTGAATGTGCTAAGACTTACAATGTACTGACATCAAATCTTCTACAGATCCCAACGAGCATAACATTCAGTAGCACTAGGAGAGGCTGCCCTCCCTCCAACTAATTTGTGTGGAATATTCCACACCATTCTTTAGTTACGGGGACACTTGGCTGAATTTGTTAAAGTTTATGAAAGGGAAGTTCAATTCAGTGCACATACGTCGATTTGAGGACTAGACATATTAGAAGAAGAAAAAGAAAAAGAAATTGTCATGATGAAGTTCATGGATGATACCTAAAAAGAGGGAAAGACATCCTCCCTTTAGACTACTGAATGTTATGGGTAGAGTTTGTATCCAAGTTAGATGCATGGTATTCCACTATAAAACTCAATGACACTTTTTCAATGGCTAATTATATGCCTCATTTGGAGAAAATTTGCAGTTTTTATATTTGTTATAGCAAGTCATATAAATGTGGTAAACTTCTACAGCAAGTCAAATGTAACTACTAAATTTGATCATTTCATAATCATTCAAATCTTCCAAAAAATAATGCTTCTTTCTCGAAACATGCTAGCTTGCAAAAATAATAATTGCAAACAAGCTACACTTCCACGCATGAATATTGGTCCACTATTTGTCTTTTTTGAACTTTACTAAAATCAACATGTTGTGGAAGTTTGCCTTTATGATCACTTTAAATTAATAGTCAGGGTCATGAAAATTGGGGGCCATTTCAACCAAAAACTCAGCTCAAACCTCAAGAACGGTCCCAAGCACCTCACTTCAATACGAGTCTCATGGAGGGTTGTTCCCTGTGTGTATATGCCTTGAGGCTAAGAAATTGAGGCCAATAATGTAAACCTTGAAAGTTTCAAACAAAAGGGGATAGAAGGAGAGACTAATTAGAGCCATTTAAATCTTTATTCCATATTAAGGTGCTGACAATCTCAAATTAATATATATATTTTTAGATAATCATATTTTAATAAAATTTGACAATGGTCTTTGGATCATGAATTGACCTCTCATTTTTAGAGGATTCAAAATTTGGAATTGAGGATGCATTAAATATTATAATATGTTTTGAAAATTCAGCCTCATTTCCTAATTAAAGACTTAAATTATATTTCAAACAATCAACATATGCAAGATCAAGATCCACCAGAAGGAACCTGTGTTTTTTATAACGGATTTTTTTGGACGTTCACTTGTTTTCATGTTACAATTGATGTTCAAACTAACATCTTGATGTTATGTTTGATATCATTATAAACATGAAAACAAGTGGATGTCCAAAAAAATCCGTTATAAAAAACACAAGTTTCTTCTAGTGATCGGTACTTGCAAAAGCTCTAGAATAGCTTAGACTCCACGTATCCATAAGCAAATATGTGTCCAAAAGCCGACGTGTATCTAGAAAGCAAATGTGTATTCAAAAGCAAGCACTTCTATATGTAAAAGCAAACATTTATTCATAAACAAAAGTGTACTAATCCCTAAGCTTGTAAGCCATTTTAACCAAATAAGGGTTTAGGGAGACCTACAACTTTAATGCATTGTAAAGCATTGTATCTCAATCATTAAAATGATTCACAAAAAGTAGCCATTGAAAGGAGTGGGACACAAAAACAGCTTGCAAAACTTAGGGACCAATTGGCTTGGGAGGGGAGAGATTATAACATTTGATCAAACAACATGTGATGTCAAATCCTCATTTTTTGGAAGGTAGTTGCTATTTAAAAGTTTTTATAAAATTCTGAAAACCCATAATTCACCTCATATTTTGTGAGTAGTAAGATTAGATGCAAATGCACACTTACAAATTATTGAAAATTGTTCTTTTTGGGATGTTAAGTTTTAAGGTTTTGAATTGCTATTGCACAAAAAATGGTGACCCGCACAATTGGTGAGGGCTGCCACAAGGTTTGGAACATGCTTGAACCCTTGCAGATAAATATCCCGCCACCACAAAGTACATGCAAGGAAGCATGCAAAGGATACTAATTGCTTGAAGCTTGCTTGCTACTATGTTCTGTATGATGTTTCACCTAATTGACTATTGAGGCACTTGCATGATGTTTGGCTTGCCTTGCTATTACTACACTTATATGAACCACTTGAACACCTTTATATTTGTAATTTATAGCAAGGTCAAAATTACATCCAATGCCTCAAAAAGGCATGTGAAATCAAGACACTTTTGATCCTCTGGAGCATTCAAGGGCTAAAAAGTAAGAGTGAATTCAATAGTAAGTCCTCATAAATGAAGATGGTAAGAAAAATAGTTACCAAAGAACACACAACATATTTTGCAAAAATGTTCAACATCATGACGTTGGACAAAGAGCACGGGCTTAGAAAGTCTATCCATTGCCTTCGATAATTTATAACTCTTGCTTGTAACATGCAAATACTTTTTTTGGACTTTACCTAAGTTTTGAGGGAGTTTTAAGGGAATTTCTCCATATTTGATTAAAAATAATAATATAACTCACTATGAAGTATCATGCTTGCCAAAGAAATTTGCTCATATTACAAATCAACCTTCCAAAATCTTTTAGTACCCGATGGATTGTAACAAAGGTTAATTAATCTTTGCTTGATTTTTTACATAAATATACTTGTCAATACTAGTAATTTATAAATTTGTAAATTTGTTGAATTCCACAGGTTCCTATTTCATTTTCAAATCGAATGTTCCTCACAAATTATGCACTATTCTTATTAAAAATTGTCCAATGAAATCCGCGTGGTCACTTGAGCACGAGTAAGAAAATAATTGTAAGTGGAATTTTTGATCAAATAAACAATATAAAAGCACCAAAAGGAAAATAGAAATTTAAAAAATCTTGTGTTCATAGTTGAAAACATGTTGCTACTAAGCTTACATTCCTTTATAGTGCATGCAAAATGTACAGGGGTATAGTAATCTTACGAATTTTTTTGCAATGAAACTTCAGCCAACAGTTCAGCAACTTCAACCTCTAAAGGCTCAAGGAACCCACTTTGGGTTTTATGAGAACTTGGGCAGGCTTTATTAACTTCATAACTTGGAATTTTTTCATGAAATTTTTAGGATGGATGCTACTCATCATAATCTACATGTGAAGTTTTATTTCATGTCATTCCAATAAGTATTGCAAAAGTTATAAGGTTTATTCAATTCCAATGTCAAACCGGGCAGCAAAAAATATATTCTAATATTTTTTTAAATTTTTAATAGAATTGTATAGATTGATACCTACTCAAAAAAATTGAATCACTCAATTCCAAATAATGAGGTAAGAGTTACAAGGAGTTTTATTTTGCAAGCAATGAAGGTAGGAAGAGGGTAGAAAATACATATAAAGTTATCTTTTACTCTCAATTTTGAAAAATTACAAATGAAAATGAAAAATAAAGTTAATGATTGTTTGTTAGAGCATTCTCACCATTGGGATTAACAATTTTCAAATTCTTCCAAAACTTATTAGCATATTAGTTATATCTTTCATTCATCAATACCTTTCACTTTACAATTTTTGTAAAAATGAGTCCAAATTTTTTTTTGGTTTTTTTGTTTTTATATATATGCTTTCAATCCATTTTCTGACATATTGCAAAAATTGCACAAGAAATACAGCATATGTGTTTTTTTCTAAAAAGTTTGAAAATCAAACCTTCACCTTTTGGAAGGGCTAGAAAAACCTACATTTTGAAATTTAGGCACATTGATCTTGCAATTGGTGGGGATGTTCATTCTGAAATTTTGGGACAATGTACTTGTGCAAGTGAACCAAGGGATCCTATGGTTGGATTTGTTAAAAAATAAGTTTCAATGAAGATTTTGACCCTGGTTTGGGGACTAGTTTTTTGAAGCAGTTTTGGGCCTCTAAACACAAAAGAATTTTAGGGGTTAAGAAGCCATATCTTCCTCAAAAATTGTCCAATTTTGAAACCGCAAATTGCATTGGAATCACACAGAAGAGTACAGTATGATTTGACAAACACACCAATACAATTGTGCAAAAGATAAAAAAAAGTTTGGATGTTTTCTATACACTATCTACCACCTAGTGCTTCCACATCTTGCCAAAACCACCGCTTGTACCCAATTGGGCATACTTGCAATGAGTGTTTGTAATTGCTCCATGGATACCTCACCCCATACTGTTTGAACTATGTGTATCACTTCTTGCTTGTTCTTGGGCCGATTGTACTGGCGTAGCAAATCCTTGAGTATCTTCCACAAGTTCTCAATAGGGTTCAGATCAGGTGAGTTAGGAGGCCAAAGTAGTTTCTTTATACCGTGAGCTCTTCTCCACTCATCTGGAGTCTTGCTACAATGGATTGGAGCACCATCTTCCATAAGAGTGAGTTGTTGGGGATGGTCATGCATGAAATAGAAGCCACTCAAAGTGCTCTCGTATACATTGCGAACAAAATCTACTGTTGTTCTTTCCCCTTCCGGCATAATGACTATAGGACTTTTGTAAAAACCAGGAAAAGCCCCCCAAACCATGACAGATGATCTACCAGATTTAAAGGTAGGCGCAAGGCAATGGGATGCATATTCCTCATGAACCTTTCGCCATACACGAATCTGGCGAGAGGTTTTTCCTAGCTCAAACAAAGATTCATCTCTCTAGATTATGTTTTTCCAATCTTCTACTGTCAAATGATGATGCTTTCGAGCAAAATCTAATCTTTTTGCTTGTTGGACTAGGTTGAGATAAGGTTTTTTACATGCAATTCTATTTCCAAAACCCAATCTATGGATATATTTACGTATAGTATTACGATGAACTTGAAACTTATGTGCAAGCATGGCAAGTGTTTGTTGGCGGTCACAATTGATCTCACGACCCAAATCTCGTTGTGCTCGTTCAGATAGTTTGAGAGGACGTGGACTTGGTTTTTTAGTTTCTGAACATCTAGTTGTTTTCCATTTTGTAAGGACAGTAGATACTATGGAACAAGGCATGCCCAATACTTCTGCTATATCCTTGCAATTTATTCCATGTTGTCGCACACAAACTATGACAAACCTTTCATTTGTTGTTAAAGTTTGTGTTTGCATCGTGAAATGATGATTTGATGAAAAAACCATAAATTTATTAGAATCTACTTTTAATTTGGATTGAAGCATGAAAATGAAAGAGATTGTGGTTAAAAACTTACTTACCTAAAAAAGGCTGTGCACCAACGCCGACAGCAACAATGTTGAGCAGGCATCAAGCTTGCCAAACTTGAAGGACCAAAAAGCCTCAAAAACTAGAGGTTGGGAGATCAAAAGAGGAGCATGCGGACATGGATGTTCACATCCAGATTGACATGAGAGATCAGGAGAAGTCACAATTGAACCATAAGCATTGTTGTACCCGATGGTCCCCCCCCCATGCGTGGAGTATAAGCCCCCCCCCTCGCAAAAAATTGGATTGAAGGGAAAAATTGCAGCAGGGAGGATGGGGAGTTTGCAAAAAACGATGACGATGAAAGCAAGGGACCGGATAGCTGCCAAAAAATTTACAAAGGAATAGGACACAAAAAGGGCCTCTAGTTGGGAAGGTCTCCAGACCCTTGCCACAAAAATTCAAATTGATTACTGCAGCCATTGTCGTCGAAGGCGCTGCCGGCAAACATAAAAGCCAGCAGTAACTCAAGCGCCGCACATTGCAATTGGAAGACCCAATAAATCTTTAAAAAAATACAAAGATAGGGAAGACTAGTTTACGGATGGAGCCACCAAATTTCATGACCATCCATGGACTATACTGCATGCAATTAACAAAAACATGACCACCTTCCAGCAAGTCAAGAATAGCACCAAGGCAAAAATTTGTAAGATTACTGTACCCCACTATACATATGGTTTGTATCATGTGACACTCCAATTGCATGGCGCAAAAGTCATATTTAGTTGTTTTCACCATTGTGATGAATTCGCATAAATTCCAAGTAAAACTTTACAATATATTTCAATTTAGATAAGAGCCTCTCGATTATCAAAATCTTTCTCAAAAACATCACAGTTTAATTATGGTCCAAGGTGACTAATTAACTAAAACACACAAATCATGTACATAACATTCAGTAGCACTCAGCAGGCCTACCTTCCCTCCAACTGAAGAGTGTGGAATATTCCACACCCATCAGTAGCTAAGAGGACACTTGGCTGAATTTGTCAGAGAGTTTATGAAAGAGAGGCTCCGTTTAGTGCACATACGTCGATGTGGGGGCCAGCCATGTCAAAAAAATTAAATTAAATAAACAAAAAAATTAAATTAAATAAACAAAAAATATTATTATTATTATTTTGTCAAGATGAAGTTTGTGGATGATACCTAAAGAGAGGGAAAGGCAGCCTCTCTTCAAGCTACTAAATGTTATGTATAGAGTATGGCATGGTTTATTTTTCTCGCAAAAATTTATCAGTTCTAATAGATTTCCCCCAATGGATTTCTTTCCTTCCAGATATTCTCTAATGTGGAGGGGACAACAAAGCACTCATTTGACAACAAATTAAACGCTAGGGTAGGGTACCTCCTTGAGGCCTTTCTAGAAACAAGGTGCTTGGGCTTGAGGATAGAAGGTCAAGGGCAAGGAAAATAAGGAGGGTCCTTACACAGCCTAAGGCCCTCTCTCAAGGTTCCTTATGGACGTAAGCCTCCCACCATAGAGAAATTATGCAAGATTGCAACTAGAGCAGGTCTTATGTCCTCCAATACCTCAATCCCTAAAGAACCGTTGGTCTTTTTAGGGGACAAATGGGATTTTGGGCATGTACTTTCAACTAAACTACTTTGTGTAGTTTTTTGAAATTTTTATGGAAGATAGGGAATTCAAAGATTTGCATGGGCATCTAATTTTTTTCTTCATTCTGACATTTATCAAAGAAATCAAAAAATAATTTGTGGAAAACAAGTAAGGGCGAGCAACCTAGAAACTTTTTCAAAAATTGCATTTTTTAAAAATAAAAATATGAAACAGGTCTTTATATTTTTATATATGTGAAGAGCTTTGAATCATTCAATTTTGCTTAATGAGATGAAAGTTATGAGAAGTTTTAGTTTACAAGTAGGTGTAGTTTTGAGAGAAACCGTATCTATAGGCAAACTAAAACTTCTCATAACTTTCATCTCATTAATCAAAATCAAATGATTCAAAGCTCTTCACGTATATATAAGTGTAAAGACCTATTTTGATTCTTTATTTTTTTTAAATGAAGTTTTTGAAGAAGTTTTTGGGTTGCCTACCTTCCCTGGTTTTCTAGATTTTCAATTTAACTTCTTCAATAAATATCAAAATGAAAAAAATGAAATGCCCTCATAGATCTTAGAATTCCCATTGCCCATAAAAGTTTCAAAAAAATTATAAAGTAGTTTAGCGATAGGTACATGCACAAAATCCCATTTGTTCCCCAAAGGAACAACAATCCTTTAGGGGTTAAGAAATTTCAAAATATCAAATTGTTCCAAAGTAATAAGTCAAAATGTTAAGCTCTCACAAAAATATATAAAGTTCATTAACTTATAAATAAGTGCAAATGTGATTATCATCCATGATTTGTATGTATGTTTCATTGCAAACAACTTTTGATTGATACATTAGTACTTTTTTTTGTGTAATTGCACTCTTCTTGAAATTTGTTCAACTATGCTTGTTTGGATTATATTAACATTCTTGATTGATTTGTAAATATTTTTTCTTGTTTACAATGGTTGTATTTTAACCCATAAAGGCTTGAATATTGGTTTTTTTATTTTGATTTTGTTTTGGCAACAAGAAATTTTTTGGGCACTTACCTATGATTGGAGATTTCCATATTTTAATCTGAAATTTTTAATAGAAGGTAGGAACAAGGAGTATCTTTCATACACACTACATTTCATCATGGTATTTGGAATTAAAAGTAAGAATCTATGACTTGATATGTTGTTTTCTTCCCCAAGGTGAATGGTTTGGGCAGATTAGGAAAAACTGTTTTTTTCAAAAACAAAAATTTGAAATTGGTTTAGGAGATTTATGTCTATGTGGAAAGTTATGAATCATTCCATTTTTATCAATGAGATGGAAGTGATGAGGAGATTCTCTTTGGAGGCAAATATGGATTCTCTACTCTAAAATAAACCATGAAGTTCTTTATTTTACTCAATTTCCAATACATTGGAAAATAATAAATAAAAAAGATGTAGTTTTTAAACTACAACATTACAACCATTTATGATTGGCATTTTCATTTCCATAATTGAATTCTTAACAATTTTGTGTTTTGAATTGTTCTCTACTTCTTTTTACTTAATATTTTTTTCCCACGTGTTGCATAATTCCAAATGATTTGAAAATTTTGAAGTGTGTACCCAACTTGCCTTGAAGAATGAATCCAAAGAGTTACAACCATGTTGGAAAAAAATTCATACAAATGTGACCTTGTGAAATGTAGCTGCCCAAGTTTTTACAAGGACAAAAAATGACTTTTTGTCAATTCAAACTTAAATACCTTACAATCTACATGACAAAAAATTTTGAATTTGTTTTAACAACTTTTAATACTAGTTTACTACAAGATCTTTCAATTACATGTATCCAAAAATGTTTCTTTTCTTTCAAGACTTTGGTACTTGTATTAGAAATGGCATTTCTGGAGCGATTTTGATGATAACTTAGCTTGGGCCTTTAGGGGTTAACAAATTTCTATTTTTCTCCAGCTGTGTATATTGGAATTATTTTTGGATAACTGTGCTATCACGCTAAAGCTACGTACAAGGCACACCAAAATACTTTGCCTGAACTCATGTAATCAAACTCATGGGTTTCCAACATTTAATGGTAAAATTTCAGACCCATCCAAATACATCAAACTTTTGAAAAGAGTAGTTAGTTAGAAACATTTGTACAAAGAGATTCTGAGGTACTCTTTTTCAAATTTTATGAAAATGTCAAGCCATTTTATTGTTATTTTTTTCAAACTTTATATGTTTGTCAAAGTACTTAAATGTAGTTTTTTTCAAAATTTATGTATTTTTCAAGGAATCTTAACCCTTAAACAAGGTTTTTTTTGGTTTTCTGTCCAATGGCTGTGTGGCATTCTTTGGAAATGGTTTGTTGCTTGTGGGCTCCATCCCTATTTTTGATTGGACTTGAAGGTGACCCCTATGCATGGATTTTTGCAACATCATGGCTACTGATAATGAATTATGGAGAAGTTGGCACAATCAACTTTTTTGACGGTGCCTTTGGATTAGTCTCATCATAAAATGATGACATCAATTCTCAATTTGATAAGAATTTTATGAAAGCCTAGGCTGCAACATAATTTTCAATATTGCAATATGGCATTTTTTGAAATATTTTTCCCATTTTTTCTATAGGCTTGAAGCTCACCTTTTTTTTGAGGCAATTGGGCCTTAAATTACCCAAAAAATAAACCTTGCCTTAAACGTCTAAAAGATTTATTGAAGCTGATACAATACAACATGTTTTTTCTTGTATTTGGGATGGATCCACACATTTACTACTTATGAGATTAACAAAGAAGTTGGAATATAGATCAATGTGGTTCTAGTGCTATTTGAGATCCCAAATTAAAACTTCTTGTTGATAGCAAATGTCATTTATATGGCATCATATCTACTATGCTCATGAGATGTTTAAGGATTAATGTAGTTTTTTTTCAAAGTTTGTGTTTGTCAAGAAGAAGTTTTAATGGGGTTTTTTTGTAAAGTTTATGTATTTGGCATGAGACTAATATTTTGAATTGAATTGCTCCATAAGGTAGGAATATCCATAAACATTAGTGTCCCCATAGGCCATAACCGTCACTTCTAAAATCTTAGAAAATCTGTGGAAATAAATAGATGTAATTCCAAGGATGTATAACATGTGAACATGAAATCTTAGTGTTGATTATGGGTGCAATGGCAGTTTGCTCTTTAAAAATTCACAATTTATTCTCACAGTATCCAAATAATACATCCAAAAGTGCAAACTCATTTTTTTCTGTTCGTAATAAGATCCTATAATTTGCTATAATTTGCTAGATGTTTATGAATAGTCATCATGTTCAAAACCCTTAGTTTGACGCTTGTGGGTGCTCCTACCTCAATATCAGGCAGACTTATGTGGGATTCGGAGGTCGTACTAGTCAACAAGTTTGATGAGGTGTGGAGTCCAATGCTTTCAAATTGCATGGTAGGGCACGAAGTGGTCCTCCTAGCAGTCCTTCACTCTTCACCATGTCTTGTTGTTGATGTTGACATACCAGCCCACACTCTGCTCATGCAAAGTAGAAGCTTCTTTATCAACCTTTCCAATGCCCCACTTTGACCCAATTTGACAAAGAGGAGGAGACAATCACTTTTATGGCTCACAGCCTCACACCCTTAACCCCTCCTTAGTCTTAAAGTACATGTGCTCGATCGATTTGAATAATAAAACTATGAAAACATGTCTCATGCATTCGTATTTTAAATTTTGGATGATGCATGAATGTAATCATGTCTCATGGGTTCAAATTTTTAACATTGAATGGAGATTGAAAAATGTTCCATTCATTTAGGTTTTGAACAATGAACAAACAAAAACATGTCCCAAACATTCAAATTTTGAATGATGGATGGAGGAAAACATGTCAGATGTGTTAATGTTCTGAACAACAAATAAATAAGAGCATGTCTCACATATTCAAATTTTGAACAATGAATGAACGTATATATATAATATATTTAGATTTTAGACTACGAATGACGGTAATAAGCATGTCCTACGTGTTCAAATTCTGAACAATGCCATGAATGCAAAAAAAATGTCCCATTCATTCAGGTTTTGAAACAATGAACAAGCAAAATCATGTCCTAGGCACTTAAATTCTGAATTTTGAATGATGAATGGATGAATGAAAACATGTCATATGTGTTCAAATTTTGAACAATGAATGAATGTAACACATCAAGTGTTTGTAGATTTTAGGATGAATGATAATTAACATGTCTTCATGTGTTCAAATTTTGAACAGTGAATCAGTACGAAAAATGTCACATTCATTCAAGTTTTGAACAATTAATTAGTATAAAAAAAAGGTCACATTCATTCAAGTTTTGAAAAATGAACAAACAAAATCATGTCCTAAGCATTCAAAATTTGAATCTTGAATGATGAATGAATGAAATCAAGCCATGTGTCTTCAAGATTTTAACAATAAACATAGAGAAACAGCTGCCCGAGATGAAAAAAACATGTTTTTGAAAGAAAAAAAATTATATAGGAAAGCGAGTCCACTTTCCAACCCAAGTTAAATCATGTCAATCCAAGTTAAGCTCCATCAAGGAGAAATTTTCAAAGAGAAACATTTCAATATTTGATAGTGTTACAAAATTTACTATTTTGGTAAATTAATGAAATTCTCTCTTTCAAAAAGAAAGTATTTTTTAAATTTAGAATAGAATGTCTATTGTAACCAATCATACCAAAATTTAAATTCTGTGGATAAAGTTTGTAATTTTAATGAATTTTAAATGATAAATGCTTCTAAATTCATTAAATAAGAGTTCAAAACTTTTTTGAATGTTTGACAGTATGGATAATTACTAAACACCATGATTCTTATTTTCTCTTTTGAAACAAACTTCATCCAAGTTACAAAAGTATCATTTATAACGCATCTATGTTTTGCCCATACCCCTTGAGCGTTTAGGAGTTAATTCAATTGAACTTCAAGTTTAGAAGGGGACACATTCATGATAAGTTAGAACGCTTGTCTCTCCCTTTGAGAGGGCCTACTAAAGGATAATAATGGTTACTTGCTTTATAGAGGCATATTCAATAAACATATGTTGATCAATTCTAGGCTCCATAACATTCAGTAGCACTCATTATGCCTGCACTCCCTCCATATGAAGAGTGTGGAATATTCCACACTCTTTCATTTTGATGAGTGAAAGAGTGTAGAATATTCCACACCCATCAATAACTAAGAGGACACATGGCTGAATTTGTGAGAGAGTTTATGAAAGAGAGGCTGAGTTTAGTGCATATACATCTATGTGGGGCCAGCCATGTTAGAAAATTATTATAAAAAAAAAGAGTAAAAGTTAGTTCAAATAAAATTCAAGCTTGCACCGCCCTAAATATTGATACGAGTAATAATTTTCAAATAATGCGGTTTTTGATAATTAGTATCACATTCACTAATAAGATAAAGCAGGGTGTAAGCGAATAGACTTCACACGTGGGGCTTTGAAGCTTTGGAAATGAAGGAAAAAAACCGGGTGCGTCCCGAGACATCCCACACGTGGGTCGTTGAGCTGTATTTATTCTTTGTACTTGCCAACAAGCCACAAAAAAAAGGGTTAAATTTCTATCTTCAAGGTAGAGATTTTTTTTAATTTTTTTCTTTTAGGGTGACAAAGTCGACATGCAATTGAATCCCTCTACTCAAGTTTTTTTAATGTTATTCCAGTGGTTGAGCCGGCACACCCCAAATGCATGCAACTAAGAGGAGGAATGATTATAAAAAGCCATTCATGCCATAATCATCTGTAATATCAACCAATAACATTAGGTTCTAATCCAAACTTTTGTAACATTCATATTTTTGATGTGAGATAAGATTTTGGCCAAAAAAGAAAAGGAAACCCTAAAAAAGGGCCGGGTGAACTGACCCCCTTGTGGCTAGTTTCCATTGCAACAGGAGCTGGTGGACCATTCAAGTTGACCACAGGCACAGAAATACAAAAATTCTGAAATCTTCACAATATGTATAATTTTGAAAGCAAGCTTCAGTTTAGGGTTTGCAAGATCCAAAAATATTATTCAATTTTTGTAAAGATAGAGCTAAGGTTCAAACCTAGACCCCTCTATCCCTTCAATGGAAACAAGCTCTCATTGCCCCTCGCTTGGATGAATGGAGTCTAAGGCTAGGTATATTGCTTTATGTGTTTATGGGATCAAGATAAGAAAATATTTTCTTTTTCACATTCAAAATATTGTAAGAGTTTAGAGATTTACCATCTAGAGATTGAACTTCGGGAAGTTTGAATTCACATTTGCATTCAAACATCCTAATTAGTATAGGTACCCCAAAAGAAGAAGAAATCTGACCAAATCAATAATGGGGGCAGATATTTACTTTTACCCTTATTTTTGAAATAGCACGACTTTCACGATGCCCGAAAACATAAATGTGCATTACACAGAGCTCCCGGCCCCATCCATCCAGGCGGGGGGCGGTCAGTTCACTCCTGCCCAAAAAGAGTTTTCTGCATGCAGTTTCATGTATCCAATGCACTATAAACCCTGGATGTAATTATAGATGAAACTACCAAATTCTAAGAAGTAACCAATAATAGCTTACCACGTGCTCCCACTCTAAAGTTATGGCTACCTTGCAGAGTTGTAGGGTGTGGACTGGGGACTGCACGCACTTTTTAACCCTTTAAAGACCACACACATTTTCACAAAATCCATTAGAAACTGAGGTAGTAAGCTTGGATGTGTGTTTGAATCAATTAAGGACCCATCTTCAATAATCCAACCGTATGAATGAGAAGCAAACGTTGTTTACTATAAAGTATCAAAATTTCAATTAGATTTATCGTTGGAGATGAAATATTATAATGATTGAGTGCGTTGTAGGCGGGAATTCTCTAGTTTTCATGCTTGTGTGGTTTTGGATCTTATTGCTTCATACAAGCTTTGTTTGAGAAGAGCCTTACATTTCTAAAAAGTTGGGTTTCCCACCTTTCCAGTAAGACTAATTTCACTCAAAATGGATAAAAATAGCAATCACAAGGTGTAGCTAAGTGGACAAAAGGGTCAAAAAACCCACTTTCTTCACTACCCAAAAATATTTTTACAAGAAACTTGATAAATGCTATGGAAAATCCGATTGGTGAAAACAATAAAGAATTGGCCTTAAATGTAGGACAATTTTTTAAAGATGAAATAATAGCATCATTTCAATAGATCTTCAAATACTACAATCACACTACTACTGTATAGGAAACCAAAACAAGCGTATTTCTTGATCAATCTGAAGTTTTTTTAGGACGGCATAATTGAGATTTAACATTCTTCTTGGATGTTTGATGTATTGTGTTGTTGATTTGATCCATCTTTGACCAAATATGAATACATATTTTAAGGCCATGCAATATAAACACTATTATTTATGAACTCACATACCCGATTCCATTGTTGTTTTTTTGGTTGGATGCAAAATTCTTGTGATCACAAGTGTTCTTCAAGACCAATTTCCAAATTGTTGAGCAATTTTACTCTATACGCCAAAAACCACTCTGTTGAACCAAAATATGGTTCAGTGGTCTCTAAAGGGTTAAAGTCAGTTTTTCAAACATTCCTTGGTAAGAACGTTCTTGTCATATGAAGAGATTTTATTACATTTATTTTTATTTTGTGAATTTGCAATCTTGTGATAAACCATCAAGTTAAAATGCACTTGGGCCAAGAAAACGTGTTTGTGCTGTGAAAACTGAACTTGCAACCCTAAAGGATGTTGCCTACCAAAAGTGTTGTTTGTATTTGTACAAGAACCATTTAGTACTGAAAAAAATGATTATATGACAAATGTTAAAAATTCCCCAAAAAATCCTAGTTGACAAGTAGTTTGTCTATGACTTGGCTTGAAACTTACAACTCCAATGAGGTTCATGTGCTATCCAAATACCCCATCCGTATACAACTTGGGAGTCCATATACAAAACAACAACATCCTTTAAGGGTTAACCCTTCAACTACAGGCCATTGTGGCTGCTCGTCATATTGGTGTAACGTGTTATTCATTAAATTGGGAAAAGCAATATTTGGGATTTTTGTTTTTTAAAGAGTATTAAATGAATACTTTAAAACATAAAATCCAAAATCCCAAAATGTCACTTTTTCCCAATTTAATAAATAATGCATTGTGTGGCAAAGTGTTCTTAAAATTTAATACTATTGTCCAAAGTTGCATAAGTTTGCATGCAATATTGCCCTCATAGATATTGTATAAAAGACAATATGGAACTTTATGTTGTTTTTTTGAGTTTTCTCACAATTTGGGATACCTAAAAACATGAATGCATTTAGCGAGGTTATATTTGCCTTTCATGATGAACCATGAAAAAATGAAAATTAGCTTTCTTACGTTAGCTTTTCTGCATCTAACAGACTATCTTTTTTGTCATCCATCAAACAAAAAACATCGATCGGACAAAAAAACATCCGCATTTGCTTTTAAGGGTTGACTCCTTTTGAAAACACAGGAATAAAACATGTCCCTAATTCCATATATATTGTGATGCTTGGCCAATTAAAGGGGAGATCGAAATAATAATAGAAAAACTAACTAATGAAATGGTAGGTTTATTTATTTATCTACATTAAATAAAAAAACCGTGTGTTACTTTGTTGAATCCATTTTTAGTTAGATTTCCACTTTAAAACAGAGTAAAGTACAAGTTTGATTAAAGTAAAAAAATTAAACATAAAGTAAAGTACAAGTTTGGACAAAAAATAAAAGTGCAAAAGTTATAAATGAATATTTTTTATATAAATGTCAACCTATGCTAAATGAATGCTAAACGGATGCTAAACGGATATTAAACGGATGCTAAATTGATGCTAAATGGATATTAAATGGATGTTAAATGGATGCTAAATAGATGCTAAATGAATGCTAAATGGATGCTTAATGGACTTTTCTTAATACAAATCTTAAGCTATGCTAAATGGAGTCACCATTAATCATTTAACTTAGCTAAATGGGTTTACCAACTAGTCATAATAGAAAAAATTAACCAAAAGTTAAAAATATATAATTATAGTTTAAATATGGGCAACAACATTAGGTGCGTTTACTTGATAAAATGGTTAAAAATAAGATCTGCCCAATTTTTGCCATTGAAGTTCAAGATCTCCTTGGACATTCTACTTGACTTAGTAAGGAGTTAATGTATGCCATGTTGATACAGGATATGTTCTCATTTGGTATGAAGGAGCGGTTCACACCATTCTCAAAATTTGATTGGTTGATTGGACTTCTCCTTAATATTTCCATGCAGAAAGTATGTTTTTACTTGGTGTAAGGGGCAATTCTCTGTACGTTTGAAGTTCCAGGCCTAATATCCCACCGTTCCAAATCTAAGGTTCTAATGTTTCAAGTCTAAAGTTTCATGTGCCAAGCTCAAAATTCCAAAATTTCATGTTCCAGTGAATTTCCAGAATTTGATTGGTCTAGGGTTGAAAGTTGAAACTTATAGCTTCTCACCTTGTTTGATTTTCAAGTTGTCGTTGACATAAAAACGTTTAAGGTAGGAACACCCATAAGCATTAGTATCCTCATAACTGTCACCTTTGAAATCTTGGAAAATTTATGGAAGTGAATAGATGTAATGACTAGGATGTTTAACATGTGAACATGAAATTTTAAAAGTGGTTATGGGTGCAATGGCAGTTTGCTCTTTAAAAATTCACAACTTATTCTCACAATATTTAAATAATACATTTGAAAGTGCAAACTTATTTTTTTCTGTTCCTAATAGAATTCTAGAATTTGTTAGTTGTTTATTAATAGTCATCATGTTCAAAACCCTTAGTTTGACGTTTATGAGTGCTCCTACCTTACAAGTAACACTTTCTAAAAAATTCGTATTAAGAGACTCCACTTTGAGTATAAGATTTAGTAAAACAAGAATCCGACTTAGAGATACTGCCAACATTTTTATTGCAAAAACATTCAAGTAACTTATTTTACATCTCTCTTTGCTTTTTACGAACCACAAATTAAATTGAAACATGGCCTTAATTTAAGACTTGCAGAGTTGTAACTTGAAACACAACATGAACTATTCCCAAGCATGGTATTAGCAAAGGTTTTAAACATGAATGTAGGTACTCTTTTTGATAATACTTACTTTGTTAACTCAACTCTAAATACTAAATACAGACATACAGACAAATCCTTGGGTAGTTGAAACTTTTCAAAATAATTTTACGTTTACATGGACCTCCAAGTCAAATAAATTTCAATAAATTAAATTGCACTACAAAATTACGTGATTCCATAAACTTCAGTATACATGATTTAAAGTTTTAAAGTAACCCATATAAAGGAAAAGAAAAATAGATCGTATCCTCTTGATCCTTAAGGACGTTTATTTCAACATATGGTTTCTTGGTGAAATTTTAAAATCAATAGGTATAACACATATGTTTTGCAAAATATTCTAAAAATGAGCAATGGTGGCAACTCAAGGTGAAAACTTACAAAAACAACACGAACTAATATATACTTTGCAACAACATTTTTACTTAAAATTTTCGGAAAAGTTTTAATTCGAAGATTTGCAAGGCAACCCAAAAACTGATCTCTATTATTACAAATGGGAGCATTTGTAACAAGATGAATGAAAAATGTTCTTTCAAATTATACCTTTATTCCGCATATAATAACGTCATATAGTCTACATATATATTGGTACAGAGGTTATTTCAATTACTAAGCTTTGCAGGGCACTAATAAAGCTAATTCGTACTAATTCAAAAAAAGGTAAACTTGCTGGGTGCATTAATAAAGTAGTACTCAATGATTTGGGTTGATTCAATATACTTTATGTTATAATATTGAAATACTATCCTAAACAATATATAACTTGAGTGGTCAAAATTTCAAAGAGATTCCATAAGCACGTAGTTTATCACTATATTGTATATGAAAAACGTGGAATTTAGGAGGCTCAATCACCAAGTTACTACTTTAAGATGAATGAAAGTCTTATGAAAGTCTTGGTCAAAATTTTATTTGGAGATCAAGGGCCGGATGCATGCCACCTTTTCATACTAATTAGGCAAAATTCTCCCTATCAATGTGAACAAATCTTGCATGTAAAAGCTTGCACTAATTAAAATAAGGGAAAATTTCATGGATACCCTTGAAGTTTGCAATATTTACATAGATATCCTTGTTTTTTCAGAAATTACACAAATACTCTTGGACCAAAAAAATTAGGCATTTGTTCTATTGTGTATGTCACTTTCTTCTCCCTTTATGCACACATTACTCCTTTTTTGTTATGCAAGCGTAAAAAAAAAAAAGAGAAGTGACATACACAACAAAAGAAACCCCTAAATTTTTTGATCAAAGGGTACATATGTAATTTCTGAAAAGCAGGGGTAACTATGTAAATATTGCAAACTTCAAAGGTATCCATGAAGTTTTCCCTTAAAACAACTTGCTTTAGTTGTAAAATTATGAGGGAGATTTGTTTACCAAATATTATCAAAAATAATCGTATAAAGGACATGCCCAAAGGGGTGTAGAGGTGTCCAGTTGACAAAAGCAAAATGGTCTACCAATATTGTTGTACTCCTACTACGAAGTCAACGATGCCCCCCTCGTGATCACAAGTTCATGCCGAAGCTTGAGCTAGGAAATCTACGTATTATATCGAATATCTGAAGATATCCTCTCAAACTACAAACTCTACGTAAGAGCTTGATACTGAGGAACTCAATAAGAACTTGGCGGGACAATGAAGGGTAATCAGCTTCATATGAAGATGATAGAGCAAGTAATCCTCTCAAAACTAAACTCTACGAATGAGCTTGATACTTGAAGGAACTCAATAAGATCATCCTCAATCGACCCCGGCATAAAGGCCGGTATATCATTCTTGATCTATTAATAGAAAATAGTCATTCACACAAAAATTATATGATTTGAAGAGTAAATTTTGGTTTTCCAAAAACTTAGAGACCTCTCCAAATCAAGCCTAAATAAGGAAATTTTAATAAAGGGGTTGGTAAATGACCTTTAAATTTTTTGGAAATTAGCTAACATTTGATGTGATATATCTATATCATACAATGTCCAAACCAAATTTTTATTACATTTTTTAGAATGAAAATTTTCATGCCCTTCAATCCATATAATTTTGTGTGATTAACCATATACTATTAATAAATCAGGATTGGTATACCGGCCTTTATGCCGGGTGGATTGAGGATGCCCTTGAATTCAGCGGGACGATGAAGGGTAATCAGCTTCATACGAAGATGATAGAGCAAGTAATCCTCTCAAAACTAAACTCTACGTACACGCTTGATACTGAGGAACTCGATAAGGGATGATGAAGGCCAATCAGCCTTATATGAAGATGGTAGAACAAGTAATTCTCAGAAAAATAAACTCTACGTAGGAGCTTGATACTGAGAAACTCGATAAGAACTTGGCGGGACGATGAAGACCAATCAGCCTCACATCAAGATGATAGAGCAAGTAATCCTTCTGGAACCTAAACTCTACGTGTGAGCTGGATACTGAGGAGCTCGATAAGAACTTGGCGGGGCGATGAAGGGCAATCAGCCTCATACGAAGATATTAGAGCAAGGAATCTACGACTGGGAAGATAATGGGCTACGAATCTACGGGATAATTTGAACTGCGAACGCGTTGCAAAAGGTTTCGTAGCTATGGCGGGTGGCCCCGCCGAGTCAAGGCAACGCTGCTGCGACTTGGACGGGGAGAGACTGCGTGGGAGACTTCTCGCACCAAAAAGACGCATCATCCCGACGACCACGCCACCCTTTTTCCTTCTTCCTCTTTTTCGGAATCACCACGCATTTCCGGTTCTGCTCTCTGGCTGGTGCTGTTGCCGAAGCAGAACAGAACAGAACCACTGCAGCAGCATCACTCGCTTCCAGAATATCATCACACACAACTCTGCAGGGAAGGACGGGGAACACACAACGCAATTGCGGAGGAAAGCGCGCTCTGCGACGGGGTTTAGGTGGAGATCCTTCCTTCCAGGAGTTCCAGGAGTTCCAGGCCACGAGATTGATAGCCGCAGACTCGTCAGTGTGAGATAAAAACTTTTAGAGCGTCATTCAGCAGATCCAGTTTTGTGCATGAGAGCGAGTTCGTGAGGGGAGCCTTGTTTGTTGTTGATAGATCGAGTATTTGATTTTTTGGAGTTTTTATTTTGTTTGTTTTTAGTTGTAGATAGAGAAAGTTGTTTATTGACGTAGGAATGCGAGTGTTGCTGTTGAATATAATTTTTTAAATATTTGTTTTGAGATCCCGAGGTCGTGTTGCGTGTGGATTTAGATCTGGCTACGGACTATGGTGTTGTGGTGTGTGTGATCGCCGCGCCTCGGAAAGGAAAGAGCGAAAGATGTTGTTGAAGTGTGGCCTTACGCTTTGCAACCAAGAGCTCACCAGCTGCTGCTGCTCTTCTTCTTCTTCTTCGTCCGCGTCGACGGACGACTCGTCGTCGCTTTCTCCTACCTCGGCGGAATCTTGTGAGAACGGAGATAACGCGGTCGGATTCACCGTGTCGCGAGATTGAAGAGAGGGGAGTAAAATAGAGGGATCCTAGTTTCGTTGTTGATTCAGGCTTGGTATTTGACAGCCTAATTTTGGCGAAATCAAATTTGAGACCGCTTGATCAGGCTCAGGGAGGATAATTGTATTTATTTTTAAATTACGAGAGGTTTCTGAGTCGAGGTTTTCGGTATTTTCGCTGGATTTGAGCTCCGGGAACGCCAGGGCTGCTGAGGGGGGAGGGATTGTAGCGGATTAGGGTTGGGAGGGGGGGAGTGCTATGGCGAGGGGGAAGAACAGAGTGCGGTTTAGCAAGCTCTACACATGGGCGGGATGTTTCCGGCCGCCGTCGCCCCTGGAGCGGCAGCAATCCTTGTCTGTTGGCGGGCCGGGATTCTCCCGCGTGGTGTTCTGCAACAAGTCGGAGTTGCATTTGCAGAAACCGTACCGGTACAAGAGCAATTATGTGTCCACTACTAAATACAATGTTATCACCTTCTTCCCGAAGGCGCTGTTCGAGCAGTTCCGCCGCGTGGCTAACCTTTATTTCCTTCTCGCGGCAATCCTGGCACTCACTCCGGTGTCGCCTTACACTCCTTCTAGTCTCATCGCCCCTCTCGTCTTCGTCGTGGGCGTCAGTATGTGCAAAGAAGCGCTTGAAGACTGGCGCCGGTTTCGCCAGGTGAGCCTCTCTGCCGGCTCCATGCGTTGATCTCTTCCGAGTGCTCTTCGCCTTCTTCCATCATCCCCTTGGTTCATAAATCCTCGAGATGAGGATGTGTTTGCTTTCGAATCTGCCGATCCTTCCAGCTACGGTGCGAGAGTCACTTTCTGGGAGTTATAGGTTTGGGCACCTACACGGCGAAGGCAAAATTCTCATCACTTTGTGTTGCTTTGTTTTTTTTCAGGACAACGAGATAAACAACAGAAAGGTACACGTACACACAGGAGGAGGAACATTTGAATTACGAGAATGGAAGAAAGTGAGAGTGGGAGACGTTGTGAAGGTCGAAAAAGACAATTTCTTCCCAGCCGATCTCCTCATGCTCTCTTCCAGTTTTCCAGACGGCGTCTGTTACGTGGAAACTATGAATTTGGACGGCGAGACAAATCTGAAACTGAAAAAGTCTCTAGAGCGAACAGTCGAGCTCGACGAGGACGTGGAGTTCTCGCAGTTCGAGGCGAAGATCCGCTGCGAGGACCCGAACTCCAGCTTGTACACTTTCATTGGAAACTTGGAGTACAACGAAGAGACCGTCCCCGTGGGACCTCAGCAGATTCTGTTACGAGATTCGAAGCTTCGGAACACGCCGTTCATATATGGCGTGGTGATTTTCTCTGGTCATGAGACGAAGGTGATGCAGAATGCTACGGATCCACCTTCAAAAAGGAGCCGAATTGAGCGCAAGATGGACAAGATCATATACTTCCTCTTTTTTGTTCTTTTGTTGATCTCTATTGTGGGATCCGTTGTTTTCGGTGTGCGAACCAAGCTCAGCATGCCGCATTGGTGGTACTTGCGCCCTGATGACACAACCATGTACTATAACCCGAACCAAGCCGTGGAGTCGGGGTTGCTGCACCTGGTCACAGCGTTGATTCTCTACGGGTACCTGATTCCCATTTCGCTCTACGTCTCTATTGAAATAGTGAAGGTCCTCCAAGCCAGGTTCATCAACAACGATCTCAAAATGTACCATGAGGAGACTGATAAACCAGCTCGTGCACGCACTTCGAATCTCAACGAGGAGCTTGGACAGATTGATACCATCCTTTCTGACAAAACTGGCACACTCACGTGTAATCAAATGGAGTTTATTAAGTGCTCGATTGCAGGCACTGCGTATGGAAGGGGTGTTACCGAAGTGGAGAAGGCCACTGCTCGGAGGCTGGGTAAAGATCCTCGGTTGTTGGAAGATGCGAGTGAGGGAGGTAACAATGAAGGACAACCTGGGAATGGGATTGAAATGAGGCCTATGCCGCAGAAGCCGCATGTGAAAGGGTTTAACTTGAAGGATGAGAGGCTTCAGAATGGTCACTGGGTGGATCAGCCCAATGCCGAGGAGATTCGAATGTTTTTCAGGATTCTTGCTGTTTGCCACACTGCAATTCCTGAAGTGGACGAAGAGACTGGCGTCATGATGTACGAGGCGGAGTCTCCGGATGAAGCTTCGTTTGTGGTCGCTGCAAGAGAGCTTGGGTTTGAATTTTTGAAGCGTACACAAAACAGTGTGGTTGTACAGGAACCGGGTCCTAATGGTGTTCCAGTGAAACGGTAAGCTGGAATTCTGTTAATTCCGATATCAGTTATTTCAAACTTCCTGAAAATGTGCTGTAATTTGTAGTTTGATGAGCCCAGAGGTTTATGAATGTGTTGTTTATTTGTTTTTTAATGCAGGGAATACAAGATTCTTCAACTTCTGGAGTTCAATAGTACACGCAAGCGGATGTCCGTTGTTGTTAGGGATGAATCTAACCAAATTTTGCTCATGTGCAAGGGTGCTGATAGGTACCGTTACTACTTCCTTTGATTGTTACTCTGTACATTTTTTCAGAGGCTTGCACATCATGTAACCTCGGATAATTTATAAGTCATTTCTTGTAGTGAAGAAACAAACTTTTCTGCAAGTTTCGTGTTTTGACTGGGTTTCTTGTGGATGTGCAGTATAATTTATGATAGACTAGGAAGAAATGGGAAAATGTATTGGAATGCGACCAAAGGCCACCTCGCCACCTATGGCGATGCTGGATTACGGACTTTAGCTCTCTCCTACCGGAAACTGGAAGAGCCTGAGTACGAGCAATGGAGTGTAACTTTTCTCAAGGCTAAAACTACAATTGGTGCTGATCGTGATGATTTGCTGGACAAGGCCTCGGATTTGATAGAAAAGGATCTTATCCTTGTTGGAGCTACTGCTGTGGAGGACAAACTGCAGCAAGGGGTGAGTTTCATGAGATGCATATTCTACATTGGCAGACCTAATTACATTTGATGTGCAATGAAATTTGACATTTTTCTATGGAATGCGTAAGAATTTTTGAATTTGTGGACCAGGTTTTGTTGAAAGGCTTACCCATGGTTTGTGTTGCAGGTTCCAGAATGTATTGACAGGCTTGCACAAGCGGGTCTTAAGATTTGGGTGTTGACTGGTGATAAGCAAGAAACTGCGATAAACATAGGGTGAGTTCTTTAGTTGTGTTAGTGAGGCCAAATGTTTGATTTTTCTATAAAAAGATCAGGTTTTCTAATGTGCTAAGGGTGACTGTCATTGACGTGGTGGTGATAATGTGTATACAGGTTTGCCTGCAGTTTATTGCGACAGGGAATGCACCAGATTATCATCAGTCTGGAAACGCCCGAAATAAGGGCGATTGAGGAAAACGGAAATAAGAATCAGGTAGAGAAGGCATCCAAGGATAGTATAACGCAGCAAATCATTGCCGGCCGCCATCAGTTGACGCTGGACTCTGAAGATGACCAGCCTCATGCTTTAGTTATTGACGGCAAGTCTCTGATGTATGCTCTGGAAGACGATTTGAAGCACAAGCTTCTCGACCTTGCTACTCAGTGTGCATCTGTTATCTGCTGCCGAGTATCCCCCAAGCAAAAGGCTCTGGTGTGTAAATTTCTGCACCTAAATATATTTCCATTTCTCTGTAGTACTAACATTCTCGGTGTATGACTGCTGCAACTCCTATTGGATTTAGATTTCGTTGTTTTGATGTGACCAATTCTGATTGATCACATTGTGTTGAAGAAGAGAGTGAATTGTTTTTATTACCAGAACCATTGTAGAACTTGGTCCGTGTTGGTGCAAAAGAGAAAGATCAGATGAAAGCTGAACAAAAGAAGCCCTCGTGTGACCTTAACCCCTAAAGAGTGCAGGGAGTGAAGCATGTAGATCCGTAGCTTTTTGAGATTATATAAATTATGGCCTAAGAAGAATCCAGAAATATGACCTTCATTTTTGCAAGTTTTTTCTTCTTCTATCTCTATATGAACCGATTCGACGGCTTGCACGAAAATCATGAAGCATCTATTAATCAAACTAATCACACAGTTAAAGGCTATACAAAAATGGCTTTCTGTGCATACTTGGGTTTACTTCATCTGATTCATACAGCTCCTCCTGGAAGCGTTTGAAAACATTCATCGTTCACTTAATGGGTGCCTGCGCTCTTATGGTTTGATAGTGCCAAAACTATACTAAGTGCAATTTGGGACGTATTGGTGCAACGTTGGTTCCGAAAACTTAGTGTCAGACGGTGACATTTTTCCCATTGTTTGCAGATTACAAAACTTGTGAAGGAAGGATCAGGAAAAGCAACTCTTGGAATTGGAGATGGCGCCAATGATGTTGGCATGATCCAAGAGGCTGATATTGGTGTCGGTATCAGTGGCGTGGAAGGCATGCAGGTCAGCATCTTTTTTGTTTCACTCAAACGTACAAAGTGTGTGTTGCTTGAAGGAACAAATTTTATCTGGTTTAATTTGATTTGATGACACAATAATATATCTTTTGTTTTTGTTCTGTGAAAAATTGCAGGCTGTTATGGCTAGCGATTTCTCAATTGCACAGTTTCGATTCTTGGAGCGTCTGCTCATTGTTCATGGGCATTGGTGCTACAAGCGTATTGCTCTGATGGTATGTCTTCATAGCCGCTCTCAAAACTCGTCTACCTTTCATCTTAATGTGGTTATTTACAAACTTTGTAATTTTTGATACAACTTCTCTCTTATATCTCCTTTTGATGACTCCCTCCTGCAGATTGTTTACTTCTTCTACAAAAACATCACTTTTGGACTTACTCTCTTTTACTACGAGGCTTTCACGACCTTCTCCGGGCAAACTGCCTACAACGATTGGAACGCCTCGCTTTTCAACGTGTTTTTCACGTCGTTACCCGTCATTGCGTTGGGTGTGTTTGAACAAGACGTCTCCTCGCGAGTCTGCTTGCAGGTATTATTATTACCTTGCCTTGCCTTGCCTTGCCTTTTCTACCCGTCCACGCTTATTTGGCGATGCAACCCTTGACCCTGCTACGCGGTCAAGCCCTTTCTGTATTGTTATCTGCATGGGCTCTTCAGCAGAGCCGAGTTTTCACACCTTTGGTGTTTGTCTTCAAAATGTTACGTATTCAGTATTGATTTGCATTCATCCGTAGTAGTTCTTAAATCCAAGTTTGTGTATTCTTCGTAGTAGACTCTTCTCCGTTAGATTCACGTAATTCTCAAACTAAGTTATTCATGTGGTTCTCTTATCAAGCGACTGTCAGTACGATTCAATTGGTGTTGATTGATGTTAATGTGACGTAATTGTTGCATTAACTCGATATTACATTACCAACTTTAAGTCAGTATTAAATCAAGAGTACTTTCAACATTAAATCAGCATACCTTTCGACATTAATTTCCACTAAACCAACACAAGTCAACATTAAATGAACATTATTAACAGCAAATTGATATCAATTCAACCCTACACGACTATCAATTTCACATCGAATCAGCACAATCTCAATTCAGAACTAAATCTCCTATTATGTTCACACTTCCTGACCATTGACAAGTAACTTTGTGAAAACACTACAGTATTTTGGAGGGGGGGAGGGGTAAGGAAGGGTAATGCGTCGATTTGACTACACCAGTACGTATAAATCACCTGACTGACCGCATATGGGACGTTCTGCAGTTCCCAGCGCTTTACCAGCAAGGCCCTAAGAACATGTTCTTCACATGGACGCGGATTCTCGGCTGGATGGCCAACGGCGTCTACAGCTCCATCGTCTCCTTCTTCTTCACGATGGCGGCGTTCGAGATCCAAGCGTACCGCAAAGACGGGCAGCTGGCGGGCATCGAGGAGCTGGGAGCTGCAATGTACACGTGCGTCATTTGGGTGGTGAACTTGCAAGTCGCCTTAGCCTTGAGCTACTTCACGTGGATCCAGCATGTATTCATTTGGGGTAGCGTGGCACTGTGGTACCTGTACCTGGTGGTGTACGGGTCCATCAACCCCACGGTGTCCACCACGGCATACAAGGTGTTCGTGGAGACACTGGTGGACTCGCCCATGTACTGGTTCGCCACCATTCTCATCCCCGTCACCTGCGTCCTGCCGTACGCCATCTACCAGGGCTACCAGCGCATGTTCCACCCCATGGACCACCACTTGATCCAGGAGATCCACTACCTGCAGAAGCACATCACCGACCCGGAGATGTACAAGGAGGAGCGCACCAAGGCCGTGCAGAAGACGCACCAGGGCTTCTCCTCACGTGTGCGCGCTAGTGTGAGCATGGACATGACCAAGCAGCGCTTCTACGGAAATGGGAACAACTCCGGCTTGCCTGAGCAGCAGCAGCAGCAGCAGCAACTCCAGCACCAGCAGCATAACAACAAGCAGTCTGTGCTGAGGCATGTGGATACGATTGATAGGCCCCTCATAAACCTCAACGACAGGCGTGTTTAGAATTGTTTAATTCATTTTTTTTTGGTTTTTTACTACTCCTTTCATGTAGTTTGATCACCCCCTCCCTTATTGTACCATAGTTTTCCCCTCACTCAGTGTATTTTTACACTGCTGCTTCCCTTTCCTCCACAATTCTTTTAATAATAATAGTTATTCCTGGCTGCTGCCATCGGCTTGCAGATTCCGAGTTGAGAGCGTGTTTCTGTGTCTTCTCTCTTTTTGTATTTTTTTACATTATGAGATGTTTTGTATGCCTGGTTTGTGTGGTTCCCGTTTTGGACTTTGTGCCCTTTTTTGCCTTGCTTTTGTAGATTTTGGCTCGTGGATCTCCAGGGGTTCGGATCCTGAGTTGAGAGCATGTTTTTTTTATCTTCTCTTTTCGTATTTTGTTAAGTTTTTGTATGTTTCGTTTTCTGGGTTGCTGTTGCTGTTGCTGTTTTTGATCTTGTACTCTTTATTCCTTGCTGTTTCTGTAGATTTTTGGATTGTGTCTCTAGGAATTTGGATTTCGAGTTGAGACCTTTCTATTTTCCGAAATGGTAAGACATTTCGTTTTCTAGTCCGTTGTTCCCGCTTTGGACTTAGTGGCTTTATTCTTGCTGGTTGTATAGATCTTTTGGGTTGCGTCTCTAGTTAGTGATTTGGGTGACGAGTGTTTTTTGATTGATATGACTTGGTTGATTGAATGCAACAGCAAGGAGAATGCACATGGACGCTTATCAAGGGATAAATCCGAGGTGCGGCAGGAAGATCATCCAGATCTGAAACATTATCGAGCTGATAATAGGAGAGTTTACCGAATCTGACTTATAAACGGGTCTATTTTCTTTTTTTTTGCTATTTTTTCTCATTTGTGGAAAGGAGAAAAGCTCTCCTGTGACTGAGGATGATGTATGGTGTTTTTGTTAGGATTTTAATTATCGTGAAGTTGAATGCTGTTGCTGTATAGTAGATGAATGTGAGGATGCCCATACATCATTAACCTTAGAAACACTGCTTTTCAATGATAGAGTACGTGCCTTGGCAATGTAAGTTTAGAGAGTTTTGATGGCTTCTTCCAATTGTGGATCGAAGTTTACGGTGTATGTACAATATGGTTCTTTTGTGTTGGCGAGGTTTGTACCTTTGCGCCTCAAGCTTTGGTACCGATTTCTGTATTATACAAGGCTTTTTCATGGGTTTGCATTTATTATCTTGAGCTTTGGTTTGATGAACGGTCATGTCTTTTATTTTGCTTACTTAGCCCATAAGAATGCTAGCATGGTCCTTTAACCCTTAACCCTTAAAGGACCGCGAGGCCCTTTGCAACCAGTACAATACGGAGTATATTTCTTGTATTTGAAATGGATCTACACCTCTACTACATTTGAGATCAACAAAGAAGTTGGAGAATAGATCAATGCGGTTCTAGTGAGCTACTTGAGATCCCAAATGAAATTTTCTTATTGATAGCAAATACTAATTATACGGCAGCATATATACTATGCCCTATGGTCCTTCAACCCTTAAAGGACCATAGGGCATAGTAAAGATGCTGCCGTATAATTAATATTTGCTATCAATAAGAAAATTTCATTTGGGATCTCAAGTAGCTCACTAGAACCGCATTGATCTATTCTCCAACTTCTTTGTTGATCTCAAATATAGTTAAGGTGTGAATTTAGTCCAAATACAAGAAAAACACCTTGTATTCTACTGGTTGCACCGGCACGCTATGTTCTTTAGGGGTTAACTTCTAAAGCCTTGAATATCGTTTGTTGGCAAAATAGCAATTTTGGGCAGCTCACTACAAACGTCTTTTTCATATTTTCTTCTTTGAAACTTTCACACATGATGTCACACCCACATGTATTTTGTATCTTTTATTATACAATGACTGACGTCGGGATGCTCTCGGTTTTTTCCCCCACGGGGGCTTTCTCATGATGTGTCCAAGGAGTAGTTTTAAGGTCCAACAATTTTCATAACTTTTGACTTCATGTTTCAAAAGTTATGAAAATTGTTGGACCTTAAAACTAATTCTTGGACACATCATGTGTGAAAATTTCAAAGAAAAAAAGAAAAGAAAAAGCCATTGATAGTGAGCTGCCCAAAATTGCTATGTTGTCAAAAAACGTTGTTCAAGGCTTAACCCCTAAAGGACCAACTGTCCCCTCGGGGGACAAATGAGATTTCAGGCATGTAAGGTAGGAACACCCATAAGTGTTAGTGTCCCTATAACCATCATCTTTGAAATCTTGAAAAATTTGTGGAAATGAATAGATGTCATTACAAGGATGTACAACATGTGAACATAAAACTTTAGTGTTGGTTATGGGTGCAATGGCAGTTTGCTCTTTAAAAATTCACAACTTATTCTTACAGTATCCAAATAATACATTTGAAAGTGCAAACTTATTATTTTTCTATTCCTAACAAGATCCTATAATTTGCTAGTTGCTTATTAATGCTCATCATGCTCAAAACCCTTAAACTGACGCTTATGGGTGCTCCTACTTTACAACTAAACTACTTTGTATGATTTTCTGAAAATTTTATGGAAGATGGGGAATTTAAAGAGCTACGTGGGTGTCTAATTTTTTCTTCATTTTGACATTTATTGAAGAAGTTAAAAATGAATTTATGGAAAAAGGTCAAAATTGGGCAGCCCAAAAATTTCTTTAAAAATTTCATTTAAAAAAATAAAAAATATGAAATAGGTTATTTAGACTTATATATAGGTGGGGAGCTTTGAATCATTCAATTTTCATTGATGAGATGAAAGTTATGAGAAGTTTTTGTTTGCGGATAGGTGTGATTTTGAGAGAAACCATACCTACCCGCAAACAAAAACTTCTCATAACTTTCATCTCATCAATGAAAATTGAATGATTCAAAGCTCCCCACCTATATATAAGTCTAAATAACCTATTTCATGTTTTTTATTTTTTTAAATGAAATTTTTAAAGAAATTTTTGGGCTGCCCGATTTTGACCTTTTTCCAGAAATTCATTTTTAACTTCTTCAATAAATGTCAAAATGAAGAAAAAATTAGATGCCCGTGTAGATCTTTAAATTCCCCATCTTCCATAAAAATTTCAGAAAATCATACAAAGTAGTTTAGTTGTAAGTACATGCCCAAAATCTCATTTGTCCCCCCGAGGAGACAGCTGGTCCATTAGGGTTAAAGGGTTAAAGGATAACCCTTGAATGCCAAATGGGTGACCGTACCTACCCCTCTACACTGCTTTATAGTGGTCTTTATAGTGGTGTTGTAGGTGCCTACCCATTGTAATATTGTTTCCTAAAGTTACAAAAGTCAATAGTGCATGGTGCCTTCATCATGAAAATTGCAAGAATGGCAACATAGGACCTAACATCGTGCTTTTGAATCTTCTCACAATTTAAGTTACCTAAAAATATGAGTGCATATAGTAAGATTTTATTTTACTTATCACAATGCACTATATATTTATGATCACAAATTCAAGTGAAAAACAACCGTTTTTGTGATACAAACTATTTTTTTGGTGACCAAGGGACGTTTTTTGTCCCCTTCAATGTTTAGGGGTTAAGGTGAACATACCTAATAACAATTTACCATCTATTTGAATAACTTAAATGTCTTAGAAACAATGCTAAGGTTTACATGTATATTTTGCACAAAGATAAATCTAAGAGTAAAAACATACATGGAAAGACGGTTGCCATAGAACATAAATAAAACTTTAATGATTAATGGGTTAAAAAACAAAAAACTCTCTATTAACAAGGGCTATGAGTTTTTCAAAAACATTACTTGATTAAAACCTAGTTGATCCATCACTTCTAAACAAATTTTTTAAAACACCTCAATATAAATTGACTCCCTCAATGAACATCCTTAACACAAAATTCAACATAAATTATCAATCTCATATGATAATATATGAACCACCTTCTAACAAGCCTATTGCTATCATGAAAAGTTTAAATGTGCATTATTATTTAATTGTCAACCATTTCTAATATTTAATTTCATTTCACACTCTTTTTTGCTTTGATAAACAAAAGACACAAATACAAGTGGAATTGAAGCAGTTTCTAAAAAAGTATTGGATTTGCTTACCTTCACTACCATTTTAACCTAACACCTGACGCCCAAGCCATATTCACTCAAATCCATACCCTATTGTACTTAGTCCAATAAAAGTATTACCTAAGTATAGTCAAATAGCTTGAATTTTTTTTTGAGCGGTAGTAAACACATGCTTGACGGTACATGAAAAAGTACAAGTCCTTTGACTGTACTATTAAGAGAGGATAAGAGTCAAACGTGGACATTTTTCAAAACTAGAGGCAATATAATTGCGCCTAGGGCGCTCTGGGGTTAACTCAAGGTTGCATTAAGTTGACAAAGTGTTGATTATTTAATGTGAATGTAAATGCACGTTTAGAAGCTTATTTTTTTCAAAACCAAAAGTGTGTATTAGTTTGTGAGATATTTCATAATGCTCTAGAGGTGCTTCAATGCATTGTGAATGTTGTAGGCATATTTTGTGAACCTTAGTTGTGAACTTTTTTGTGGTAGTACAAGAAGGTTTGGAAATGAAATACAAGTTATTTCCTAGGAATCTACATTAATGGTTGGTATATGGTCCAAGTAAGTGGTCAGTAGGCAATTGAACTCCTATTTGTATGGATTCAAGCACTTTAGATGGGATTTAAAATTGTTTAACAAGCATGATTGTTTATGAGAGTGCAAGAAGTCAAGGTACCACAAAAGAGTACTTTTTGAAATCATTTTATCAATGGAAACTCTCAACAAGGTGTATCTTTTCATACTCTATAAAATACATTTTCAATTTCATGAGAGGTGTTTACTATTTTCTTTCCTTGTATAATTGCTTATTGTAGTCATGCTTTAACTTTATAAGGATACAAACTTGGTAGTTCCAAAAAATGGCTTATTAACCCCTAAAGCACCAAGCCCTTTTCTTCTCAAAAACAATCATAATTGCCAATCCTAGTCATTTGATCCCAAGAACAATTTATTTCTATTTTGTACAATCTTAACCATGAGATTTAGCATTGGATTTTATGCAAGATGTGGTGAAAGTTTTGTGAGGTCTGATTGTATTGATTGAGATATGATCATTAGAATTGGTCTAAAGGTTTTTTTGACCTCAGCCTAAAAATTTCAGGTCTCTTTGACTGCATGTGGTGGACATTATTTGTAGTAGGGGGTGCTAAAGAGATTGTTTTATCATGCTTTAAATCATGTTAGGTACATTTGCACAAGTTTTCATGATCAACAAAGACATAGAACACACCCTACATGGGCTTGAATTGCAAACATGTACTTGAATTTCACACCGCATTGAGGTTTATTGCAAACCAAATTTTTACAAGATGTTTTAGGAAAAAAAAAATTGCAAATGGAGGATTGGAAGAATTTACCTTTATTGACATTTGAAAAAAATAAAACAAACAAAATAGCCAAATCTCTCATAGCTATTGTAATTCAAAAGCTAATGTATTCATTAAATACACTAGTGCCTTGAGCAAAATTAAACAAAGAGACCATGTATGTTTTCTATGAATTTTCATCATGTTCCCATATTTGTTCCTAGCATTGAAAAAATGCATTCCATTTGCTCCTTGCTCCTCTAGTGGTTGCTCCTCCAATGATTCCAATGGTTGCTCCCAAGTCATTGTTTCTCCCTTTGAATAGACATAATTCTTGGAGACCTTGGCTCTTTTTTTAGCTCCAATTGCACCCAAAAGTTGCACTTTGCCAACTACAACCTCTTAGCTAGCGCCTATCTTCCAACATGTTGCCCCTTCTCTTGGCAAAGTTGCCCGCTCCGCTTATCTTTGAAAGAAGCTAATAGAAAATGGCACGTTTGACTTGTTCTTGTAGTTGTTATTTCCTTGTTATCTCCATAACTTTTGAATCATAAATCTAATTTCAAAAAAAAGAAGTGCAATAACCCTTGCCAAATTTTATCTCAAAAAAGAAGTTCAAAAATTTTGAGCAAAAATCCTAATGGTTTAACCCCTAAAGGACCAAAGAGCCCAATATGGCCAAAGGTGGGGTGCTTGGAGGTGTGAAAGTATACAAAAGAGGCTTTTTTAGCTCAAATTTTGGTCTGCCACTCAAGTCCAGATGGAGTTGCTAGTTTAAGAAAATTTTCTGATTGGCTTGTTGTTCCCTAAAGCGCCTCCTTTGCTCTAGATTCTACATGGAATATGGAAAATATTCTATTTTCTCAACAATTAGGAGAAGAATGTCTTTGGGCAAACGAAGGGAGCCGCTTAGAGAGCGGATGGGATGGATGCTCTTGTTTTGTATTGTACAAGGGAGAAGTTTGGTGATGTGTCACTTTTGTTTTTCTTAATTTGGGCAAGGTTTTTATAGCTCTAAAGTAAGGAGCTAGTGGAATCTAGCTACTTTGAGTGACCATATCTTTTGGAGTTTTTTCCATTTGTGGAGTTTTTTTCCATCAAGTATAGCAAGACACAATCTCATGGGATTAGCCATTAGGTAAATCTTTTTTTTTGAAAAAATCTTACAAGAAAGTTCAAAATCCATATTTTGAATTGTTGCCCAAATTAGAGAACATGAGATTCTCAACAGTGGGAATTTCGCAAATTTATTTAGATTTAAAATCATATTGGTTTAAAGCATTTGATTTATAGTTGGGTGTAGAATGACCAGTTTGGATTATGTGATTATTTGTTCAACTTTCCAAAAACTTGAAGAATATGTTGAAAGTTTCATGTTGAAGATATGCTAAATTTTCTTAGCAAGACGCTTAGGGGTTAAGCTTGCACAAAAATCCATTTTGTCCCCCATAGAGACTTTGGTTCTTTAGAGGTTTAAAATATTTTACACTCCAAAATCATGTCATTTTATTTTTTTCAATTCAACTTCATATTTCGTAAAACCTCCATGTTATTCTAATACATGTCATAGTTTACATATTTGTCTTTTTAATTTTCCACCATATAATACGATGAAATCCACAATCATAGTGAAAATTGATGTTTACATATCAAAATCATTAAAAACCGTTATTGATCAATAACATAAAGGGTAAACTTTGCATGTGTTCAAGTTGTAGGAAACATTTTGTTTCAAAATTAAGCTAATACGCCTAAATTTTCAAGCTAAATTTTTTGTCAATCATTTTCATGTGTGAATAGTGATGAACACATGGGGGAACTTCACACTATGCCAACCAAGTTGAGAGGCTGTAGGATTGAGCAAACAAACTTTGTTGAGAGGCAAGGTAATGGGCTAAAATAGGTAATAAAATATTTTTTTTGAAATCTTGGCCAGCCTTAGTGTGAAGCTTCTAAAGACCAAGGCCAAAGTCCAAAATTCATGATATTTATTACACCTTTCTATCTAACATCCATGACTTTTACAAATTTTGATTATTTTGTGAAAAAATTTGACAACCTTTTGGTCATAGTTTGGGTTGCTATTTTTGTTCAATCTAATCTTCTTTCAAGAGATTGCTGCTTTGGTTGAATAAAGCAATGCCATGTAAAGAGTTTAGAAGGCACCTAACTTTGGATTTTGGCCTCTATTATGAAGGGTTGAGAGGCCAAAGTCTTAATATCTTGCAATATGATGAATCCCTAAAGGACCAAGCCCTTTTTTTTTGAAAGTCACTAAAAATTGCCACTTTTGAGGCAATGAGTAGAAAGGTAGGAGAAAAAGTTTTTTTGAAAATTAAACAGTAAGATCTTGCCTTAGACTATGGACGGTACTTGTGGGAAAAATTTCAGCTCATTTTAGAAGTAGAGTAGTATGATATTGACTTTTGAAGTGAAAAAAAAAGTTTTTTCCCTGCTGCCCAATAATTTCAGAAGCCTTTGACAGCTCCTATATCAAAAAAATTGCTCTACGCAAAGTTGAGGTTTATTTTTGCCATGTAGAAGACCAAGTTAGGTATGCTTGGGAGAATTTTCAAATGAATTGGAGGTGTGGATCATACTTTGTAAAATCTTGCAATGCCAGAAGGCCATGAAATTTGCATATACACTAGGCAAAATTGGAGGCTTTATGTAAAATTCAGAAATCTAAATCATTTTGATCCAAATGGTAAAATCCAAGGAATCTTAGTCTAATACAACTTGGGAAAAAAAACAGTAAAAAAAAACACACACACAAAGAGCCCAAAAAAGTAAAGTAACAAATTTTACAAGGGGCAAAAATAATGGAGGTTTGGGAGTCCCATACCTACCTGCAAACTAAAACTTCTCATGACTTTCAGCTCATCAATCAAAATTGAATGATTCAAAGATTTTCACATTTGTATAAATTCTAAAGAACTGATTTCAGATTTTTATTTTAAAATATGAAAATTTGATTTGTTTTTGGGCTACCCGCCTTCCCCCATTTTTAGAAATTCATGCATAACTTCTTCAATAAATGTTGGAATGAAGAAAAAATTAGATGCCCATGTAGACCTTTGAATTGCCCACCTTCAATAAAAGTTTCAAAAAATCTCAAATAGATTATCTACAGGTACACGCCCAAAATCCATTTGTCTCCCGAGAGGACAATTGGTCCTTTAGGGGTTAAGGAATTGACAATTTCTCAACTTTTGGTCATAGTGTGAAGTGGCCTTGAGACTAATGTGTTGTCAAGGAAATCTAGAAAGTACAAAAGTTTGCAACAAATAGTCACCCTTTCATTTTTTTCACAACATCTTTCCAATAGTATACTAAACGTCCTATTTGAAACAAGGGAAGATTTCATGGATACCCTGAAGTTTGCAGTATTTGCAACATTAACCCCTGTTTTTTCAGAAATTGCACATATACCCTTGAACCAATTTTTTTAAGAGTTTGTTTTGTTGTGCATTCCACTTTCATTCTTCCTTTGTGCGCACATTACTTCTTTTTTGCTTCATTACATTCCGTTCTTCAACATTAGTCGTATAAAGGAAGTACGAGCACAACAAATAAATGCCTAAAAATTATGGTCCAAGGATGTTTGTGGGCTTGAAATGGCACAATTGTTTTTCAATACTTGCCCTAGTAAAACACATAAAAGTGGTGGCCTTCTATCAAAGATCAAGATCAATCAATTTCAAGGTCAACAGAAGTTCCTCAAACACAAGCTAAGTTACCTCCTAAAATGCCATTCATTCACCAATTCTCTTGTTGCTAATAAACTATACGAGTATTAATTTACTTGGACAGCAACCGATGAGGCCTTGTATTAAGAAAAGCTACCCTGAGAAAGTTTGGTCCTACTCAAAGTCTGGACCAGCGCTGCAAGACAAAGCCTCTACCACAAAGTCCCAGTAGCGTAGCTGCTTGTCTGTAAGCTTTGCAACTCACTGATCCCCACCTCACTTGTCTGGTGTGTGAGGAAAAGCCTAGGTGGTGTTAGCCGAGAAGATTTGGACTCCAACAAGAGGGTGGGAACGAGAAATGGAAGTTATGGAAAGAAAAGTGGGCCATGCATAAATGGACTATTAGAAACGGACACTTCTGTGACCCATGAAGACATGAAGGGGTCAAGGAAGTGTAACTGACGTGCAACACATCCATAATTTACAGTTCACAGTCCTTGAAAGACAAACTCTCCATGTACACAATGCCAAACAGATACATGAACACATCACCATAGACGATTATGCAGCTGTCAGCTTCAAAATATTGGGACTCCATTGAGAATCTCGTTAAACGTGAATAGCCAATAACTCTTGTACCTACAATTGAACAGTATTAATACTCCAATATTCAACAACCTTCATGAATAAGGTATTAAATGATGGAGTGTACTCAATGCAAACGAATTAAAGAACACATACAAGTAACAGATGATAATAAAGTCGATTTCAGTGACTCATACAAACTTTTCTTACAAGAGAAATCATCAAAGCAGCAACTTGAATGCGGGTTTAACTGCTAAAAAATAGAATGCAAGATAATTTCATCAATCAATCAATTAATCAATTCAGTGGTAGAATTGCTTTTACAATGTACGAGTATGATGCAAATCTTTGAGCAGAACGCAACACCCAATGAGGGTCAGTTGTTGGGTTTAAACGGGTATGGCCAACCTAATGTTGCAAGATGTGCTGCATCATCAGTTGAAAAGAACACTGCAGATGGTCGACAAGCTTCTTATCCATACATGACTTGGGAGCTCGGACGGCGTAAAAGCCACTGCCAATGAGAACGTTTTATACTAATACAAAAGGGACGCCTTAACAAATTACCTGTTTTCATTCCCTCCAGGGCTGAGCCAAGATCACGGAGCTTGTGCCAGCGGCACATCCTTGGTCACCGTAAATGGCCGCTTTCAATACGTTGTACATATCGTTCACCTCAGTCCATGCCGCTAGTGAGTATGCATCCCTCACCTGCACCCAAGAGTTTGCACAGTCAAGGAAATTCAATACACTGATTTGGTACAACTTTGTTTTCATTTTGGCAAAGGGATAGAGTAACTCACACTATCAGGATTGCTATCATCCTTCGGAATCGAATTAATGTCAAGTCTCTTGGAAACCCCTAGACCAACTCCACTAAAACCTACTGCTCTTCGTTCCCCCAGCTCCTTTTCCACCTGCGACAAAAATTTGCAACGACTGGTTTCTTAAATCTGAAGCATGGTTTGAATAACACAAAAACGCCTTTGTAAGAAGTGCTTCAGTGCAAATACCATCACAGTCACGATGAGATTGATCTGAAAGCGAACTAACCTGGACAGGAGGTGGCATAATTTCAAAGCATATTAGGGCTAAGGCATGAACGTAGGTAGGCACTCGCACAACTTCCGAAAGCCGCCTCATGCTCTCCACTGAAGAAGGCTCAAATACAGCCTGCACAAAAAATTCACTAGAAAATATGACAAATACGTCGTGGACAGGTACTAAAATAATTTGGTGTTCGCCATCAAATTCATCCGGCATGACCTAACTCAATGACTTGAGCCAGGGTTACGTTCCATGATCACACAAATAGGCATCCAGATATAAGATGTCCTGTTCGCGATCTTACAGGAAACCATTCTTTAGTCTCTGCATGAGGGCGATCACGTCCACCACTGGGTGCTACCCACAATAATTGACCTCCTTTCCTGGAGATACATACCAAAAGTTACAGCAGTCAGCACAATCGGATCCAAACACACATCAAACGAAGACAACTCTCTGCAAAAAAAAAGGAGAATTGTTCTTACTTTAGCAACTTTGACATCTGCAGTAACGTCTTGGCGTTTTCCCTGGATTTCATTTTTGCCAGCTCCGGCACATCATTAATGCGCTTCTTCGAATAAACACATAAGAGGTTCCTGAATTCCATCACCACACGTAATCAGAAAGGGTAGGTCAACTTTCTTACATGTTGGCGATTACGGAAAAAACAGGGCCTGCCGTATATGAAGTGTCTATAGCACAGAAGCCTTTTACCCGCTAAGTGCCCAAAAAACTGCTAAACACGGTCGTTTCCTTACCTAGTGGATTCGAAATAAAAACATGTAAGTTTCAAGGAAACAAATCATGTAAACAAAATGAAGAAATTACGTCCAACAATTTTGGAACAATACATTTATGTTTAGGAATTCCTGTAATCGACTAATAGCTTCCAAAGTGAACTTCCAGTTTATGGCTTGGGCACTTAAGGGTTGATAGCTTAAGACGGCACCAGCTTGAATTAGCAAGTTCACAGAAAGCAACTCAATGTTTTAAAATTGTAAGATGGAACTTGCCTGCCCATACTGAACGGTTTGCAGAAGGGATCTAACACCACTCTATCTCCAGCCACGTAGGTCTGGCAAATGAACAACACCAAGTTTAGACCTAATAAAGGTAACATACATTAAAAGAGTAAAAGCGTCGAACATATAGGACAAGTCAAAAGATTCCAAACAGTACCAAATTCTCTGCCAAGTAAGGGTGACTGTGCTCGAGCAACAACGCCATCACAGCAGGATCTGCTTCAGTTTGGTGATTAGATAGCAAAATAACATTATGCCCCTGCCATGAAAGCGCACTCACAATTGTTAATAGCACAACGCCAATAATCCAATCGTGCAAACAGCATTACAAATTCCATAGTTTTCAGAGCACCCAAGTCGTCGCCGGTCTCACCTCTTTCAGGGTCTTCTCAATCTGATCAAAGATCTCTACGTTACCAAGGTACGAGTTCCTGCGTAGTCCAAAACCAAAGAAAGGTCAAATCGCCACAGCTTCAGCAAGCGGTCCAACTCAACTTCAGATTTGACTCCGCTACTCTTTGAACCCCAAACGAACACCTACCTGAAATCTAGAAGAGGACGCACATAATTTTGACCAAACGCATAATAATCATAAGGGTCCAACATCCTTGGGTGGTAATTTGGAAATGTGAACGGATTCTGCAAAGAATGCAACCCATCAAACATTGCCATTTAGTTCCTAAAACTCGTCATCTTGAAGTGTGTGCTTTCAGTAGGAAAGAAAAATCAAAAAAATCAAAACTCAAAAGAAGAACCAGGCGATAATATAAGCACCTCGAACTGCAGAAGAATCCGATCCAAAACGGTTGACATAACCTGTACAGAAATTTCCATTGCATTCTCCACGCCACTACAAACTACCTGCTTGCACAATGCATCGTCAATCATAAGAAAAATCCTTCTGGCTCCATCCTATAACTCAACAACAAATCTTACCAGTATGGCATCGTGCAATAACAACAACAACATATTAGCATCATGAATTGCTCTGCTACCCCTAGCTCTACAAAGTACAGAGAAACTTACAGCGTCTCGATAATTACGATACAACTCTTTCATTCCCTCCCCAGCACGCTCCGGCAATCGACCTGAATCTACCTCCTTGGAGATAGCTAGAATCAATTCTGCATTCCGAATCGAAGTGTCTCAGCTAAAACGATACTCCAGCCAAAACAGCATTCCCTTATTACAAAACAAAAGAGCAGAGCAAACCAATCCCTCACACTAGCCAAAAAACCAAAGAAATGTACTAAGTTTGAAGCTCACATTGAACCTCGAAACACATGTAGGTCACGTACAAACTCAAGCCCGTGCAGGTCATACAGCTCGGATGCATAGGCACAGAAAAAAGGATAATAGAAAATGATTTGGCAGGGGTCTCCCCTCAACTCAAATTCCTTCGCGTGCCATATCTAAAGCCAAAGTAAATACACTAAAGCCTGGAGCAGGAGTAATCAATGGTATGTTTATCTCTCTCTTACCATTCTTAATTAAAAGAATGAAACAATTTTTCTTTTTTTTTAAAAGGATGTAAGCATTACGTGGTTGTAAGTTTATAATGAAGGTATCACTTTCAGATATGGAATAAGGCCAGCACCTTGTTCCGTTTGAACTCCTTCAAAACTGCGGGAATGGCCGTCAACTTCCAGGTCGGCCACCGTCTCCGTCGTCAACCCTGCCGCAGTGGCTTCCCCGACCTGCGTGCCGACTGCCCGTGCACGACCTCGAAATTCCTGAAATTTTCCATTCGACATCACGAGGTTCCCCTTCTTGCTGCGCTTCGTCCATAATAGCGACGGCAAGGCTACGGCAAACGGCAAAAACCGGTCCAATCGATCAGGACACCTTCTCAACAACGCATGGCTGCTGCTGCTGCTGCTGTTGCCGTTGTTGCCGCTGCTGTTGCTGCTGCTTGTCGCGCTAATTCCACTCCCCCTGACATGATGCTGCTGCTGCTGCTGCGACACAGGCCAGCACACCGTTCTGGCCATGCCCGCCATAGCTCTCGACTCTCGACTCTCGCCGACCCTCTCAAAAGGCACACCACTCGACACTCTTTACTCAGGGCCACACAACCACCTGCACTCACTCGGTGTACACCTATCAACAAAGACAAAAGCAAATACTGTTTTCTCCTCCCTTTAGAAAACAAAATATCCAAAAGAAAGCTCGCTCGTTTGCAGACTCCTAAAAGAAACAAAAGGTGGAAAAAAGCGAGAAATTCTCCCCTGGCAAAATCAAAAGCAAAAAAAATACTAAAATAAAATCCTACACTGAAATCTAACAATAAAAAATGACGAATCGGCTTTGCAAAATCAAAAGCAAAAAATACTAAACAAAATAATCTACAAATCTGACAATTACAAATGACGAATCGGCATTGCAAAATCAAAGTACAAAAATACTAAAATAAAGTTTCACAAATCTAACAATAAAAAATGACGAATCGGCATTGCTAAATCACAGTACGAAATACTAAAATAAAGTTCTACAAATCTAACAAATAAAATATTACGAATCGGCTTTTGGTCGTGAAGCCCTAAGGCTGGAAGTTGGCTTACATGAAGAGGAGGCAGGGCAGGGGAAGGGAAGGGAATTAAGCTTAAGTTTAGAGCAGGCGGAGAAAGGGAAGAGCTGAAGGAGATGCGGCAGAGGCAGAGGCGGAGGAGGAGCAGAGGAAGAAGAGTGTGGCTGGAGATTGCGACGACGATGATGATGACGACGGGAGGAGCGCCATGCGTGAGAGTGAGAGCGGGAGCGAAGGTTTCATGGCCGATCGATCGATCTCGGAGGTTGAAGCGTCGGAGGAGGAGTCGGAGGGGAGGATCGGCGAGCGTGAAGATAAGCCTATTAAGCTTAGGGCCGGTTCAGACTGCGTCCCACGTTCCAAGTCCCACTGAAATCTCAGAATCTCATTGGCAGAGAGGTAAAAGATGGGACTTTGTGTTTCAGACTATGTCCCAAGTCCCACATCCCACTTACTTACATGGAGCCTACATGGCAGCACTTTTCCAAGTTTTGACGTCAAAAAAAGTGGGACTTCACTCCAAAATTGAATTTAGCATTTTGGCGACCCATCTTTTTGCCCAAGTCCTATCTTTTCTAGCCCAAAAAGATGGGACTTTGCATTCTCGTGAGACTTCGTGAACTGGGACTTGGGACCCAGTCTGAACCGGCCCTTAACTTCACTTGTTGCCCTTTTTTTTTGAGTAGCCCTTGCTCTCGATGACAACTCGCACTTTTGGAGAGAAGATTACTTTCACCTCTTTTCTTTCTTCTTCTTCTCTTCCCACGGCAATTTTTTTTTTTTTTTTTCAATTTATTTGTCAAGGTAAGGTAATTTGCCCATAAACCGTCCAGGCATTAAAACCACCCACCTTCTCAAATGTACCCTTGCTGTACATGCATTTTTTCATAGGTTTTCAAAATGTCCAATCAGTGTACATTTGATGAGGTGGGCGGTTTTAGAGACCTATGGCCTTCAAGATTTCAGAAGTAATTCCACAAAGTTTCAAAAAATATGAAATAACTTGCATTAGAGTCAATTCTTCTTGTCTTTTAGGGAAAATTTATTGAAAAATAGTTTAAGAAGTTTCACCTCCCCAAAATTCAGTTTCAACCCTTAGATGGACAATTTATGAGCACACTACCTAATAGCGACTCGCACCGCAAAATGCACACATGCAAGGAAAATTTGGCTAAATTTGGAATAAACGAACGATATGTGAACGTTCATCCAATACATTTACTAATATAAGCTACATTCATTCAAAATCTGGCAAACTAGGTTTCTGCATAAGGAGGGACGTGGCAATTTCATCTAGTCTTTCATTCAAATTTTCTAGTGTGATGGTCGCCATTGTCATTTCTAGGTAAGATTTAGGCAAAAAAAATCCAAAAAAAAGAAATCTCCCAAGGTTTAATTTGGATTTTGTCAAGGTAGAGCGACCTGCATCTCAGATTGCAAGCAAGTAAGGAAAGTTTGGCTAAAATTGGAAAAAATGAGTGATAGATACAAGTTCATCTAAACAACTGCTAATGTAAGCTACTTTCATCCAAAACCTAGTGAATTGAAATTCTACTCTAGGAGAGATCTAGCGATTTCATCGAGTTTTTCACATGGATTTCTTAGTGTAAAGATTGCTAGCACTCTTTCAAGGTAAGATTTAGGCAAAAATTCACCAAGTAATTATATGCTATCTCTTCCTCCTAAAATAGGGTTTTCTCACAAAAAGTACATGAAATAGTGCGTTTACACTAAATAGTGCATTTACACTAAATAGTGCATTTGGAGCATCTCCACCACACCAATGGTTTCTCATCCTAGGAGAAACGCCCCTGCTTTACTTCAGCGTGTTGATTTGTAATTTCCCCACCCTTGCAACTATTCAAAATAGTGCTCAATCAATAACAAGCCTCCTTGCTTGAAAAAGTAGATAGAATCTCCATCATTGCCTATGGCTCAACCTATTAATTGACCCAAAAAGAGTGAACGCCACATTCATTAAATTGAAAAAATTAGATTCTCAAGTTGTACCCTAATGCTCAATTTAAGATGGTCACCTTAATCCCAAAATGTTACAAAATTCCCAATTTTATGAATATGGTGTTAGTGGTGTTTAGAGGAGTAGCCTTGCACTAGAAAATTATAAATTTTGCAGAGTATTAAAGGATCTTTTGACATGTCCAAGCATCAAGGGCATCTTTTTCATCCAAAAGCGTATCAAAAACAATGTTTCCTTGTACACGTGGAGATGCTCTTGGGTTGCCTCAACAATTAGGTTGTCTTACTTTGGCAAAGTTACCTCATGACTCACTCTTGGTCATCTGGAGGGACATGCAACTCTCTTTATGCTACAATAATTTCCAATTTTGTCTAAAGTTCCAACTTCCTTGCTTCTTGGTTGTGGTGCTTGTTGCTATGCCCAACCTTTGCGTGCTTCCTCCATTATTTATCACAATAATTATTGACAAAAGTTACTTTGGGCTTGGTAATTATTTAAATAGTGTGAAATGTTGAGAAATTACTATGGGACAACCTAAATGCATGATTTAGTGTAGTGCATTTACACCAAATAGTTGCATTTAGGTTATTTTAAGGGAAAATATCAAAAACGCCCCTCCGTTCTTTCAAAATATCAAATATACCCTTGTATTATCTAAAATATCAAAAATACCCCCAGTTTTGTGTCAAAGTATCAATTATACCCTTAGTTGTCTTTGAAAGCATCTAAAATCTTTAGTATTTTGTGTTTCTTTAGAACAAATTTTGTAAATATTGGGATGCCAATGAAAATTAAAAAATCTAGATGCAAGTTGCCTACAAGTCAAATCTTAGAGGCAAGTTTAATATAGGGTTTTTGCATTTAAGTTTATTGTGGGCATGTATTGACTAATCTTTGTCACTGCCTTTGGTGCAAATGTGACTTACAAAATTTTCAGTAAAAAGGCATAAGAAAATTAAGAAAACTAGTTGTTTTTGAAGATAACTAGGGGTATAATTGATATTTTGACACAAAACCAGGGGTATTTTTGATATTTCAGATAATATAGGGGTATATTTGATATTTTGAAAGAATTGAGGGGCATTTTTGATATTTTCCCTTGTTTTAACAATAGCCAAGGTGAATTGACCCCTCATTGCCCTCAATTAGAATGAATGGGCCTCAGGGGTTTATCCATTGCACATCCATGTTTTTTTGGCCAAGGTAGAAACAATCTACAATTTTATAGGGAAAGGTAATGTAACAATTTGCTCCCTATTTTTGTTCAAGTGTATCCTCCTTTAGGGTTTTTGATTAAACCAAGTTTTCTAAATCCAAATTTGGAGTGAAATTTTTCAAATTCAATCTTTTTATTGTAATTTTCAAACTCTCAATTTTTTTGAAAATGTGAAAATGCAAAACTTTTGCACCCTGACCCCACAAACTCATAAAGCAATAGATTGAGCCGGTGATCCCATTCATCCAAGAAAAGGGCAAAGAGGGGGTCAATTCACACTAGCCCTTGACAACTAGATTGCCTTACCCTAGAGAGTTACATCATGACCAAGTTTTTTTTTTTTTTTGGTAAAATAACATGCACCCAACAATGCAAGCATGTAAGGGAGAAATGAAGAGAATTGGATAGAAGCACTGACATGTAGATGTTCATTCAAAAAATGTACTAATATTAGTAATTTTGATCCAAATTTTAGCAATCCTAGTGTTTGCTTAGATAGGGATTTGGCAATTTCATCCATTTTTCCACCTAATTTTTGTACTAGTATGGTAGCCCATCATAAATTGAGATTAGATTTAGGTAGTTTTTTGCCACAAAAAAAGCGCTCCTCATGACTCATTGTTTGGCCATTTGAAAGCATGCAACTTTTTAGATATTAGAATTGTGCATGGTTTATAGCCAAAGCAATGCTAAGTTGTTTTTTTGCAATGTTGTTGTTGTCAAGTCCTTATTGTTATTAAAAATTGATTATTGTAGTAATTATTGATGAAAATGATTGTAGTATCAATAAATACTTATACAATGTAAAATGTCAAGGAACTAATGTGGGACAACCTAAATGCACTTTTTAGCGTAAATTGTCTCCACAACTTGTTGTGAACTTCCATATTGGCTAGGAATAAAAAGAAAACAATTGAAATCAAAAATCAAAGAAACAACAAGCAAGTTTGCATTGTAATTGATCGATAGAAATTTTAGTAATACATCCACATCTTTTTGGATTGGAATGAGCAAGATCATGCCTGTGGTCTTATGTCTGTATGCACACTTGTACCAAATGTGTTTAATGAATGAGAGAAAGAAAGGCCTTTATTCTTTGTCCTTTTTCTTTTGGTTTTAGCAATTGCTGAGATATCTTCATACTTCTGCCCTTTTATGAAATCTTTAATTTTGTCATAAGGAATATAAATATGAACAATTGCATTTTTTATTGTCGTCGTACTTGTTTGGAGGAAGACCCAATATGATGAGATATCCTAGAGATGGTTCCCGTTCAATAACATATCGATGTGATGCAGGATTCTTTTTAGGGCTTAGGAGAAACTGGACAAAACATGTTTGAGTTTCTTCCTTGCTGCTATGTTGAAGATTGCCATAACTCTTGAACGACCGAGCAACCTTTTAGTGACCATTACAATACGGGGTATTTTTCTTGTATTTGGAGTGCATCCACACCTTTATTACATTTGAGATCAATAAAGAAGTTAGAATGTAGATCAATATTGTTCTAGTGAGGTACCTAAAAGAAAATTGTCAAAAAATTGTGTTCCACTTAACAAAAAATGTGAAGTTGATTGTGTTGAGTTCTCTGTATCCAACGTAAAATTACGTTGGAAATAGAGAACTCGACACAATCAACTTCACATTTTTTGTTAAGTGGAATACGGTTTTCTGACAATTTTCTTCTATACGTAATCAAGATCCCAAATTAAAACTTTTTGTTGGTAGCAAATGCCAGTTATACAACAATGTACATAATATGTATTATAGTAACTTGGTCTTTTAAGGGTTAATCCCTAAATGCCCAAGGGTTTTTTCCTTGTTCTTGGAAGGAAATTTTGAGTTTTTTGAATTGTCCTTGTAAGATCATTAATAACCCCTAAAATACTAAGCTCAATTTTTCACCAAAATTGCTCCAATATTGCCATTTCTAGTACAAGTACCAAATTTTAGAAAAATAACTTTTTTGATAAATGTAGCCATAAGGTCTTGTACTATACTAATATCAAAAGATGTGAAATAAATTCATGAGTTTTCACCATGTAGATTGTTACATATTTTAGTTTGAAATGACAAAATCTGCAAAAATCTGGGCAACTGCACTTTGCAAGGTCATATTTGTATGAAAAAAATTCCAAAATGGTTGTAATTTTTGGATTTTTCTTCAAAGTAAGTTGGGTACATACTTGAAAATTATCAAATCATTTGGAATTGTAAAACACATGGAAAAAAAGTGCTAAGTAAAACAAAGTAGAGAATGATTCAAACCACTAAATTGTTAAGAATTTAATTATGTAAATGTAAAACTCTAGTCCCAATGGTTGTAATGTTGTAATGAAAAATTTACATCTTTTGGTTTTGTTTTTTTTCTAAAAGATTGAAAATTGAGTAAATTAATGGACTCCAAAGGTTATATTAGGGTAGAGAATCCATAATTGCCTCCAAACAAAATCTCCTCATAACTTTCATCTCATTGATCAAAATGGAATGAGTCAAAGCCCAAGTATGTGTAAATCTAAAGAATCAATTTCAAAAAACAAAATTCAAAAACGTAATTTTTAAAGAAGTTTTTTGGATGCCAATTGAGCAAAGAAAACTACATATCATGCAATAACTATTGAACCACAAAGTCAAAAGTTATGAATAGTGTTGGGCCTTAAAGCTACTCCTTGGACATGTCATGTGTGAAAATTTCAAAGAAAAAAATGAAAACCCCATTGGTAGTGAGCTGCCCAAAATTGCTATGTTGCCAAAAAAGGGTGTTCAAGGCTTTAGGGGTTAAACATCAAAACAAAATTGTAATCATGGGATCTTGAACTATAAAGGCTTTTAGAGGACGCACCAAAAAAAAAAACTCTAAAGAAGCCACAGAAATGTTAAGATATTTGTGATTGAATGTTGATGAATGCAAAAAAAATGTTTTGTAAGATCTTATTTCAAAACTACTGACCCCCTTCCAAATTCATAACCACAAATTCACAAATGAGCCTTCAATACAAGTCTCAAAAAATTACCCCATAATACAAAGAAAATGTTTAAACTCCAAGTATTGACCAAAAATCACTATGAAGGAAAGAAAATTCAGCATGAATGAATTCTAATTTGTACAACAAAAACATTTCAAGTGGAATTAGCACAAAAACACATTTACATTTTGTTAGATGATAAATTCTCAATGAAAAGCCCTCACTACCCAAGGGTAATCTTCACTTTCTTCTCAACTTGTTGCTTGTCTTTCCAATATGGTAGCTTGTCATAAGCTCTTTAATGACACTATTAATCACACTTTTTGATGCGCAAGAGTATGCTTGCAGATTAGCTTTCACCAAAAACAATTGAAATGCAATACGGCAGACATTTATATTGAACAGTGAAGCTATCTTTAGACCACAACTTCTCCAAAAAAATTTAAACTTAAATCTTTGCCATCAGCAAGGTCTCAAAGTTTCCTGAGCAACCAAACTATAATTTGACAAGTCTATATTTGTTCAACTTGCACACTCATCCCATTGTCCAAATTGGATTTAAATTGCCGAACTTCAAGGCTTCAACTTTAAGATGGTCTCATCTTCTCAAATTTGATAAAATGGAGGATACTCTTCTTCCATGAACTTTGTTTCAAACTTGACTTCATTGACAACCACTGTTTCATTGGTTCACCTCCCTAGGCAAATAGGAGTTGATTTAGCTACGTGGGCTCCCCATGAAAACGAAAGAGTTTGAAAACGTGACAAGTGAGGTAGCGTAGACAACGGTGTGACTTGCAATATACTCCGAGATATTTCAGAATTTTCTAATTCATTTGAAAATGATCTGAGTGCTATGGGGTATACCGTAACTGTACGCTAAGTTTGATGGCAGCAAATAACGAATAAGAGAAACAGAAGGACGGCGAAGTTGAAAAGTCTACACATCAACAACAAAAAAAAACATTAATTTGGGTTCTTCTTTCAATGATCATGTATCTTACCATATCCTTAATATGTAGAATTAGAATCCACCAAAACGCTCTCAAAACCTACTCTTCATCCTTTTGTAATACTTCCGTACCAACCATCTTTTACTTCATGCTACCATTCACATCTGCAAAGACTCTTCTACTACAGGAAGTGGTAGGATGCTTCGGTGAACACACAACCAAGTCAACATGTTACGGCACGCATCTTCGGCTATGAATACCTCGATATTGATACTGAAGCCACTAGGTTTGAAAACTCAAAATCAGTTTCAAGAAAAAAACTGTGCAATGTAAGTAAGCATATGACACAATAAAGATAATCAGTACTACAAAGCGCAAAATATCCAGAACTCCAATGCTACGGATATATTAAGCAAACCTATACAAAATATACAGCACATGAAGCAAAGATCGGCAACTACTTCGAAACAAACTGGGCAAACAACGACTTCAACCGGGCCTTCTCACTATTCAAAGAACAAAGGCAGACACGTGCAGCAACAAGATTTGAGGAAGAAATAAGCATTGCAGAATTTAAAACAACTCAAAGAGCCACTTGAACTTCAGACGAAGATACGATGAGAAACATGAGTGCACACGAGCACAGAGTACACAGAATACAGCATGAAACGGTCTTTCAACCAAAAAAAAAGTACATCTCCAGAAAAGTGAGAAACTAGGATTCCATGTACAAACGGGAGTCCATTACCTCGTAACGAATGGTTTTGATCATCGTACTAAGACAAAAATTTACGGTAAACGACAACAGCCTATCTTCTTCTAACTCCGCATTCAAAGTAAGCGTTTCCACAGGGAGCGAACTATTCACGATATATCATATCAGGATATACCTATAACTAAAACCGTCTCCGAGTAGGACTGCGGGACCTGTGCCCACCTCGAGGCGACCTGCAAGAAGATAAACACTTGTAGCTCAATAAGACGATTACAACGCATATGGCGTAACGAATATTGATAACACACCATTTGAAGCCTTCATAAGAAGTAAGCAGAAACAAAATGCTGCAAAGCTACAAATAAACGAATGCTGGAACCCAAGACGCCTAGAACACAAACAATAATGAGCATCTCACCTTCTTCGAACATTGCGACGGTGAAGTGGGCCACTACTAAATGCCCAGTTCACAAATATGGCTTGTGTGAGCAACTGCTTTCCATTCAAATTGTCAATTGCCGCTTGAGCTTCTTTTTTCATTTCATATTCGATAAGCGCATAGCCCTGGATGCAAAACGATAAAAATTTTAAGTTACAGAAAAGATCATTTTTAACTGAAAAGGTCGACACATCGGCCTAAAAGTATCACTAAATAACGAAAAATGACGAAACACCAATTCTGGTGAACCACAAATTAATTATTCCCAGTATTTCAATACAATAAAGCAGAATGAAAAAACTTGTGCAATGCAGAACAAAAATCCATTGATTATGAAAATCGAATCGAACCTTGACAAATCCAGTTCGTCGGTCGAGGTTGAGATGCAAGTTCTTGATCTCTCCGAACTCGGAAAAAGCCTCGTGTAGATCGTCCTCCTGAGCTTCTTCGTGGACACCAGTAATCAGAATAATCCAACCCTCAACAGCTGGTAGTCCATAGTCAAGGAGACATCTCAAAAATTCACTCAGAAATAGCTTGCCTATGAATGAAATGAAGATACAACCAGAATATTTACGGATCCTTCTCACCCGAGAAATTTTATTAGTAAAAAATGTGGCAACACCCTAGGCTGCAAAAACCAACCGTGAGCTGCATGCTGCCTCTTACTGTAATAATTGGTTCGCCCCAAAGATAGTAACATATATCAGACACTTTCTTCACACAATGCTGATAAGTTACTACCGCATATGCTTAAAGCCGTCCACACTCGAGGGCTTGTAACAATATTATCAGGTATGCCAAGAGCTCTCTGTAAAGTCTAATTCACTTTACACCAAGCCCCGTCCAATGCAGAGAACCGAGACCAACTCTTTATAGCCTCAAAACGCTCAGTTCGCTATAATAGATATATCCTGGTTTAAAACAAGTGCTGTCAACAAATACCTAATACATTGATCGTGTCCCATACGAAGATAGAAGAAAGGCAAGAACTAAAATGACAAAGCTTCCTCATACCACGGCCTAACAAGGCAGGTTGAAACTACAACAAACAAATAAGACAAAAGTGGCTCAAGGAAAGACATCAAAAGAGGCTTGGACGCTATTATACCCAAACTGAGGGTTTCCAATAGCTTGCAACATCCTAGCATGTATCATATGTTAGGAGAACAAAGGACCTACAACACAAAGCTTTATCCGACGGTGTTAAACATTATAATTAATTTCTTAAAAGTGTAATCACAACATACTGCTCTAATCACCAAAAATGCTGAAGTTAGAAAGTAATGCCAAGAAGGAAAGGAAAAAAAAGGCGTCCAACTGAGGGTTTCCAATAGCTTGCAACGTTCTAGCATGTATCACATATGACAAGGACCTACTACACGAAGTTTTATCCGACGGCGTTAAACATTTTAATTCTCTTAAAAGCGTAATAACAACATAGTGCTCTAATCATCAAAAATGCTTAACCATGCCAAGAAGGAAAGAAGAAGAAAAACAGGCGTAGGCGAGTCTTAAGAGGATACAGCGCTGAGGACCAGGGCCACCACCGGAATCAAGCGATTCAAACTCCTTCACAGCGTACCGTTGAGAGCGATCGGTGTCGGCCTCCTCTCGAAACCCTCGCCCCTTGGTCTTCCGCCCGGCCGCTGCCGCAGCAGCAGCAGCTCCGCGGGAGCCTCCTCCGCCTCCTCCGCCGGTGCCGATGCCACTCGTAATGATCGTGGACTTCAACTTCGGCGCGGGCGCGGGCGCAGGCGCGGGAGGCGTCTCCAAGTCCTCCATCGCGACATCCTCGTCCAGGAGATCGTCTTCCTCCGGCTCGAAGTCCACTGCGTCCACCACTTCGGCTGTCGTCATTTTTAGCGATTGGAGAAAGTATCCGATCAAGCTACTGCAGTAACGAACACAACAATCTAGTCCTGCAAGAAAACACGCACGACGACGGCAATGCCACAACAACAACGCCAGTTGCGAGCTCCAACGTCGTCGAAACCCTAGCGCTGGACGAAGCAAGTCAGAGCAGGTCGAAAACAACCGAAACCTAGAATCGAGAAATGGATGAGGACAGTGGGATGAACTCCTCCAACATTCATCCATATCTCTCAAGCAAAGACACTACAGTCATAACATTCAGCAGCAGTCCGCCTGACTGCCCTCCCCTCAATTGAAGAGTGTGGAATATTCCATATCCATCACTAGTTAAGAGGACATTTGACTGAATTTGTCAAAGAGTTTATGGAGAGAGGCTCAATTTAGTGTACATACGTCGATGTGCGGATTAGCCATGCTAGAAAAAAATTTAAAAAAAAAATTGTCATGATAAAGTTCGTGAATGATACCTGAAGAGAGGGCAAGGCAGACTCTCTTCAGGCTACTAAATGTTATGGTAGACCCTTTTGGCAACCTACACCAAATAGTGCATTCCGGTTGCCCCATACTAATTTCTTACATTCCATACTATTTAAATATTTATTGCTGCTACAGTAAATTTCAACAATAATTACTCTGACAAGTAACTTTTAAAAGTCTTGGCAAATAACAACACAGCTCTAGAAAGACAAATTAGCTGTGTTTATGACATAAACCATTTGAAATCCTAATATTCAAAGAGTTACATAAGCCTCCAAGTGGCCAAACCATGAGTCATGAGGTAACTTTCTATGGTAAGGCAACCTAATGCACTATTTGGTGTAGAATTGAGAAATGGATGAAGATAGTGGGATGAACTCCTTTAACATCCATCCAAATCTATCAAGCAAAGACACAAGAACCTTTTGGCAACCTAGAATTGAGAAATGGATGGGGATAGTGGGATGAACTCCTCTAACCTTCATCTCTATTTCTCACGCACAGGCACAATAGTAGTGAAAATATTTTGGATGAAGTGGGCTTAGCTTTTTTTCTCACCAATTTTGGTGTAGCAAAAAAGCAAAAAAGCAATAATTAGCACAAAATAATTTCATTGACAAGACTCTTTTGACAAACTAGAGTTGAGAAATGGATGAGGACAATAGGATGAATTCTTGTAATATTCATCTATGTTTCTTAACCCCTAAGTGCCCAATCGACCATTTTTTGGTTGCTGCCCATATTTTTTGAGTTGCTTGAGACCAAAAAAAAACTATTTTCAAATTTTTTTTTATGTAATAGAAAATCAAGTCTACTTTTCAACTTAACTTGAATCATGTCAATCCAAGTTAAATTCCTCCAAGGAGAATTTTTCAAAAACAAACACTTCAATGTTTGCTAGTGTTGTAAAATTTACTATTTTGGGATACTGATGATGTTCTCTCCGTTCAAAAGATTGCATTTTTGAAGTTTAGGATAGAATGTCTATTTTCAGCCAATCATACCAAATTTTGAAATCTATGAGTAAAATTTGTAATTTTGGTGAATATTAAATGATAAATGCTTCTAAATTCACTACATAAAAATACAAAACTTTTTTTGAATGTTTGACCATTACTAAACATTATGATTCTTATTTTCTCTTTTAAAGCAACATTCATCAAAGTTACAAAAATACCATTTTATAACACATCTATGTTTTGCCCTTACCCCCTTGTACCTTTAGGGGTTCAAATACACTAGACCCTTTTGGCTTTTGGCTTTTCAAAAATTTGGGAGCATCTCCACCAGTAAGTTACTGGCACCCCCAACCCTAACGGAATGTTTTAGAAGCAGGGCAGAATTGGAACCGGTGGAGATGGTTGCTCTCACACCCATCCATATCGAAGGAAAATATGAGATCTCACTACAGTACTCCACAGCCCCAATCTTAGCCAATAGCCCCTGAAAACGTGGTTCAAGGTGACGTGTCAAGTCTTTGCCAAAAGCTCAACTGTAGAGTAGGCACCTAAGAGGGAAATTTCCAGACGTCAAGGCTTTATAGTATATTTTGCTGACAGTGATGCGCTTGGTGATTCCTGCCCGGTATAGATATAAATCTTCATTCTCGTGGAATTAGAACTTGAGTGTAAGTTAGCGTCATTGAAAGTGCATCACAAAAAATTGCTAAGAATTGTTATGAGAAATTATGAATAATGGAGGACCATAATACAAAGTAAGTTATGTTTTAAAAATCCGACGTCGCTTGTAAAACACTTTTGACACTCATCAAAATAGATGAAAACCGACCCTTTTGCAAGAGTTGCTCACATCAAGTGTCATGTTTTGAAAATATAGCCAAGTTTACAAATTGCTTCGCAAGAGCAAGTTTATATTAACCTCTAAGCGCTCAATTGATCATTTTTTGGGAGTTGTCCTTTTTTGTGGGCTATTTAGGATGAAAAAACATTTTTTGAAATTACAACAAATTTTCCAAGTAAGAAAGAAAGTATACTTTCCAACCCAATTTGAATCATGTCAATCCAAGTTAAACTCCACTAAGGATGATTTTCCAAAAATAAACATTTCAATATTTGCTAATGTTATAAAATTTACTATTTTGGGAAACTAATGATGTTATCTCCTTCAGAAATAAAGCATTTTTAAAATTTTGATTAGAATATCTATTTTAACCACAATCATACCAAATTTTAAATTCTATGAATAAATCTTGTAATCATGATGAATATTAAATGGTAAATGCTTTCAAATTCATAAGAGTTCAAAACCTTTTTTGAATGTTTGACCATATGGATAATTACTAAACATCATGATTCTTGTTATCTCTTTTGAAGCAATCGTAATCAAAGTTACAAAAGTATCATTTTATAACACGTCTAAGTTTTGCCCTTAACCCCTTGGGCGTTTAGGGGTTAAGTAATTGCACAACTTGATGGAATCTCTTGTGACATGCAAATAAGATGAGTCTTGATTGGTCCCCTGCATGTTTACTAGGTGGATACGTGGAAAGTGATTGGATCCTTTTCAATGGATTGTGGGGTGATTGTGTCCCTTGTAAATGAAGGTGGAATAACTATGATGAAACATGTAAGCAATTTGCATTAGAGATGCTTTTAGAGAACGTGGTAACAAATGCCAACACAAAATCATCATACAAATGACTTAGAGCATCTCCACCCGTTGGCCGGTGGAATGACACGCCATATGGCTAAACCCGGCCCCTTCATGGAGAATCAGCTCGTTATATAATTCTTGTGTCCACCAGATTGAGTTTAAGAGGACACGTTACAATGTTTGGAATTAAAATCTATGTCAAAAATAGCTGCAATTTATGGATGCTCCAGGCATCTCTGCCATTGCGGCATGGGATGCTCTAGGCATATTTGCCACAACAGCATGGGCAAGTTAGTAGTTTAGACTTTAGAGAATTGATGGCAAATAAATTAGGGCCTCACCAACCATCAAGGCAATAAATAAAAATGTCAAAACCATAATTCAAGCACGTTACAAATGAAAACTACCATGGCAGTTGAGAGTGCCGAGAGCCTTTTTTGATGCGGCTAGGCAAAAATTTGCCATCACTATGTCAACGTTGGACATTCTGAAATCAGAAACAATCCTAAGACCATGGTAAATGACAGACCGGAGCCCCCCCGCTTCCCACGGAAGAAGGCCCTTACACACTTTTATCAATCAAAATTGCAAGAATTACACTATATCTAATCACACACACATTGGATGTTATTGTTTTTCAAGGACAAATTTGAGTGTAACAATCCAATATGAGTAAAGTTTATAGTGAAAGTAGATGTGATAATTATGTATCTACACTAGAACTTTCATATTATAAAGATTCTATTATCAAGGTAATATGATTTCAGAAACTTATCACACTCGCGTTCTTTGGGGATTGGTTGTATTACTGAGTATTTAATTAAAATCATGTGAAGCCTAACTTTAGAGGAGGTAGTATATTAAGGTGAGTTCACCCAATTATGATCCTGCGACTTAACGCCGTCACATCTACGCAATTAAGACGTTTTGAATCTGAAATCTAGGCTTGTCCTAGATATCTTATCACTTGTGACACAAATGATAAGATATCTAAGACTTGCCTAGATTTCAGTTTCAAATGTTCTTGTAGCTTAGATGTGACAACATTAGGTTCAGGGATCAGAATTGGATGAACTCACCTTATTGGACTTAAAGTAAGAACCCCCATAAGTGTCAATGTCCCTATAACCGTCACTTTTGAAATCTTGGAAAATTTGTGGAAGTGAATAGATGTAATGATAAGGATGTACTGCATGTGAACATGAAATCTTAAAAGTGGTTATGGGTGCAATGGCAGGTTTGCTTTTCAAAAATTCACAACTTATTTTCATAGTATCCAAATAATACATTTGAAAGTGCAGACTTATTCTTTTTTGTTCCTAATAGGATCCTATAATTTGCTACTTGTTTATTAATAGTCATCATGTTCAAAACCCTTAGTTTGACGTTTATGGGTGCTCTTACCTTATACCATTTGACAATATGGGTTTTAATAATAAGGTAACCCGCTCTAATCTCGACCAAGTGTCTAATCCCATGCAAATTTACACCAACAATATATTTCAAATCTAAGATCTAGGAGAGCCCTAAATAGCTTATCTCCTATAATCCAGAAGATAAACTATCTAGGACTCTCCTAGATTTTAGATTTGAAATCTACAAAGGATGTACATTTGCACGGGATTAGATACATGGTCGGGATGAGAGCGGGTTACCTTAATTGTTTATATTTCCTTGGGAACATTTGCAAAGCTCATTTTGTTAAATTCATATAACTTATTAGTTGAAAGTTGATAACGTCAATGATTGGTTTCTTGTCGTTTGTTCATTTGCAACGAGCTACGTTTTTTGAAGATCAAACACAAGAATCACTAAGCTTTGTGACTTGCATCCACTCCAGCTTTGTGTATAAATTTTGAGATTGCCCATGCCACATAGCACTCTTTGATATTAAACAGGACATACTCTAAGACAAATACCTTCTTCCACTTTTTCTTTTTTTTTTCCTTATAACTTTCATAAAACAATAGGTTTTTAATCAAAGAAATATTATATCATCATGATGTAGGTTTGTATCTTTACTTTCCATGAACATTCTCATGTTAATTTCAAGTAGCCTTCCATATTACTAATGAACTATGTCATATAATCCAAACAAGAATAATTTCAAAGGTTCTTTAAAAACCAAGTGAATTTTTTTTAAAACAGACATTGATCATCATATTACACTAGAGCTTGATAGTTTCAACAAAAAAACGTAATTAGTTTTCATTAAGTATTCAAGAGAAGTGAAAAAAAAAAATAATCCTTATATGAGTTCAAAACAAAATTAAATAGTACAATACACTACAAAAGAAATTATATAATCAAAAAAAATAAAAATATTTGATTTGTTAACCCTCAAACAACTTTAACACAAACTCCTTTTTATCGAGGGAATTGTATTTTTTTGTTGTATTTTGTTAGTTCTTTGAGATTGGTTGTGTTTGTTATTTGCTTACATTCCATTTCAACAAAAAGAACATTTTTGTGAACACTTCATTATAGAGAACTTTGGGTCTAAGGATTAATGATGCTTACTAGGCAATTTGTCTTGACAACTTGGATCATAAGTAATCATCATAATCTTGATAGTACATCATCAAACATTGACAAATCTTGTAAAGTGATGCACAATAGAATCTCCATTATCTAGTGTTTGGGGACAATTGGCTGTTAGTGTTTTGTCAGCTAAGTTAGTTGAAACTGCAAAAAACTACAGTAGTTGAAACTTGAAACTACCTGATAAAAAAATGGCCATTTTTCTCTAAAACCCCAAATTATAGTATATTACAATAGAAATTTAGAAGTTTTATAAGAAAAAATTGTGCATGAGTGCAAGTAATGAAAATTCAATTGAAACTAGGAAATGCCTAATTTCAACCGGTGAAGTTAAAATTTCTCCTTGAACACTGCCATTATCTCTTGGTAACTCTATCAAATTGCAAGAGAAGTAAACAGTTTTTGGTGTATTTTTATGCATGGGTTGCTTCAATATCTACAAATGACTAATAACTCTCAAGTACTAAAGTACAAAAAAGATATAATTTTTCAATCAAACTAGTGAGTTTTCAAGAAAGATCTAAACATTCAAGCTTTCATTTGCTTGGAAGTGTATCAAAACCATGGTGCAATGTTTAGATCCCAAACAAAAACAACAGCATATTTACATTAGCTTTTGTGAACTCATTGTACTAAATTTTAAAATTTTGACAAACTTATACAATCTCTTTATTAAGGTTTTATATTTAGTCCAATGTTTTGTAGATTGCAATAGGAATATTTCACAACACAATTATTTTTTGGACAACTTGAATAACTAATTCTATCCCAATCATACAAGCAAAAACTAGTAATATTAAAAAAAATCTACTCAATGTCAAAGTTGCAAGAGAAGTTTTTATTTAATCTCATAATGTTGGCTTGTAAAGGGATAAATCTAATATTTCAAAAACGTTTGAATATTAAAAGCATAGATGCTATAAGATTGGCTCTTAAGTCTTGCTATGTTTCTTTTAGGTTCAACTTTTGGAACAATGTTCTTATTCCTTAACCCCTAAAGGATCAAGTGGTTGTTCAACATCCACTTGAGAACTTGGGTAGTGTCATATGGAGTCAATTTTTATTGGATGTTCTCAAAATTGTTGCACAAGGTGAATATGTATCCCCCAAGTGGCAATGTAAATTTGTCCCCAATTGGATGCCAGAAATCATGAAAGAATGACTAATGTATTGCCAAATCACTAAACCTCCTTGCATTGTAGGGTGATTTAGAATAAGCTAGATATTTGCATTTGAAAATTTTCATGAGTGAACTTAACATCATATAATTGTGAATGGTCAAAAAGCTCAAACTTGTGTAGAACAAAACTTTTACTCTAGGAAGGTTCAAAGTCTGCTGACCTTGTTTTGCAAGAATGAAATAAAGTTGTTTTTCTCACTTCCAACATTATAATCTTACAATCCGCGCATTTAAACGGGCTAGATTTTTTTGTACATATTGATTTACCTATTTTGCATAGTTTGTATGGTTGAAATTGAGAAAAAAGGTTTTTATTTTCAATTTTGGACAATGTACTAAAGGTTGGCAGTTGTGAGATTATTTTCAAAAACACCATTGATCGTTTAGGGATTATGACTCCAAAGCATTTTTTTTTGTTATGTAGACATTTCTAAGCGAATTAGGGCTTGGAATGCGGTGTGTAGTTATAAGTTCCATATTTCAACCTCTCAACTAATTCAGCTCTCATAATTTTAGTACAACTTTAAATTAAGAGTATAGTGTAAACCACCTCTAAGTTCAAACAATTTTGGCTCTTCTTAAAAGGAGCATATATGTGGAGCGTACAGACCCAAAGCTATGTAAAGATTTTCCACAACAAAGTAAAAGTGAATGGTATCTAAAATATCATGTTTTGAGATTTTCATAACAATGGAAAGCCTTCGAGAAGGAAAATCTTCATATACATTGTAAACAATTTCAACATTCAATTCCACTTCAATAGAAAGACCCAATCACTTGATTTTCCACCTAGTTGGATCACTTGCTAACATTCAATCCATGCTTCCTCAAAACAACCAATATATTGATTCCAAACCTTCTTGTATTGCCACAAAAAACCGTTGAACAAGATTCTTGAAAAGAGCCAAAAGTGATGAAGACCACTTGGAGAAATGTGTTTCAACACAAAATGGGATTTAGACATATATGTTTACATTTGCATTTGCATTTATATATACACATGCACATATACATACAAATATATATATATAAACACTTATGTGATTGAGCAAAAGTTTTTTTGAGTTCTAGTAGGGATATTGCAATTGTGTTGAGAACTTCAATTGTATTAAGTTGTAGAAGAGTAAAAAGGAATGCAAAAATAATAATTGGATGTTTGGGTCAATTATTTGTTTATCATATTGATTTGTGTGTTGAGGTTTTGATTTTTGTTAAACCCAATTATTGAGGAAAAGTCCCACTTTCTCAGTTCCAAATTTTTTAAAAGTGTTCTCATGTAGGCATTTCTAAATGGACCAAATCTTGGGAAGTGGAACATAGCATAAAGCCATAGGTCCCAATATTATCCAATCTTTGCACACATAAATTTCTAAAACACAATTTGAATTGGTACTTTATACTTGGCACTTCAAACTAACCACTCAAAGCAAACTTCCATGCTAGTCCCCCAATTGGAAAACTTGAAAATGACAAACAAATCAACATTGCCAACTTGTTCATCATATATGAGCTTTATTATTCTAGATAAGCATAGAAGTTTGTCCTTGGGACTTGGAGCTTGGAACATTATGTGAACCAAGCCCCTTTTTTTGAAGGGCAAATTAATGCCAAATGACATCATTTAACCTCTAATGGATTGTTGCCCCCTCAAAGGAAAAATGGGATTTTGGGTATTTACCTATGGCTAAATTATTTTTTGTGATTTTTTGAAACTTAGATTAACCCCTAAATGCACAAGGGGTAAGGGCAAAACATAAATGCGTTCAAAAAAATACTCTTGTAACTTCAATGAAGTTTGTTTCAAAAGAGAAAATAAGAATCATGATGTTTAGCAATTATCCATATGGTCAAATATTCAAAAAAAAACTGTACTCTTATTTAATGAATTTAGAAGCATTTACCATTTAATACTCATCAAAATTACAAATTTTATTGACATAGTTTAAAATTTGGTATGATTGGTTAAAAACAGACATTCTGTTTGAAAATTCAAAAATGAAATACTTTTGATGGAGAGAACATCATTAGTTTCCCAAAATAGTAAATTTTGTAACACTAGTAAATATTGAAGTGTTTATTTTTGAAAAATTCTCCTTGATGGAGTTTAACTTGGGTTGGCATGATTCAAATTGGGTTGGAAAGAAGACTTGCTTTCCTATGTGAGAATTTTTTTATTTTTTCAAAAAATGTTTTTTAATATTTTGGGCAACCCACAAAAAAGGGCAGCGACCAAAAAATGGTCGATTGGGCATTAGGGGTTAAGGTGGGTAATTCAAAGATCTAGATATGAGCATCTAATTTTTCTTCATTTCAACATTTAATGAAAAATTTATGCAAGAATTTATCAAACTAGAGGAGGAGGTGTAGTTTGGGTAAGGCCTCTCTTTTGTAAGTGGGCGTTGACTCCAAAGAGCGTTTGACCCCATATTCAATCAGTCTGGAGTTGCATGTTATGTATGAAGTGTATCTAGATATCGCGTTTGTCTAAATACACTCCATATGTTACATGCAACTCTGTATTGATCAAGTATGGGGTTGTCAGCTCTTATGGGCACAAGGTGTGGACACTTGGGCAAAGAGGAGTGGAGTGGAAGGTGCACATCTTGGGGGACTCCCAATCTTTCCATTCCTTTTGCCCCATGTAAATTCAGTACTTTAATTTTTTTAGTGGTTTTTGTGCTTGTTATTTTATTTTTTATTTGTCCAAGTTATAGTGGGCTAAGAGTCCGTTTCACCATTTAGATTAGTATAATTCAAATTTCTGAATTTTACATAAATCCTCCAATTTTGCCTAGTATATTAGGAGTTGTTGTGAGAATCACTTGTCTTTTTTTTTTGTCTTTTGGTTTTGGACAAGTAGTTTTTGGCTATAAGTTCTGCGTCATAAAAATTTTCTTATTGAAATTTGAAAGGAAGGTATATGTAATAGTCACAAATACTTAATGATGTTTTGAATATTTATAAAACTAGTTTGCTATTTTTAAACAACTCTCAATTAGGTGTCTACTTTGGCCATTTTGGGAGTATGAGTACTATCTTTGACCCTAAAATGCAAAGTTGAAGGTCAAAATTGAAATGCAATTTTCTTTACTAAAATTACACAATCCTACCAAATATAATTCAAGAATAGTAAAGTATCCACCTTCTACGTGTGCTCAAAGTGCACTACTTTTGCGCAAGTGCACAGAACAAAATTTATTTTTCCCAAAAACAAATTTGATGGAAAAGGAGCACCTTCAAGTTAGGAAAAATGGAAAAAAATTTAATTTGTTTATTTGAAATTTTTTACTATTTTCTAAAAAGTAAATATATAGTGTCCTTTTTCTTGGTGTTTTTTGTTGCTCTATTTTTGTGCATAACTTTTAGATTTTTTTTCTCATGTTTGAATTTTCATTAGTATGCTATTTTAAGTGCTTTACAAATTATCTATATTTTGTTTTATTTCTTAAAAAATTATTCCAAAAGCTCACAATACTCCAGTACTAAGGCTGTTTGAGTCAAAATCGACAAGTGTTTCTTGCAACTGCCAATTGGCAAATTTTAGGACCTTCAAGCATTCAAAGATTTTTTGGAGTATGTTGTACACTTCCAACTCATTTAAAAATTCTCCCACACATGCCTAACTTGGTTTTCAGCATGGAAAAATTAAACCTTAACTTTGGGTAGGGTAATTTTTTTGCTATAAGAGTAGTCAAAGGCTTTTGAAATTTTTTGACAAGAAGGGAAAAAAAATCTTTTCACTTCAGATGTCAATATCTCACTACACTAATAATGATAAATAGTGATATGTTACTAATAGTGTTACTTGCACTTTTACCTCACTAACTTTAAATATCAAGTAGTTTACATTTAAAGCTGCCTCTTTAAAGAAATGTTGTCAACCACCACAAGTGTGCCATTCCTGTCTTCCTAGCTTTGCAGCTTGCCACCTTAACCCCTAAAGGACCATTGTCCCTACGGGGGACAAATGGGATTTTGGACAGGTACCTACAGCCTCAATTTTTGTCTTGATTTTTTGAAACTTTTTTTAAAGATAGAAAAACACATTAGCTTTTGGGGAATCTAATTTTTATTCCAATTGATGCCATGGAGCAAAAGTTATGCCCAAATAAGCACAAATTTGGGGACTAGGGGCAGCAAAAAAAATTCTTATAAAAACTTGAAAAAAAAAATTAATTTTTTTTTCTTATAGATTATATCTTTGTGTACCTCTGAAGTTTTGAATCATTCCATTTGGACTAGTTATGAGAAAGTTATGGACAATCTTGGTTTTGGGCAACTCAAGCATCTTTTTGAAAAAATAACTTATAAACTTCATTTTTGAATGCAGATTTAACATTTTTTCAAAAAAAGTTGTTGGAGAGGGTGAAGTTTGCTTTCTAGAACAATCTTACCAATGGGATTATTGCGTTTCAATTCCATTGCAGGGTTATTAGCAATTTAAGTTTTTGTTCAATCTCATACCTTCTTTCACCTAATATTTTTTTAAAGAATGAAAATTAAGTATTCTTTTTTGAAATTTTTTCCCAAGATTCCCAACTCAACTTCCCACCATGCAAAAATAGAATTCCAAACTCTATGGTGCAAAAATTTTAAGTTAAAAATGTTCAAAGTTAAAAAATCTAATCAAGCAAGGTGCAAAAAAGCTGTTTTTTACTTTTTAAATGCATATATCTTCCAATCTGTGCTGTCAAAGTTCTTGAGTTTTGTATGACACATTCTTATAGTAGTTTAGCACAAGATCCTACGATCAAATATGCAAAATGCCTGATTTTCAAACTTTTTTACTCTTTGCCAATGAGGTGACAATTTTGAGTGTCTTTTGATAAGAAAAAGGCCATGGTCCTTTAGGGATTAAAATCTTCTGTAGTCTCTGTTGATGGGCACTTGCCACGTTCTTCTCCCTAAAATTGAAATTGTATGCTTGCTCGCCACTTCATTTCGCTTCTTTTGTGGTCTTGTATTGTGTAAATCTTCTCAATTTCTCAAGTTCTACTCTCCATATGCTCCACAGCCACATTCTTCTTCTTCTCCTCCTTCGCATCTTTGTTGGTCTTCATGACGTTCTGTGGCAAAGAAATTTGTTTGAGTACCTCAATCGCTTATCTCTAGCGTACCTGGCCGTAGTCAAGGTTTAGGGTTTGTTGATTTTAAGCCCTACCGGAACAAGAAGCCCAAATCGTGCTTTGTGTCTTTCAAGCAATTTTGAATAGATCATATGGGAACAATTTTCATGTGTGATTTTTTAATGTATATTTTGGATTGTTTGCCATGTTGGCAATACAAAATTGTGCTCCATCTGAGGCTCTGAGCTGTATTTTTCACAACATGAGGAAGCGAAGTGGACTTGTTATAACCATGAAGTCTTGGTCGTTTAGGTGTGAAAACAAACCAGGTGTTCTCTCAAATCGGAACGCAACTTATGTGTGTGCTTCACTTTCAAGTACTTGGTGGGTGGTGTGATCTTGTCGTGGAAGACAACAGAGGGCTAACACTCCCTCATAGTTTTGTTTTCCTGATGCCGGTTTCATCCAATGCCAATCTAATGGCATCTCTAATTCCTTGTCCTTTATTCTTCCCCTTCCGCTACATTCTCCTCCCTTCTGCGTCCTCACTCTTCCCGTCCTATACATGCTTGTTTTTTCCATTTGACAACACCTAGGGTTGTGAGAGCATAAAGTCACGAGGGTTTGGTTGTATCAAGCGTGGATTGAGGTGGAGAGACTTGGAGATGGGCAGATTTGAAGAAGATTGGGATTGCTTGTGGTTTTAGGGTTGTGCCATTAGGATCTGTTAGGTTTTGCAGGGATTGTTTGTACTGAGAATTGGCAAGGCAGTGGCATGCAATCATGGCGCCGCCTCTCAATGTGCAATACCGATCTTCTCTTTTTTTGATGTTGTTGTTTGGGAGTAATTCTAAAATATTGCGCTAGTTTTTGTTGAATTGTGAATGCTTGTGGTACACAATTGGGAGGAAGCAGGCCAAATGTAGCAGGGTTGGTTGTGGTGATGATGAGTTGTTGATGTGAACGATGGTTCTTCTAACATGTGGTGAAATGTGAGATGATTGTTTACAAGACCTAAGCATGCACTATTTGATGTGCCGTTTAATTGCAGTTTATGGCTATGACGGTAAGAAGATGAGAATATGGACAAAAACAAATGAATGTTGAATGTAACACAATTTTTTCATATTTTTTGAAGCATTGTTGAATTATTAATGAATTTTCAAATTTTTTTGCTGGCATGTGTTGGTCAATTCTTGACCAAAGACCAATTTCTAATACTAAATGTAAACTTGTAAAAAAAATTACTCCCAAAATTTACAATAGTTGATAAGTAGTGTATACGTTGACATTTAATGTTGGTAACATTATGGGAATTGTTGACATTTAGTGTTGGGCTTCATAATTAATGTTGCCAACACTATTTACCATTATTAGTGTAGTCTCCATTTGAAATGAGATGAATTTTTTTTTCAACAAGTACCTCTACAAGATCTTACGGTCGGATTATCAAAAAAAACATTTTTCTAACTTTTTTTTTTCCTAGAGGTGGCAGTTTTCAGTGACTTTTGCAGAAAAAAAAGTTTAGTCCTTTATGACTTCGCAACAAATGGACCAAAAATCAAGATTTCTATTGCCAGATGAACTTTCTTTTTTCTGTAGGGAAAATTTTGAAAAGTACCCTTATATCATGTTGTATTCTGTCAAAGATTCCTGTAATTTTCCAATTTGCTAAAATACCCTTGCAAAGATTCTATAAGCACGTACATTCGCAATGATACATTGAGGTGCACGCATGCATAAGGCAATGCTTGCACACCCAATTTTGCCAAAAATTGTTCGTCAAAGGCAAATATTTCAAGATAAATATGCAAATATGCAAATATATCAAGCTATGAGTTTTACAGTTTTAGCACTAAGTTGCTTATGTTGTGGTGAAGGGAAGATATTTTGCCATTCTTTTGTATCATGAATGGATGGTTGCTAGGAGGTGGAATACTATTTGCTAGTCACTATATTTTTGCACCACAATATTTTAGAAGCCCTACGGGTAGATTTTTGCAATTTTGAAAATTGCAAGGGTATGTCTTCATTATACGGAAAAGCATAGGGGATTGTTCAGAATAAAACAATATATTATAGTTTTTCAAAGTTTCCCCTTTTTTTTTCCTATAACAGATTGAATGAAATAACCAGATTTAGATGATAATTCGAGAATATATAGTTGACCTACTAGTTCCTTTCGTAATATAAAAATGAATGTACAAACATGTGGCTTTGTCATAACATTTAATTTCACCGGCCTTGGTCAATTAAATACCATTTTATTTAACTTTAAAAGGATGCGAGCCTCCTGAGAGGTCTTGACATTGTACCACGTGTTGTATGGTTTGTTAGCTTTTTGTCCTGGCTAGGTCGGTGATCTACTCGTGATTCCTTTTTGGAACTTTTACTTTAGCTCTTTATTTAACTTTTCACTATACACAGGGCTTTGCTCCTTCTGTTTCAAATAACAAAATAGCATGAAATCATCATTGGAACTTACCCCTCCCCAAAAAGAAGATTGGCCATTTCAAAAACACATGCAATTCAATTATTTTGAAGTTGTGACAAAAGATTCAATTTAACCCTTTAACCACTAAATGCCCAAGGCACCAGATTCCGGTGTCCAAAAAATTTCAGGAAACTTTGAAACTTTGTTGAAGGCACATATTTTTATTTGTTTTGAGGTCTTTTTTTTGGAAAAGTTGTGCACTGAGGTTAGCTTCACCGTTCAAATTCAACTTCCTCCATATCTTATTCCATTTGTTTTTGGTGGAAGGTAAACTACAAGCATACATTTTCTATCATGAAGTGTTGTGAATAGTGTCAAGAATAGTTTCACAAAGCCTATGAGAAGTTGCCACATTGAAAAGATGGGCATCAAGCTGAGCAAAAGGTGAAGATTTCCCTTGGGCACTCCCTTGGGCAATAAGAGCCTTTTTTCTCAAAGTTTGACATCTAACAAAATCTAAAAGTGCTTTTGGACTAATTTCACTTGGAATGTCTTTGTTATTAAAATTAGAATCTATTCACCGTTGAAAATCTTTCATTTGTACTAATTTTTGGTCAATAATTGAAGCTGAAAATTTCTTTGTATTAGACGGTAGTGTTTTGACATTTGTGTTGTCGGCTCATTTGTGAAATTGTGGTCGTGGATTTGGAAGAGGAGCCATTGGTTTTGAGATAACAACAATAAACACTAAAGCATCCTGAGCGGTTGTTTCCCAATTTTGTATCCAAAAGTTGCCAATTTGCATTAGAAGTTTTGGGCAGCTCCAAAAAAAGCAAAAAATTCTATGCTCATCATCATTCAATGACAAATATCTTAAAATCCGCAAGGCCATTTTGGATTGTTTTTGGGTAGTGCCATTTAGAAACCTTGAAGTTCAAGATTCAATGATTACAATTTTGTTTTGATGTTTACTAATGATCTTACAAGGACAAAAAAAACTTAAAAACTACCTTCCAAAAACAAGAAAAACACCCTTGGGCATTGAGGGGTTAAGAACTAGTCAACCAGTTCCTGGTCGATTTTGACTCTTTTCAATTTGTAGAGAGAGCATGTCAAGAAATTTGATGACATGGCAAAGGGGATGGATATGGGGAATTGGAAAGTGAAGAGTTTAGGACAATAACCATGCCAATTTGAGGTGGCATGTGGCTAGAGGGTTGAAAAAACTAAAAAAGTACCAACTGAAAAGACACCAATAAATGCAAAAAGATGGCCATAACAACTAAAGAGTGAGCATAATCCATGATGCATAATACTAAATGCTGCAAGATACTTCCATCTGTACGGTCAAATCTGTGATAGACATTTGTATTCAATAACCCTAAAATGTCCTCCAAATGGAAATACAAAGGATTGCCCACCCCTAGAATTGACCACGGTCGTTAAAGGGTTAAAAGAAATGTGAAATCATACATTTATTTATTCAAAACTTTAACCCCTAAAGGACCAAATGTCCCCTCAGGGGACAAATGAATTTTGGGCATGTACCTACAGCTAATGTACTTTTTGTGATTTTTTGAAACTCTTATCAAAGGTGAGGAATTCAAAGATCTATGCATGCGTCTAAATTTTTCTTCATTCCAACATTTATTGAAGAAGTTATGCATGAATTTCTGAAAAAGGGCAAGGACAGCCAAAAAAAAAATCAGAATTGCATTTCTTTTTAAAAAAAAATCTGAATTTGGTTCTTTAGATTTATACAAATTTGGGAATCTTAAAATCATTTTGATTGATGAGATGAAAGTTATGAGAAGTTTTAGTTTGTGGGTAGGTATGGGACTCCCAAACCTCCATTCTTTTTGCCCCTTGTAAAAATATTTACTTTCCTTTTTTGAGCTCTTTGTGTGTGTGTTTTTTTTTTTTTTTTTTGATTTGTTTTTTCCAAGTTGTAGTAACTAAGATTCCTTGGTTTTCACCATTTGGATCAAAGTAACTCAAATTTCTCAATTTTACATAAATTCTCCAGTTTTGCCTAGAGTATATGCAAATTTCATGGCCTTACGGTATTGCAGGATTTTACAAAATATGATCCACACCTCCAATTCATTTGAAAATTCTCCTACACATACCTAACTTGGTCTTCTACATGGAAAAAATAACCTCAACTTTGCTTAGAGCAATTTTTTTGATATAGGAGCCATCAAAGGCTTCTGAAATTTTTGGGCAGTAGGGAAAAAACTGTTTTTTCCACTTCAAATATCAAGATCTCACTCCTCTACTTCTAAAATGAGCTGAAATTTTTCCCACTAATACTTCCCATAGTTTAGGGCAAGATTTTATGGTTGAATTTTCAAAAAAAACTTCTTTTTGATACTTTTTACTAATTCCCCCAAAAATGACAGTTTCCAGTGATTTTCAGAGGAAAAAGGACTTGGTCCTTTAGGGGTTAAAGGTCAGGCATTATGGTCTACGCATACCGTGTATTCTACTAGTGCATTGATTTCCACTAATCTATTTGATGGTGGTAAATACAACACTTTTATCAGACAAAGGGTTGATTTGTAACGAATATGTATTTAAATAACTGATTGAATAATTTGTTTCTAGTATATTTATTACTTCATTGCACTGATATCAGCGACACGTACTTTTTTGTCGATAGAATATTGATTAACCCCTCACCGGCTCACTGCCTAAGAGGCCCGAATCGGGCCCCTGTTTTCAAGATTTTTTTTAGTGATTATTATTATTTTTAAATTCTTATTGGAATCTAGTTTCAGTATTAGGAGTCGAAAATGAATTGAAGCCATTTGTCTATTCAAGATTTTGTGCAAGGGTGTCCATTGTAAATTTTCACTTTCTAGTGTTGAAAGCTCTTGGAAATGAGCCTCGAGTACACTAGAACTTGGAGAAAAAATCACATTAAAAATTCAATTTAAAAAATGGTAGAATAGATTTTGAGAAGTTGTAAATTGATTGGGGTTATACATGTTATACTTTACATACATTTTTTTTTTCGGTACCCTCAATGTTAGGTTTGAGATGCAAAAAGAGGATTGAAAGACTTCAAATCACTTTTGCAATTTTAACACCCTTGTGATCAAACATTATAATCTTTCAATCCACCAGTGATATTGTTGTGATTTCTTTTCCTATGTGATCTATAACATGTCTACTTTGAATTTGTACGGTTGCGCTTCCGAGAAAATTGATAAGATTGATCAAAATGTTGGCATTCTATTCACTTTCAAGCAAATGTTGAGATACTCAAAAATACCATGGGCGGTGAGGGGTTAACGAATTATACAAAAGTTCTAAATTAGCAAATCTAAAATGTTCAAACATTTGTATTCTCTTTTGGTGTAAAAAATGTGCTAAAACTCTTTGTTAAGTGTTTACAAGTGATTATATTTTTTAATTTCTTATTTTAAATAACAATGCAATATTTTTAGGGAATTGCTATAGCCACACCCAAAATTGCTAATGCCACACCCCAAGGTTTGCTTTGAGCATGAACTATGAGAGTTTCATTATGATTTTTTAAATTTGGATCAAAAGATTTCTTTCACCTTTATCATTCTCAAGCTATATTCAAAAAAAAAAAGAAAGCGCTTGAATTTGAAACAAAAAGTATATGAGTTTTGAAATATTTAAAGCAAAAATACATTAAAAAAATAGCAATGGTGCAATAAAAGTTCAACAGAAAATTGTATTTGTTTTTCTTTCTTTCAAGTTGATAATGCCTTGATTGAATGAATGATGAATCACTTGAATAAAAAAAAATCATTACATTTACAAAATACATTCTTATAGGGGTGTGGTGCTAGCAATTTTGGGTGTGGTTTTAGTAATTCCCTATTTTTATTGGACCAATGCTCCTCTCTCCCTATCAAAATTCTCCATTCCTGAGAGGACACGTGACATCTGGTAGGAGAAAAAAAATCACTGATTTATACATTTGTGTATGTGTATATAAGTATAAAGATTATTCTCAAGTACCTAGGAGTGGTCAAGCAAGTTTAGGAGAAATATAAACAAGTCCTCCGAGCAGGCTCAAATTTTATTCTATTCTTATATATTTTGACATAGTAATAGCTGCACTATGAAGAGTATATTACCTAGTATCAAATTTGAACAATTTCATTGAAGGGCAACACTGCAATCTCAAGACTACAATGATCAAAGTTGATCCAAATGGTCAGAATGAAGTATCCAAAGAAGGGCATACGGTTTTCGAATCCAAATTCTTCATGAATAAGGTAACAAGTAAGACTTTTTGTTTTGTTATTGAATAAATAAATAAACAAAACTATAAATAACCACAACAAACCTCAAAGAATTTACAGCCTCAATGTAGAAGATATTTTCTCCTAACTGCGAGGAGGCCCATTCAAACTATTTGAGAAGATAAAATAGGAGCTTTCAAATTGTATAAATCATGCATGTTCATGCTTTGTGCAAAAACAAAATAAAAACTTCCATGCAATTTAATGAACTTTGATTACATTTTGGACGTGCCATATAAGAAGTTGATTTATTTGATCAAGCATTTGTTAGAGCATTCTAGCTCTACCATGATCTAGCCCTTAAAAAGTCGAAGACGACGTTTATTTGTCCTCTAAGACAAAAGAATCCTCTCTAGGATGGGTAAAAGTCATTTTTCAAAATTTTCTTAGAAGTGATTACAATTATATGGTCCATCATGGAAGGCAAAAAAAGACCTTATCAAATACACTCATATTTTTAGGTAATTCAAATTGTGAAAAGATCACAAACATAGTGTTAGGTCTCATGCTACCCTTCTTACAATTTTCATGAGGGCAACAAGCAATGTTGACTTCTATAGCTTTTGAAAATAATTTTACAATGAGTGAGCACTTGCTACAACACTATAGAGCTATTGTAGAGGAGCAATCATTGTGACTAGCCTAGCGTTGAGGTGCTAGAGATGATTCTTTGGTTTCTAAGACAATCACCATCACCTTCAGATAACTTTTCTAGCTACCTTTTCTTTTAATGATGCAATATAAAAAATAAAAATAAAAAGAAGAGGCAATTAGCTCCATAAATCTAGGGAATTGATATATGCACATTAGGGGGTTAATACTTGTACACCCCTTTGGGGTAAGTTTTAGATTTGGATAGTTGCAAGAAACACTTCACAGTTTTGCATCAAACACCCTTAAAACTAGTAGTACTAGATAGTACTATGAGCTTTTGAAATTTTTAAAAAATAAAATACGGACAATTTGTAAAGCACTTAAGGTAGCATACTTGTGAAAATTCAGACCTAGAAAAAATTTAATTTAAAATTTATGCACAAAAATAGAGGGACAAAAATCACCAACAAAAAGACAATTTCCTTCTTCCTTTTTAGAAAATAGTAAAAAATTTCAAAAAAATTAAACAAAACATGTCCATTTTTTATCTCCCTCATTAGCTTGAACTGATGCAATTACGTTTTGAAAATAATTTGGTCTTTCACCATTGGAGGGAGAAAGGATGGCCACTCTAAGTGAATGTGCAGGACAGAGAAAAGGGAATCTTGAAAAACTGGTCAGTATATACGTGTATCTTTGCCTCATAAAGCTCTACCCAAATTCTTGGGCTCAAATTCAAATTTTATGACCCAATGTAGTACTGAAAACCACCAAAACAACATGGACCGACTAGGTGTACACCCCCCAATTGCTACGCGGACACCCCCATAGCCAAATCTATTAACCCCTAATTTTTTTGTGTGTTTAGAGGCCTAAAACTGCTTCAAAATACTAGTCCCCAAACCAGGGTCAAAATCTTCATTGAAACTTATTTTTTAACAAATCCAATCGTAGGATCCTTGGGTTGACTTGCACAAGTACATTGTCCCAAAATTTCAAAATGAATATCCCCAACAATTGCAAGATCAAAGTGCCTAAACTTCAAAATGTAGGTTTTTCTAGCCCTTCCAAAAGGTGAAGGTTTGATTTTCAAGCTTTTTAGAAAAAATCACATATGCTATATTTCTTATGCAGTTTTTGCAATATGTTGGAAAACGGGTTGAAAGCATATATTAAAAAAATGAACCAAAAAAGAAATCGGATTCATTTTTACAAAAATTGTAAAGTGAAAGGTATTGATGAATGAAAGATATAACTAATATGCTAATAAGTTTTGGAAGAATTTGAAAATTGTTGATCCCAATGGTGAGAATGCTCTTACAGACAATTAGTAACTTTATTTTTTATTTTCATTTGTAATTTTTCAAAATTGAGAGTAAAAGATAACTTTATATGTTTTTTCTACCCTCTTCCTACCTTCAATGCCAGCAAAATAAAACTCCTTGTAACTCTTATCTCATTATTTGGAATTGAGCGATTCAATTTTTTTTAAGTATGTATCAATCTATAAAATTCTATTAAAAAAATTTAAAAAAATTTAAAAAAATTTAGAATATATTTTTTGCTGCCCATTTTGCAATTGAAATTGAAAAAACCTTCTAACTTTTGCATTACTTATCGGAATGACATGAAACAAAGCTTCACATATAGATTATGATGAGTAGCATTCATTCTAAAAATTTCATGAAAAAAATTCTAAATTATGAAGTCAATAAAGCCTGCCCAAGTTCTCATAAAGCCCAGAGGTTCCTTGGGCCTTTAGGGGTTAAATTTGAGATTATTATTACGCTGAAATATGAAATAAATTCAAAGCAATACTTTAGCATACATTTGCGTCTACAAGTATTGCAAATGCACAACAAATTCAGTTTCTCCCTTCATTTATTGGTTTGACTCTTGACCGTGTCACAAATGAGGCAAATTTGTTGTATGTTTGAAGCGCTTGTAAACGTAAATGTGTGCTGAAGTAGTGCTTTGATTTTACTTCACATTTCAGCGTAATAATAATCTCAAATTTAATAGATTTGGCTATGGGGGTGTCCGCATAGCAATTGGGGGGTGTCCACCTAATTGCTCCCAAACAACAAAGGTAGAGATGCAATCTAAAACCTATAAGAAACACCAAAATAATCTTTAAAAATTCCCAAAAATTAGTGAATGTATGTAAATTCTACCTCCATCTTCATCCAAAATTTCATCTCAATCTCGCTTCTCAAGCAAAAGATATGACCCTATAACATGTTGCCCGAGGGTAGGGGATAAAATGTAGGACACCTGGTTCTTGCAACCACCCATCTCTACCATCGAAAAGTTGACTAGTTAAACTTTTTCATTAGGTGTTGTTGAATTGCAACTTTTTATATGGTTCTAGACTAAATCACAATCTCTAAGTCAAAATCTGAATTCAAAATTTTCAAATTTAACTTTTTGATGGTAAAATTTTAAAACCTACGCCTAAGGGGGGAGGGGTGTGCAAATATCAATCCCCCTGTGTGCATAGACTATATCAATTCCCTAAATCTAAGGAAGGGTTTAAGTTGAGTCCCTCTTTTATATTACGATCTTCACACGTTAACCCATTAACGTCTGGTCGACCATTTCCTGGTCGATTTTGACTCTTTTCAATTTGTAAAAAGAGCATGTCAAGGAATTTGATGACGTGGCAAAGGGGACGGGTTTGGAGAATTGGAAAGTGAAGAGTTTAGGACAATAATCAAGCCAATCTAAGGTAGCATGTGGCTAGAGGGTTGAAAAAACTAAAAAGTACCAATTGAAAAGACACCAATAAATGCAAAAAGATGACCATAACAAATAAAGAGTGAGCATAATTCATGATGCATAACACTAAACCCTGCAAGATACCTCCATCTGTAGGGTCAAATCTATAGTAGACATTTGTATCCAATAGTTTAAAATTTTACCCCAAATGGCCATACAAAGGATTGCCCACCCCTAGAATCAACCACAGACGTTAATGAGTTAAGCAAGACATTTTTTTTTCTTCCAATGATTGTCATTGAATTTCCCTTTATCTTGAATAACGCGTTTGTAGTTCTCAAAAAAAAACTTCTTCTTTGAACTAAGAAGTAAGGAATCAACGATGATCTTAAATTATGAGCAATTAAATAGCCTAATCGAATTCTACTTTGAAAAACACATATCTTAAAATTCAATTATGTCATCGTCCTATTTATGAGAAGTTAAAATTAGGAATAAAAAGTCGTGGAGGTTATGGTGACAAATGATTGTCCCAAGTTCCATTAAAGTTTGAGAATTTGGTCGGTGTAAGGGTCAAAAGTTGGGATTAGGCACTTTGCACTTTGCAGTACATCAAGTTCCACATCCCAATTCATTGCATTTTGCTTACATAGCAGCTCTTTTTAAAATTTCTGTGTCAAAGAAGATGGGGATGTCACTAGCAAACAATAAAAAGGGCCTATGAGCGACTCTAGCCATATTTTACAATGTGGGGCTAGGTTGAAAAAGCTCTATGTTTTTACATTTTGTAAGATTCCAAAAATTTATCATCTACACTAAATATTGAATTTAGGTTGCCTGAACAATTAGGTTGTTTTACCCTAGTAAATTAAGGTAGGTGCACCCATAAAAGTCAAACTAAAGGTTTTGAACATGATGACTACTAAAAAACATCTAGCAAATTATAGGATCCTATTAGGAATAGAAAAAGAATGAGTTTACACTTTTGAATGTATTATTTGGATACTGTGAGAATAAGTTGTGAATTTTTAAAGAGCAAATTGCCATTGCACCCATAACCACTTTTAAGATTTCATGTTCACATGTTATACATCCTTGTCATTACATCTATTCACTTCCACAGATTTTCCAAAATTTCAGAGGTGACGGCTATGGGGACATTGACGCTTATGGGTGTTCCTACCTTAGTGCGAGACCTTGGACGGAGAATACAATTGAACAACAACCAAATAGGGAGCCTAGAAATTAACCTGAGCAAGAGTAGCTGGCAGGACAAGAGTAGCTGGCATGTCCTAAATTTCACTCAAGGTTCAGGTCAACTATTTTGCTAGACGTAATTTTCAGCCCAAACCCCACCAATATTTTGCATAAACCAACCATCTTCAATACTCCTTTTTACCCATCAATAATCAGAAAAAGGGACTTGAAGAGCTGGGACGTGGTGTGAACCGCCCCTTGGAATAACAAATATTGAGTTCCATTCAAGCTGAACTTAGAAAAGGAAAAAGAGTGCTCTTTCAAAACAAAGTCAAATGAAAAATAAATAAATAAAAGAAGCACTCAAACTTGCACCAAATCCACAAAGCCAGCCTGCCATGTTCACTCCCTTTCTCGTTCTCCCCCAATTTCAGCAGCTAATTTTAGACCCGGCGGCTTTGATTTTAAAATCAATAAAAAGGGGGAAAAGAGGGCGCACCACCGATACTACCGGCACTACTAGAGTGCAAAAACCGTTCTCCGCAATCTGCAAAAAAAAACAATAATAATAATAATAATAATATTATTACTAATATTACTAATGCTTATACTATTTCCTACCCCCTTTCTTTTAAAAGTTACCAAATCACGTGCGGTTTCCTCGTGTTGACCCCCAAGATTGACCCCGGATCCTGAATTACTCCAATTAGAAGGACAACGTGCCTGGATTACCTTGATGAGATGCTTTTGCATGTCCTTCGGTATGATACTCCATAATCCTTCCGCATCTGCCACCTCAGACGGAATCCAACGGCAAGCAATTCGCCCATGACACAAAGGAAAAAGTAACGATTCTGACCAACAAAGCAAACAACGGCACCTGACATTGAAACTCAACCAGACATACCCAAGCAAAGCAAGCAAGAGAGAGATGCGAAAAAAGCCATATGAATCAGGAAAAAGCAGATGGGTTGAGAATACTACATTATGAAAGAAAACCCTTCAAAAAACTTGCAAAGACTATGAAAAACTTGCAAGGGCTTTAAAACACTTGCAAAGGAGAAGGAGTAAGTAACCCTCAGAAAAAGAAAAACCATTTTTCAGCAAGCCGGAAAAAGAGGATTCCCTCTGTACACTTTCATTTATACAGGCCTATAGAAACTTCAAGACAGAACCAGGATGTGTCAACAGGGCGACACAACAGTAAAGCCCCCCAGCAGCAAGGCCAAAAAGGAGAGAAGTACCAGCTATACCCTACAATACATTCTGGTGACAATCCACAATTGAAGGTACAGAAGAGATGGAAACAACAGGAGACGGAAGTGTATATATATATATTTGCTCCCACTCCGCAGCAACAAGGAACTGGTGTGAATATAAAAAGAGAAAAAAAGAAAGAAAGAGGTAATACCAAGTTACTATAGACACGCACTGCCGATTTCAGTGGTAAACTGCCATTGCAAATACAAGAATCTACAGGGGGGGGGATAGGGGAACCTAAACCTAATCCTCTCGCTTGGCTTCTACATAGAAGGTTCGAGAAAATGGGGAAAAAGAGAAAGCTTCGTAGCATACTGAACTCCCACCTGAACACAGAGATGGTGGTGGTGGTGGTGGTGGTGGTGGTGGTGAACCAAACCCCTCCTCCTGTTGCTCCGTTTCCAACCAATAGTTAGGTTCCTCTAAGGAAACCAAGGGGCCGAGCTTTTCTCTCTTTGGGGTTCGCAACAACAAAAATCCTGGAAAGAATGGCAATTCTGCTCTCCTCTGTACAAATTTTGGAGTCTCCCGGAGGCCAGTATGTTGCATCTCCAGCAAACCTACTAAACAATTCGAACAAATCGTACAGCAAAATGCAGAAAGAGCTTATTCACCGCCAGCCTCTGTAAGATCCAGAACCAAGACCACCTCCCTCCTCCTCCTCCTCCACCGCAACATCCGAGGTGATTGAGAGAGAGAGGGCAAGAGAGAATGTGAGTAACTGTTTCGAACCCTCTCTTGGGCAGAGTCCTGGTCTTCTCTCCATTTCTTCAATGCCACATGCGGACATATCGCCATATGTGAGGCTGGGGCTACATCATTTCCAGTATTTTGCTACCTCAAAAGCTCCAGTGCACAGATCTTGCAAAACATAACCTTACCATAGCAGCAAAATGCCTCATCTCTCTCGAATCGAATGCCCTGCCTGCCTGCCTGCCCTGCCTGTCAGGAGCCGCTCTTGTAAAGGCCAGTTGAATACTCCAGCCTTGTTTTTTTCCTGCCTTTGTATGGGGGGGGGGGGGGGGGGGGGATGTGGAGATTGGCCACGTATGAAGTGTTTATCAAACGATCATCACAGCGCAGTTGTAGATGAATCCACTGGTGTTGGGGAGCTGGCCGACCTGGCGCCAACCGTCCACGTTGTGAGGTTGCGGTGGCGGAGGAAGCCATGCGTGAATCCGGTCGCAGAACGAACCAACGCCTCGGTTACTCGACCCTCCAATGACAAAAACCTCGTCGCCAACAGCCTTGAACGCCAGGCCCCAGCCATTGGAGACAACGCTGCGAGAGGGGACGGGGCCCAGAGGTCGCCAGGTATTGGTCCCCTTGTGGTAAGCGTTGAGCTCCATGGTGCTGGCATCGGCAGCATACAGCTCGTCTTTCACAACAGCAACAAGCGGAGGAGCAGCTTGGCCGGGAGATCGGGTCCAAGCTGCCGGCCACATGTTGTCAACAGTGATCCACCTGTTTTGATCCTCGTCGTAGTACTCCCCCGATGTCAACGGTTGCTTCTCACTACCTTGTCCACCTATGACAAAAAACTTGTTGTCCATGATGCATCCCGAGCACCACTTGCGATTCTCGCTCAGATCCGGAAGAGGCTCCCACTGCTCCATCTCGGAGTTATACCGCTCCGCCGACCGCAACAAGGCGCCCTCGCTGGATCCCCCGGCGAAGTAGGCGTACTTGCCATGACTCGCGGATGCGAACAAGCACCGGCTCTTCAACATCGGCGCCGCTTTCTCCCACGCGTTCGTGTGCAGATCGTACCGCCACACCGTCGGGCCACTGGAGCTTTGCCCCGTCACCAGGAGCTGCGTGCCTGCCACGGCGGACTCCTTGTCGCAGCTGTCGAAGACGTAATCGCAGGGGCACGGCGGCAGGCGCCTCCACCTGTTGTACACCGGGTCGAACGCGCGCCACTGCTGCTGCGCCCGCAGTCCTCCGCTCGCGAGCAAAAACACCCACGTTTCCTTCACGCCACACACCTTGCGCATCTCCAGCACCTCGTTGCCGGTCCCTGTCGCGGACTTGTGCCATTTTTTGCACACGCCCCTCACGGGATGGTGATACGAGAGCGGCACCAGCGCCAGCACCACCAACGCGAGCGTGTCTGAGAGCCCCGGGATGAGCGCGTCCTCCCGCGCCACCGTTGCTGCTTGCTGCTGCTGCTGCTCCGCCGGGTCGCTCCCCGTGGACGACTCGCTCGCATCCACCGCCGGGAGATTCACTGCTCGATTGGCTTCCGGCGAGCCGTCGCGCACCGACGACTCCGCCCCTGCGTCGCCGGAACGAGTGCGAGCCGCCGCCGTGGCGTCCTTCTTCAGCGCTTTCTTCTTCTTGTGATTGCTCCGCCGCACTGTGGGCGTCCTGCACGATCTGCTCCCTGGTTCCTTGGGAACCGAAAGCGTCGCCGTTGCCATCTCGTTGCCGTTACTGGTACTGCTGCTGCTGCTGCTGCTCTGCCTCCTCCTCCGTGTCGACTTCCTCTGTTGCTGCTGCTGCTGCTGCTGCTGGTGTTCCTGCCCCTCTGACTGCCTTTCCATAAGACAGAGGGCTCCCGCGGCTCGCAGCCGCCCCTCCCTATCTACCCCAGTCTACTACCACCCTCGATCTCCCCTCCCACTCCTAAATCACCAAACCCTAGCAATCCCGCTTCCCCCTCCACAATCTCCCCCCGCTCGCAACAAGCAATCGCCACATCCGCTACTCCTCCTCTTACCTTCCCTCCAAGCTCCTCTCCATCCGCCCCCTCTCCACCGTGCAGCGCCTCAACGCATCCCTCGCCCTCGCTCTCACATCCAACGCCGCTCTCACACAACACGGCGGCCCCGAAGCTCCTTCACGCACTTCCACAAACGCCGGCTGCGAGACAAAGAGAGAGAGCGAGGGGCTAGCTGGGTGGGTGGGTGGCTATGGCGGTCCAATGAAAGAATGCGAGCGAGTGAGCGAGCGAGAGAGCGAGAGAGCGAGCGCCGTAAGCAAAGCTGTTGCGGGAGCCGGCAAGGCAAGCAACAGGGCTGGCAGGCACCAAGGCGATGCAGCGCGGGGGGGCCCCTCCGTCTCTCTCTCTCCTTCTCTCTCACCTGCACAACTCCCTCCACCCCTCGTCCCTCCTTCTTCGTCGTCTTCTTCGTCTTCGTCGTCATCGTTCGTCGTCGTCGTCGTCGTTCGTCGTTCGTCGTCGTCGTCATCACTAGTTAAGTTACTACTGTTTCTCCTTTTCGCCCGGCGGGCACCGCGACCGCACTACGTCCCGACTTTTCATTTGTCCCTGCCCGGCGTGCCCGCCGGGCCGCGCGGTTTGCAGCGCGGCACGTCTTGGACTCCGCTTCCTTCCTCCTTTCCGGGACTGTCCCTGCACCCCCAATACCTTGGGTCAAACCCCCCCTCCCCACCGTGGCCCAAAAAAAAACATATTTCCGTCTTTCCTTGCAAAAAATGAAAATCCTATTATAGTAAGGCCTCCTTTACAATAGAGGCAAGAAATCATGGAGAGTAAATAAATATTCAGACAACGAAAATTACAGATATTGAGGAGACCAAGTGATGTTGTTTTATGTTGGAAATTTTCTTCCATAGAAAAAATGAGGTGAACTACACTTTTGCTCTTTGTGTCAAAGAAGGTGCATAGTTTTTGAGTTTCTTGAAGATGCGTCAAACTCATCAAAAAAAAGTAGGTTTAACTAAATTTCTGGGAATTGTTTGGGCCAAAATCCTAACAATCAACTTTTTTTTATAGTATTTTTTTTAAGCAGTTAGTTTTAAAAAACAAAACTTGATTTTATGACCCCCTCTCACATTGCATTACAACCAAAGGTTGTTACCTCTAAAGACCGGCCTTTCAAGGACAAGCCACGGCGCATGAAAACATTTCTTCATGGCTTTTAGTATAAAAGGGGTATCAGTTTACTAATTCCATAAATTTAGCAAAAAAAAATGTAAAGCCTAATATACTTAGGTTAATTCTTTACATGAATTTGACAAACTCTTGCACTAAAAATATTTTATTTATTTGTTGAATGTGCACAAGATGTTCTAGGTACTCTTAACCCCTAAATGCCCAAGGCACTAGATTCTGGTGTTCAAAAAATAATTAGGAAACTTTGAAATCCCATTAAAGGCACAGATTTTATTATTTTGAGGTTTTTTTTTGGAAAAGTTGCGCGCTGAAGTTAGCTTCACCGTTCAAATTCAACTTCTTCCATATCTTATTCTATTTGTTTTTGGTGGAAGGTTAACCACAAGCATATAATTTTTGTCATAAATAGTGTTGTGAATAGTGTTATGAATAGTGTCATAGAGCCTATGAGAAGTTGCCAAATTGAAAAGATTGGCATCAAGTTGAGTAGAAGGTAAAGATTTCTTTGGGCACTCCCTTGGGCAATAAGGACTTTTTTATTGAAATTTTGACATCTAACAAAATCTAAAAGTGCTTTTGGACTAATTTCACTTGGAATATATTTGTTATAAAAACTATAATCCATTCACCATTGAATTTTCTTTCATTCAAATTGATTTTTGTTCAATAATTGAAGCTAAAAAACTTCTTTGTATTAGACGGTAGTGTTTTGACATTTGCATTGCAAGTTCATTTGTGAAATTATGGTCATGGATTTGAAAGAAGAGCCATTGGTTTTGAAGTAACAACAATAAACGCTAAAACATCCTAAGTGGTTGTTTCCCAATTTTGTATCCAAAAGTTGCCAGTATGCATTAGAAATTTTGGGCAGCTCCAAAAATAGTAAAAAATTCTACCCTCATCATCATTCAATTACAAATATCTTAAAATCTGTGTGAGCATTTTGGATTTCTTAAGGTAGTGCTATCTAGAAACCTTGAAGTGCAACATTCAACAGTTAACAATTTTGTTTTGATGTTTAATAATGATCTTACAAGGACAATTCAAAAACTTCAAAACTACCTTCCGAAAACAAGAAAAACACCCTTGGGCATTTAGGGGTTAACTGTGGGCCTCTCATAATATTTCCAAAATTTTGTATTTTGTTGGAGAAGCACACAAATGAATCATAGCAAGTTTTTTTAACTTGGAAAAATTCCACAAATTTAGGGAAAAAGTTACAATCAATGATGTTTCCAATAAAAGGTACACTTGATGTTCAAAAGTGTTTGTGGTGTAAAATCCACTACAAGAAAATAGTGTCCGAATTGACAGGTCCAACCTGTCCAAATTGACAGGTCCAACCTGTCCAAATTGACACATTTGAATCTACAAAAAATGACCAAATTGACATCGTTTTTTTGTAGTGATCCTTGTCCAATTTTGATTGCAATGAAGTTTGCAATTACCAAATTCTTGTTGTTTTATGAAGCTTTGTAAAGATTAGTTTGCTTTTAGCATTTTGAAAGTTGTACAACCTTGTACTCAAAATGAAGGAAAGGGTTGAATTTAACCATCCATGTACATTAAAATGATGTGAGATGATTTTTCATTCTAAAATTATATTCAAACAAAAAAATATTGTTAATAGTAAGGTTTTTATTAAGAACCTAAACTATTATAGATGAACATCGCCTTCTCCACATGAGAGACAAACAACAGTAGAAAACTTTCAAAATAACAAGGGATCGCTTTAAAAAAATTCCCTTGAAATCCTTTGTTTTTTTGTTTTTTTGTAATTTAGAATAAAATGTCAAAATCTTGAAAAATAATCTTTTGATAATCTAAGAATTTTTTATATCAAGCTGCTTTTAAAAATCTTCCTACGTGCCTATGGTTTACACTTTACAATATTGTGAATGGTTCAGTAACATGTTCTGACTAAAAACTTTTCTGTGAATAGATGTTACAACCATTGTTATCAATTGTTCATTGTTACATTTGTTGTTGGTTCAAAAACGACTGAAAGAAAACAGGTTGGAAAGACAGTGACACCAAAATGTGTATTGTTCAATTAAATGAATCTAGTTTTTATTGTAGTATTTCAAAGCATAGGCTAGACTATAGTGTACAAAAAAATTGCTTGAAAGTTTTTGACTCTGTTCTATGTTGCTACTTGTAATGAGAGAAATTTTTAATTAAACTACTTTTATAAATATACCCTAATATATTGCAACCTTGTGATGTATAAACTATATCAATTATTTTTTTGACAAAATAAATTAAAATTTTCCAAATTGGTAAATAATACACAATCTTTTGCAAACAAAATATATAACTGAAACTCATATATGATATTAAATGACAAATGAAACTTAGAAATAAAAACTGCATATTTGATCAATATGGAGTTGCATAGTATATATGGAGTTGCATAGTATATATGGAATTGCATAGTATATATGGAATTGCATAGTATATATGGAGTGTATATGGACATTGCATTGGTCTAGATACACTCCATATATAAAAACTCCATCTTGATCAAATACGGGGTTTGATGTTTAGTTATGTAACCATTGATTTTGTTGAGAAGGAATGATCATATTACAAAAATCACATTGACCTTTGTAATATCACACCCCCAATGTTTGTAATGAGACTTTTCCTTTGCAATCTATTCAATATATGAACATCCTAATAAAATTCTAATGGTGAATGCGTAGCGTAGCAAGCATTAATTGTTAATTAAATTGTAAACAATCAAAATAAAAAACATGACATTAAGAGAAAAAAAACTTAAGAATTTACCAATTTGCGGCCTTTTTAGATTGTATAAGAAAGTCACTCAATAGGAAGACCAAATCATGCAAGATAGTTTATTTCTAAAAAAGCTGCATGAGATGGAAACATCTTCCATCACCATGACTCTACATAGCCAAGCTTTGCTTTCAAACTTTAAATTTATTCATAAATAGCATGTGCATTTTTTTAAAGTGTATTTGTATTTAATATAGCAAATAGTTGGTTTCATTAGAATGTGCTTTGAATCTTGTCTCAGATTATAATGAGTCATTTTTTTTAGAAAAAATACAAGTTTTGATTTATTCTAATACATATCTTTTCATATAAAATTATTTGCAACATTACAAATACATGTTACCTTATGAGTTTCAATGTTGGTTATATTTGGTTGTTCATATTATAAACATGAAAATATTTCAAAATCTAAGTCTATATAAAGTTGATTATGCATGATGTCTTTGCCTTTAATCTTTATTTCTCCTTGTAAAGCTTGGAAATTTATCTCATTTAGCTTTATGATTTTCCTTCACCATAAATATTAATAATTTTTTGAAACCAAACTGGCTTTTGGTTCACAAATTGAAACATTGCGTTTTTTAAGCAAGAGTGGTAATGATGCTTCAACCAAATTTGTTGTCTTAATGAAAAAACTCATGTGATAAATCAAGTATTCTTAAATTAATCCCGCAATTATTGCAAACCCTATGATATCATATCACGTCATAAGCCCTCTTACTTGTTTGATGAATTCAATATTAGCCAAGGTGACAAATGGCACATTAGAAATTCAAAATTGTTCAAGGGTTATGGATCTTGCTTCAAATAAGTATGGTTATCTTAAGACAATTGTGCTCATTGTATTCTTATGTGTGCATAAATAATCTACGTGTACATAACTAATGGCATTGACTTTTCTTTCAAAGGGCAAATCAATCATTTGCATTTAAAGAAATTAATACTTTTGTAAAGAGGTTTGAAAAACAAGTCAATTCCAAAGCTGCATGAACTAAATTTTAGTTTAGTATTTTACAAGTTGTTCAACTTGACTCAATTGATGAAATGAAATTCCATGTCAAAGAATGATTTCTAGTGAAACATTTATATTTGACAACCTTGCATGTAACATATATTGTTTTTAGAAATGCTATGAATTTGAGAAAAAAATTTACTTCAAATATAGATATGCATAATTTTTGTCCATTTTTAATTTAAACTCAACTACTTATATTGAATAAAAGTTCAATCTTTGAAAATGGCCTAATACATCTAGTTTTAAAGCTTGCTCAATAAGAAATATAAGTGGAAATTTGTAAAGTGTTTTTATCAAAATTTTGAAAGCATTAGTTTGAATTGCTCTTTAACAATAGCTGCATCAAATTATATATTCTGGAGTCTTTTGGTGTATGTATTGAAAGTGGTTCAAAAACTTGTGTAAGGTGTCAATTTTGTCCAAATGAAAAACATGTTAAATTGGTATTTTTAGCATTGAATCATTTTAAATGCTTAAGATAATCTACAACACCGGTTTATGTCATGTGAGTGATTTTGACAATTGTGATGAGTTTTTGAAGTTTAATTATATTTTATATGGAGTAGTAAATGAGTAGTGGTTGTATAATGAAAGATGAGTCTTGCAACGTAACTAGATTCAATTTTGTCCTCACACAATAGAAATTGAAATCAGTAATTTACATTAAAAACACAATCATGCATGTGTGTATTTGATTTTCAACCTAATATTTATTCTATTATTTTAATTGTAAAACATATTCTATATTATAGATCTAGTTTCAAATTTTATATGGTTTTGATTTTTGAAATTAATTTATACTTAAAAATGTACAAGGCAATAATACATCTCTATGTATTAATTCAAAAAGTTGGCTAAATTTTAGTTTTTTTACTAGTTGCGTAGTTGGGTGTGTGTGCTCTAAGAAGATTAAATGGCGGCTATGGTTGGCCTCGGGGATGGGGTACACACAGGGATAGGGGCAAGAGAAGGAAGCAAACCGCTTAAACTTTCTTGCACGATAGCCTTTCACCAAAACAGCACGTGCACAAGTCCACTAGTTTATTAAAAGATAGAAAGTCAAATTGAAAATTTGAATAAAACTTTATTTAGAATTGACTCATTTTCCCATTGTGTGTTTTATGATGTTTCATTGTAACACAAATGTATTAAATAACTAGTGTTTCATTTTTGACATTGATATATCAATGAAGAATAAAGACTAACAAAAATACAATAGCCTTGGAATTGATTAATACCTAAATATTGAAGGGGAAAATTATCGTCCTTTGATGCAAAAAAAAAAAATTGGGAGTTGGAAAAATAGCTTTTTTTATTCAATTTTTTTTTCAAAGCGGTCATTGCAAGGTTTTGCAATACAAAGTGCCAAATGGCACTATTGAAAGTCCTCATGTTTTCAAAACTGAAATTTATGATAACATTCACATTCAAAACATTTTTTTGAAATTTTTGACCAGCTAGTGACAAGCCAAAGTTTAGAATGAGCTACCAAAAGAAAAAAGATGAGACTAAAGTGGTAGTGGTGGTTGTAACATTTGTGTACTCAATTTGCAACTCCATGGGGAATATGCAACACATATCTTTTCTATTATTAAGTAGAAACATATACTATGCAAGAGTTTGAGAACCTTACTCTTACGATTTAATTTTTAAAACAATATTACAAAATTATTTGTTTATTATCAAAGCTCAATAATGAAAATGTAAAGATTTTACAAATTATAGTTGTTTTTGGCACAAAAATTCATCTGAAGGAATAGATAGAACTATTGAGATTATTTGCCAAACGGTGCTTGAAATAAAATTTTGTCTAGACAGTTTTCGAGAACAAAACTTTCCAACTCAAAGTAATCATCATCATTTTGATATCTCTATTATCCAAGCATATGTTGAGCATGGAATTGAGGTTGTGTATATTGTATTCCCATAGGTAGATGAATTTCAACAGCTTATTAAAAAGTTAACTTTTACAAAGTCCTAATGCATACACTATTGCATCCATTGTAGGCGACGAGACTCTGAAATTTTGGCAAGTATTTGGAACTCCTTGGATGAATGTGTCTTCAAAGAAGCGCACTAAGGAAGTGGGAAGTGCATTGATATCTTTGACAAAGATCTGATGAACCTGCAATGCAACAAGATATTTTCACAAATAAATAAAGCAGTGCAACAAAATGTTGTACATTTAGTAAAAAACAATACACCTTCTAACTTCATTGTTAGAATGTTTGTTCTTGTTATGCAAGTTTATAAAAATTTGAACACTACTAGGAAAATTCCACTAACCGTATGTTGCAACATCAACTATTATTATTTTAGAGGTCAAGTCGTAAATTTGTATCTCCAATCTATTTTCATAGTAATTTCTACAGTCATTACAAAATTCAAGTTAACAATGTCATAATACCCAAAAAAAATGCTTCCATATTCACTGTAAACAAAATGCGACTCAATTGGTCGATCTTTAAAGGGCCTGATTGGTAGTAGCAAGGACTTTCAAAACTTGTATTTCTTCAATTTATGATTCAAACTTTGCACTATTTCGCTATCATTTTTTTGACTTCTCACTTCTAAATTTGGCTTGTACGACAAGCAATTGTTGGCTTTACTACATAGCATTGCTCTTTTGTATTTGTTTGCACTAAGCATCGTTATTTAAAAGTGTTCTTGAAGTTTTGAAATTTCTAATTCCTTCTCATCTTGATACATACTACATAATATTTGCAAAAACTCAAGGTTGTATCTTCAATTTTTGAGTTCATCACTATTCCTTATTTTCATCAAGCGGGCGTCCAGGTAGGATTGAAGAATATATAGAAGCATAGGTCTATCTGTGCAAAAAAAAACGCATAACAACTCACTAACTACATTTTTCTATGAACACATCTAAACATGCTTTAAATTAACTTCAAAAAATTGTACACAAGAGTCATTATTTGAAAAGGTATCATATTTTCTTCCAGACGATAAATATTTAACATTTTAAATTTCAATTTAAAACTTCATTTAGTTATTATAAAACTTAATTAACAATTGGTTTTTGCCTTTCTTTTATAATAAAGTGATTCTTCCTTTAGATTCAGTAAATTACTAGTAGTTGACATTTGCAATGCTATGCACTCACCATTAATACTTTATCAAGATTTTTATATGTTGGATAGAATGCAAAGCAAATTTTTTGGAAGTTTTCAAATAAAGATTGGAGATGTGATATTACAGAAGTCGGTACGTGATATTATAGAAGTTAAGATGTAGTATTATAGAGGTCAAGATGTGATATTATAAAAATCATTGTAATTTTAATAGTATGACAATTTCCTTTTTTTAATTGTCTACTCCAAAAACACAAATGATTTTCAACTTTACAAGTCTACATCATTTATGATGCTCACCAACACACATTTATGTTGATGACTTTTTTTTTGTAATAGCCTATTTGTATATCATTGATTATACTATTCAAAAACATAAAGCAAAGAATAATGTATATTATATTTTATTTTATTGACAATCATACGTGTGATTGATTATCCTAATACAATGTAGTCAATATCAAATTTGACATAGTCTTATGTAAACATATCATGTCTATTGTTTCAATTGCCTTATCAAATTGTGTTTTTGAGATCTTTTATGTATTCAGTATACTTTTTTTAAAGGTGAATCTAATTTAAGTTTTTTTCTTTTTATATCTTTGTTTCAAGAGAGATGTTTATAACAAATTGATTAATTGATTCCTTACCTTGAAGAAGTCATTTTTATTACTTAACTATAAAGTACAGCGTATAATATTCTTAAATTGTGAAGGGAGTCAATCTTTAAAAATCTCTCTGAAATTAGTTAATAGAATGATAGCAACAAAATTTTTAAACAGTTTCTCAAATATCTATACACAAATACAATAAAAGCATCATTTAACTTTATACTCTTCTAAATGTCAACTGCACCTTCATTAGTGTAATGATTATTGCAAGTTAGTGTACTTAAGACTTTCAAAAAGCAATCATTCATCCGTGGCTTGACATTTTCTTAACACCAATTTTTTTGTTTTGTTGGTTATTGTTCAATATTGCACCTTATTCAATCTTTTGATGTTGTTATTTTTCATTGAATAACAAAAGACATATTATTAGAATAACTTTTACATAATGTAAAATTTCAAAATGTTTTAAAATAATGTGTTGGATGGTATTCCAAAGTGTCATTTGTAAAAAACTATTTGTTGGTTGATACCATAGTAGTTTTTCTTAATTTTTTTATATTACAAGCAATGTTTATATGATTTGTCAAAATCATATTCAAAATCTGAAAAATTGAATCCATTGCTAATTGGACAATCAAGAACTTTTAGGGCATTAGATTCAGCACTAGTAGTTGCTTCTTTTCAATAAAAAAGATAGTGGATTTGGATTTAATTGATGTGCTAAAATACATTTGTGTGACCTTCTCATCATAGGTGGTCTAGGTGGCATGAAAAACACTAGTAAAAAAATATGTTTGATTGAACTAGAAATCTAACTTCAATTTGGTTCGGGTCCTTTTGCAAATAACTCAATGTAAAGCCAATCTTTACAACATGTTGAAATACTATTTTCATGAAAAGTGAACATTATATTTTTAATGTGCATAAGACACAATATTCTTTGCATAAAAAATTTAGAGACAATTAACTTTTTTGTAGGATTTTGTGGCCTTGTGTTACGAACTAGTTCGTAATGACGGTTACGTTGGTTAGAGGTTGGTTACCCTTCCTCTTTCCTTCTTAAACCAAGTGAGAATGTTTGTTCTTCACTTGACATTTTGCTTAATACAATGGAATACTTTCAATGTCACCTTTGTGTCTCTTAGTGTTTGTTTCTACATTAGGTTATGATCTCAAAATAGGAAAGGAATGTCGACTCTTAATCTCGTATCATAACATAATGTCAAGTCCTTGAGAGTCCACATTTGGATGAGGAGGCAACCGGGTAGGGATGTATTTGGTTTTGATAAATGTGGGATGTTGCCTTTTGGGAAATTATTGTGAAGTAAATAGGTTCGAGAGTTCTTGCAAATTTTCTATGGTGGTAGGAGTAGCAAACAATTTGTGCGGTTTTCTTTTTCCAAAATTTTGGCATGTTCTACTCAACGTTTCAATCCGTTCTTGGAGTTGTTTGTTGATTTTATTGAGGAGGTGATTTTAAGTTTTGATGCATTCACTGTGGTTGGTAGGTAGGATAACGGCCAATTAATTGGTAGTGATTAGGAAGAAAAGAAGAGTAGAGGCATAAATGAAATAAGGTTAGGGTTAGAAAATACTTGCATCAAGTAAATCATGTTGCAAGTTTCAACAATGCTTGTCTACAATGGCAAGATTGTGGTGGGTGAAGAAGGTTGGAGAAGTCATGTTATGAAGTTAGGTTGAGCTACCATGGATCGTGAGCACGTAGCCGGAGATCCGCGAGGGTTTACAATGCCGGAAGGGATGGGGTCGGAGTTGGCCTCATTCATACAACAATAAATTCAAAATGTGTTTCAAGCAACGATCCTCCACTTGGTGCAAGAACTTTTAGAGCGTGCGACGTTGGGGCCAGGACTGATAGCGTCATCCACATCCGGAGAAGAAGGGCAAGCACTAAGAAGAATAAAAGAGCCTCGAGGTGATGGATTTCATATCAAGGAATCAAAAATAGCGGAACCGGATAAGTTTTTCGGAAAGAAGGGTAACGAGGTGTACCGGTGGCTTGCACAATTGCGTTTGGTATTCCGAGATAAGCCACACACTTATAATTCTGATGTTGATAAAGTCGCTTATGCTCTTTCATATATGACAGGGGTTGCACAAAATTGGGCGATGCTGCTTTTGCAAGCCCTTAAGGAAAGACATGATCATGAGCTGTTGACGGACTATGATGCTTTCCGGAAATCCATTATTGGAGTTTACGGTGACTTGGATAGACAAGGTAACGCAGAAGACCGTTTAGGTCGGCTTAGGCAAACCGGTTTGGCGGCATCATATATTTTTACGTTTAATGAATATGCCGCTCAAGTCGAATGGAATGAAGCTAGCTTGGTGGCTCGGTTTCGAGGAGGACTCAAAGATGAGATTTTGGATTCCATAGCCATCGCAGAGACCCAACCATAAAGACTTCAAGATTGGATGGCAATGGTGTCCCGGAGTGATGAGAGGCTATGGGACCGACGCAAAATCGGCGGGTACAATTCAATTTCCAAAATGTTAGAGTTTCAACCGCTCCTTTCTGTAATCCAAGTGCGAGGTCTCAAGCAAATTTGAGTTCAGTGCCTATGGAGCTTGGCGCAACTCGAGCCACGCAAGCTTTGGCAAAGACGACAGCGGAACGGCTAGAGTATCAACGCCAAGGGCAATGTTGGAGTTGCGGCGAATTAGGACATATCAGAGTTAAGTTCCCTACAAATCCCTCTAGGCCACTTTCAATTTCGGCTATCATGAACATGGAAGAAACAGCCTCGGGAAAAGATGAAGCCCAGGACTAAGTGGGAGGATTCAGTACCCAAGCATTGTTCAGACGGCAGCGGCTACAATCCCGAAGCAAAGCACGAGCACAAAACATGGGGATGATGAGCTTGATCATGAGCAATGTTTGCAATGGAAGAAACCTCTAATGATCCACGAGGATCCGAGAAATGTATTGACTCTATTGTCTCTACGGGCTACCTTGGATCCGGAGGCCCATGTAACGTTGGATGCCACAATCAACTCCATGGCGGCCTCCACCCTAGTGGGCTCAGGAGCCACAAAAATCTTCATGCATCCTAGGTTTGCAGAGGAGTGCAATGCAATTCTAAAACTCAAGAAAGCATTAAGAGAAGTCCGGGTGATTGATGGCCGAATGATTAATTCCGGGCTTATTACATACGAAGCGGTGGTTGAACTTGTAATTGAAAGTCATCGTGAGAAATTGGTGGCGGATATCACCAACACAGGAAGATTCCCATTTATTTTGGGCAAACCTTGGTTGATTCGTCACGACCCAACTATTTGTTGGTCACAAAGGAGTGTAATGTTCAACTTAGCGTATTGTGAAGCAAATTGTACAATAGCTGAAATAATGAGCTTCCATTCCGGAGTTGGGAATGATGCTGGGCGACTGTCAACGGATGGTAGGATTATCGCGAGTGCACTGTATTCACAAAGCAAAGTTCTCAAAGGAAGAATCGAAAAAAAAATTAGCAAAGGATGAGGCGCCGCAGGCCTTGCAGGCACTGCGGGTTTGTCAGGGCCCGCAGACAGCCTGCGTGTCGGCGCTGCGGGCCTGTCGGGATTTGTATACAGCCCGGGTGCTGGCGCTGCGGTCCTGCCGGGCGGGCC